>JAXQQM020058409.1:0-416328 GCA_034641835.2 Pinus albicaulis
ATTTTTCAATGATTAAAGTTGTGCCTTTGTTGTTGGGTGGGTTGTTTTGATTGGTGTTTCTTCTGGCAAATGTTTTATTGTTGTATCACTTATTGTTTTCTTATTTTGGGACCATGTAACAATCCTACGATAATGATTGATTCATTATAGAATCAAGGAGAATACATTTTTATCTTTGTGAAAAAAATCCATTATATTCAGATTATTTTCGGCTATTGATTTAATCAAAGAACTATATAATGTGGTATTTTTTTGCAAGAAAATTTATGGTTGTGGGATTTGTATAGAAACATGGTGGTTTTGACATATTTATGCTTTAATGCCTAGGTTAACACCTATGTGGATTTTATGTGGAGATTGATTTTTGGTTTGTGGCCACTTTGTATTTTTTCCTATTGTTTATCCACTTTGATACAAAAATATCACCAAAGCAAGATTGGTTTAATAAGAAACCTGTTATTCCTCATCTAGAAGTTTTGGATACAATACATACATGTTGTTTACCAATGAACATGTACAAGCTAAACCATAAGTCAAATATGTATACATTCCTTTTGTTCATGTTAGAAGGCTAATTAATGATTTCTGATTCCTTGTGTAATGCTTAATGAAAGCAGAGGCATTATATTGTTTGATGAAATGGTAAATCCATCTAAAAACAACTAGATAAGGGACATGAAACAAAGTTGATAATAGCATTGCATATTGGTGGAATAGAAATAAGTCAATCCATGAACTCGATGATTGATATTAACCAAATTAAAGTTGAAGAGGTTGATGATAAATATAGGAATGCTAAAACTATAACGAGTTTAAGGAACTAGTGATTTAGTGATCTTTGCAAATAGGTCAACTGCTTGATTTGTTATCTTACTCTTCGTTATCAAATTTCATGAGACAAAATGAGAACTTTGGAGGAGTAATTGGACAATAAGCCTTGATATAAATTACTATAATCTTTAATAAAATAATTCATGTCATTAGATAAGAATAAAAATGGTGATTAGTGAGAATGACTAAAGGATTGGAAGTCACTAGATCTAAATGGGTTCTTAAGAAGAAGCACATAGTAATTAGAATTGTCTTTGATTATAAGGTATATATTTAGCCAAAGGGAAAGGGTTGTAGTTGTAAGGAGATCCTATTTAATCCAAAAGGAAATATTGAAACAAACTTTGCTTGGGGCTTAGGAATCACCACTAATAAGAAAGGTAAGGCGTCGGTATCTTTTCAAGGTAAGTGTATTTCCACCTTTCACTCATGGAAATAAATAATAAGAAAACAACATGTTTTGTTTGAAAGAGTTAGAGAGGAGGAAAAAGGGAGTTTCCATAGTATGGGACTAAATCAACCATGCAAGAAATCCATGAGAGCCTAGTAGAAAATAGAAGGAAGATGAGGCTATGGAGAGAAAAATGAAGCAACTTATGTTTGCAATAGAAACCAAAATAAGTGGATATATATTATTAGAATCCCTAAATAAATTTG
The DNA here is from genome assembly GCA_034641835.2 of Pinus albicaulis. Taxonomy (NCBI): domain Eukaryota; kingdom Viridiplantae; phylum Streptophyta; class Pinopsida; order Pinales; family Pinaceae; genus Pinus; species Pinus albicaulis. Next base: position 1,489 of record JAXQQM020058409.1, read on the forward strand.
ATCATAATATTCCTAATAATCAGGATAAATTTTGTAGGAATTAAAATTGAAATAGATAGTGGTTTCGACGTTTTATCCACAAACTAAAGAGCATTGCGAGGAAGATATTTTGAGGGATTGATGGGCAAAGAAGAAAGTATTCTCCTTGTGTTGTGTGAGGCGGGTAGTATGAGTGTTATACACCAGTATAATTAATTAAAGTATTCATTACTAGGTTTCTTTGTTGATATTTTATTTCTTTTTGAGATGGAGAGATTAATATGAGAGTTTTGCAATTGTCTTCCTTGCCTTGGTGAACTCATGGCCTAACTAGGGGGTGGAATCCATAGAGAACTTTGTTGGTTGAAAAATTGATCACATTTAGTTACTTAGTTTCTTGGTATTAAACTTTTGGAAAAGATAAATACTTATTCCTTAGTCTAAAATTTATTTATATTGTTATGAGCATATTTCTGTGCTGCTTACAGTTGAATGCATTTCAATTTTCTATAGGAATAGTAAACAAATTGTCTCTTTAAAAATTACTCAGTGTGTAAACTATTTGTAGAAATGAATTGATGTATGCAAATTAAGTGGTTGCATGTAAACTATTTGTAGAAATGAATTGATGTATACAAATTAAGTGGTTTCCAAAATTATTTTCCATGAGGTTCAATGGTTTTCCACAATTTTAATTTCTCTATGTATATATTATATTGTCTCACTGTCAAAAATCATTGTAAGACTAATTCTATATATAATATACAATTTTATTTAAGCAAATATTCTTATTGAATGTTGGTGCAAAAGAATCCTTGGCCAAAAGATATTTTCATTGATTTTCAAATAGTATATTAGGAGAGGAAACAAGTTGTTGCAACACTGCCTTGATGCATGTTGATGTAACATGTTGTTGGAAAATCATTGTTGTAACACATTTGCTGCAAAATTGTTGTTGTAACCTTTTCTACAACACTATTGTTGTAACACCTCTACTGCAACACCATCGTTGTAACACCTTTGCTGCAACACCATTGCTATAACACCTTTGCTGCAACATTGTTTCCATAACATCTCTCTTGAAATATCATTGTTGTAACACTTTTGTTGCAACACCACTACTATAATTCCTTTGCTATAGTAGGTAGTTTAAAAATGTTTTTGTTTCTATGTTACGACTTTTCTCGGTACTATGAAGCATGAATCACAGCGATTCCATGTGTCTCAATGGGCTCATGAGGAATCAATGGAATACCTATGTGGAGAAGTAATTACTAGCTAGTAAAGCAAATTAAAGAGTAATGCTTGGTTAGGTAGTCGAACCACCGTGGCTATTCAACATCCAAGTAATGATAAAATGGTTGGGAAATGAATGAGGAAACTGAATCTTTGTGATGGTTCAACCTTCCAATTGGCGTTAAAGAGAATTTGTGAACATTGGATTAAGGGGGGACATAGATATATGAATATAATAGAACACAAGTTATGAAAATAGATTCAAGAAGAGAGTAGAGCAGTGGGAAAACCAAAGGATCTCGTGAGACTAAAATAGAAAGAGCTTGTGAAGCTAGAATAGAGGAGAGATAACAATTCTTCGAGTTTGGTGTCAAACAAATGAGGTGTATGCTGATGAATACAATAAAATAAAATTGTTCTTTAACATGTAAGGTTATTTTTTCTATTGATCTATAAACTGTTGTGGATATTCCACTGGAAATTTTATCACAACATATTTGATAATATTATATTTAAAATATTAGACACAAGAGTTTCTCTGGGAAACTATTTGAGGGGGAAAACTCAGCTGTCTCTGCTCTATTTCTTCGTCTAGAAACATGGTTGCGGGCTTAAATAAGTATTTTTTATGCCTCGTGGAATGATATAGTGCACAAATACTCAGTGTGCGCTCTACCTCCTATCCTTTTCCCTTCTAGTGGCCCAGTTATAACACAACCCCATAGCCTATTAGTGGTTAGGTTTGACTACCTCAACTCTTAACCAGAGTTACAATATTGACTATTCTAAAGTCTTCTACATCATAATCATATGGCTTGCCTGTTAGGTCCCTAGATTATTAGTGTATTCCTTCTACATGGGAGCATGAGAATTTTATATAGAAGCATCCAGAGCTACTCAAGCGTTGAGGACAACACTTTTTTGAAGGAGAGGGGCATGTTAGGTCCCTAGATTACTAGTGTAGTCCCTTATTGTTGTTAGTGTAACCCCCTTATTGTTATTTTTGTACCTGTGTAACCCCCATATTGTTATTATTGTGCCCTTACATTATTATTGTTAGGTCGACTAGGATTATATTGTGACCCCATGGACTACTATATATAGAAGGAGGTTTTTTCATTTGTATCATCCAAGAATTGTTCATTTATGTAATGTAAAGGAGGTTTTCCCCTTGAAGTGGCTGAATTATAAGGCGTTGACCTCTCTTTTCTTCTATTTTTGGAGCTGAATTCATAACATTTGGTATCAGAGCTTTGGATTCTAGGGTTTCACTGCTCCAAACAAGTAATCATGGAATTTTCGCTATAATTTTTTTTCTACGAAGGTTTAGAAGTGAAAATTTTAATACGAGAAGCCAAAATCCTGAGGAAATTCATGTAAAAATTTCAGATCTTGGTTCACAATATTTTTGGAGATATGATCTGTGGAAGTTAGGGTTTTGCAGCTTCCTGAATTTCATCTAAAATAGGTGACCTTGGGAAAATCATCATAACTCTCTCTCTGAGCATCAGATTGGAATTCTATAAAAAGTGGCCGAAAGTGCATGGATTTTAGTTTTTTGTGTATCAATTGTAGTGCTGAAGGAGGAAGCAATGACACGTGGAATGTCGTACAAGTTCGCTCTACTGAAATAGTCCATAATTAGGTCATTGTGGGAGATTGGGCATAACTTTTTCTTGAAGCATCCAAATCAGGTCAGACTTGTGGCATTCAAAAGAAGATTCAGAGGGCTACTACAAGACTGAATTTAAGATATTGGAGATCCGAAATCATAGAGATAATTCAGTTTCAATATCGAGCTCTTCAAAAGCAAGAAAAAGGTGTGTTTTTTTTTTCAAATTGCATGTCTTGTTTGAAAAATCAGTTTGAAGTGATTCCAAGGGCATATTGAAGCATAGATATCAGTATTGGCTTTAAAAATTCCCCTTAAAAAGAATTCAACACCCATTAATCCCTCATAATACTCTACTATGACTCATGAAGATGAAGAATTGCAACATGATATATCAAAATTACAAGAGCAAGTGCACCAAATTATGCTCTCGCAAAGAGCAACAAAAAATGAAATGGAAGTTTTGGAGAAAAGTGTGGAAGCTAAGATGGATGGTTTGAAGAAGGGAATGGAAGCTAATATGGATGGTTTGAAGAAAGGCGTGATGGATGGTTTGAATAATGGCATGGAAGACATGGAAGCTGAGATCAAAGAAAAAATGAAAGACAACATGGAAGACATGAAGAATTATCTAACAGCAGACATGGAAGGTTTGAAGGAAGGTTTGACAAAGTTGTTACAAGAAATGATTCCTAATGGAGAAAATATAGTAGAGGAAACTCATGATGAGAACAAAATAACTTTTAATCATGATTTCATAAACTCGAATGTTGGATGGAAGACCCACCATATTCCAAAGATCGATATGAGGAAGTTTGATGGCAAGGATTCAGTAACATGGATACTACAAATGGAGCAATATTTTGATCTCAATAATGTGAAAAACACACAAAAGGTATGCATTGCAACTTTATATTTAAAACAAAATACATTTGTATGGTATTGATGGCTTTGCTCCCGTAAAAGTATTTTGACTTGGTCAATTTTTACAGAGTAAATGATAGCACATTGTGAGGATACAAAGAGCAACACCTTCTTTAGCCAATTGATAAATCTCAAACAAAAGGGTTCAATGGTGGAGCACATTGAGGACTTCCAAAAATTGAATATAAGGGAAACTGATATTCCATAGGAACACTTGATTGAGGTCTTCATAGGGATTTTAAAGTATAACATCCAACATGAGGTTCACGTTTGGGAACCTGATTCATTGGAGAAGGCATTCAGGTTGGAAAGAAAAATTGAATGTAAAATTATGGCGACAAGGAAGCCTACCACTCACATCTATACATATGGAAGTGTTGCTACTCCCATTCTTCCACAACCTACAAGGTTGACGCCACAACAATTGGAAGAAAAAAGAGAAAAAGGGCTTTGCTATAGTTGTGATATAAAATACACTAAAGGTCATAAGTGTGCTGAGAAGAAATTATTTTACATATATTGTGAAGAGGAGGAAGAAAATGAAGAAGAAACTTCAAAGGAAGAGTATATACACCAGGAACCAACCCTAGAGAAAGAAGAAATGAGTATGACCGTATCTTGTAGTGCATTGGCAAGCATTACCACTCCTCAAACTCTCAAGGTAGAAGGACATATCAAGAATAAAAAGGTCATAGTGTTGATTGATTCGGGTAGCACCCATAATTTTATTCATTGTAAGGTAGCCAAGGAATTGAATTGCTTCCTATACCCAACACCATAATGTCAAGTGATGGTTGAAAATGGAGGAACTACAAATTTCTCTAGAAAATGCCATAATATCAAGCTAACCATGGGGGAATACATATTGAATAGTCCAATGCTTTCCATTCCAATGTTAGGTGTTGATGTTGTACTAGGAGTACAATGGTTACAATATTTGGGGACGATATCTTTTAATTTTCAAGAAATTTTCTTGAATTTTTTTTGGAAGGAAAGGAAGTCGAATTACGGGGTATCGCAGGGAAGCTAGGAAATATATTAAGATATAATGTCATGACAAGGCTTCTGAAGAAAGAACAACGAGGCGTAATTACACAATTATGCTCACTAGAAGTTCCAACATCAAAATCATCTATTTCTCCAGATCTCCAAAAAGTCTTGGACAATAATTCTAAGGTGTTTGAAACTCCCAAAGGACTCCCACCTATTCATGATCATGATCATGCTATTCATTTTATTCCAGAAAGTGTTCCTCCAAACATTTATAGATATCCTTATCTAAAAAAGAGCGAAATTGAACGTATGATTGCAGAAATGTTAGAGGTTGGTATAATTCAACCTAGTCAAAGTTCTTTCTCTGCTCCAGTAGTATTAGTGCACAAAAAGGATGGATCATGGCACATGTGTCTAGATTAGAGGGAGCTCAATAAGCTCACTATTAAAGATAAATTTCCCATTCCTGTGATTGATGAATTATTGGATGAATTACATGGAGCAATTTATTTACTTGTTGGACCTCTGCCCAGATATCATCATCAGGAATGAAGACTCAAGATATTCCAAATATACTCAAACCCATAAAGAGGGCTATTATAACTTTTTAATGTTCTTTGTTTCACTAACACCCTTTAAGACTTTATGAAGATTAAATCACTAAACCTTCTAGAAAAAAATTTGTGTTAGTATTTTTTGATGATATACTAATCTACAGTAGGTCTTGAAAGGATCATGTTGAACATGTTGACAAGGTGCTCAAATTATTGGAGGAGAAACAATTGTATGTAAAAACTTCCAAATGTTTCTTTGGAGTACAAGAGGTGGAATATATGGGTCATATTGTATCTCACGAGGGTGTTAAGGTAGACCCTAAAAAAATTAAAGCCATTAAGGAATGGAAAGTCCCCACAACCATATGTTGGACATTGCGTTCAATGATCCTCATATGTTTCGCGACATGGACTAACTGCCTCTCATGGATCCTAACTTTGGAGATTGTAGCGAATACTAAAGCCTGTGGGTTTTGGTCAAACGACAATTGTGATTCCAAAAAGTGGTATCAGAGCGATAGGTCTCGAGTTCGAAACTCACCCAGCTCGCGTTTGGGTGGAGATTGTGGGACATTGTTGATCAACGGTTGTCATTGATTTCAACCCAAGCAACACCAGGGGCTACCCCAAAATTGCATGGGAATTTTGACCTACAAAATTACTATATTCTGGGTCAAGAATTATTTTGATGGTTTCAACTTGTCAATATGTTTCCGTTGATATATGGCACGCCATGTAATTCTTCACGGTTTGAGAGATATTCATGTTTGAAGTTTGTAACCCCAAATAGTGGGCTAAAACCCCATGGGGTTGTGGCATGGGTCATTGAAATGTCAATAATTAATATTTTTTAAGCTTTTAAAATCCCTCCCACGTTCACTTGTTGAAGGCCCTGTCAACCTAAGAATTTATATAAATTGTGATCCTCATCTCCTCCTCTTGTAGGGATTTCGCTACCTGAAACAGGTCATCATGCAATTGTGCTCTAAATTTTTTTATATAGAGGTTCAGAAGCTGAAATTTTAATGAGGCAAAGCCGAAATCCAGAGGAATCTCCTATAAAAATTTCAGATCAGGGTGTGCAATATTTTCGAAGATATGATCTGTGGAAGTTAGTGTTTTTGCAGGCTCCTGAACTTCATCTCAAAGAAGTGACCTTGGGAAAATCATCATAACTCTCTCTCTGAGTATCAGATTGGAATTCTATAAAAATTGGCAGATAGTACATAGAATTCAGTTTTCTTTGTATCAATTTCAGAGCAGAATGAAGAAACAATGACATGTGGAACGCCATACAAATTCGCTCTACTAAAAAAGTCCATAATTAGGTCATTGTGAGAGATTGGGCATAACTCTCTATTGAAGAATCCAAATTGGAACAAACCTATGGAATTGGAAAGAAGAATCAGAGTACTACTACAGAACTGAAAATCACATATTGGGGAGTTTAAATAATAGAGATACACTAGATTCAATATCGAGATCCTATAAGGCAAGAAAAAGCTAGATTGTGTGTTGTCAAGGGCTGCAAAGGACCAAAATTTCTAGGGTAGAAAAGAAAAGCAAGGTGCAACAAAGGGTAGCATGACAGGAGCAAAAATCAAGGTGAAGAACAACGGCAAGAAGTTCACCACATGAAGTCTTCAAGTGGGCAGCACTGCATACATTCATTGTAAAGGCAGCATTGTACTAAGTCATTGTAAATGCATCATTGTAAAAATTGTACAAGTGTCTATCTGCCAAGAGTTGAAGAGGTGGTGTCGGGAGGTCTAAGATCATCATTAGGTGGTTGTGTCATAGTTGGGGTTATGTTCTAGTGTGCCTTCTTCTTCTACATCATTGTAAAGTGGACCATTTTCCCTGGTATGGGAGTCCATTCTTATTTTATTCTTCTATAGGGTGGTAGGGTGGTGCTAGGCTGGTGCATGAAGTCATCAACAGGTTCAAGCCTATGAAAAATTTAGAGTGGTAGGGTGGCACTAGGATGAGTTGTAGCTCATTGGGTGTTGGGGCATCCATTCAGTTGACTACTGAAGAATCTCGGGCATTGGAGCATCCATCCAGTGGGAGCTGGAGAAGAATGATTTTCTAGATTCTAGGAAGTTGGAGCTTTATTTTCAATTGGAGTTGAACATTAAATAATTATTAGAAAATCATTCATATGGTTTTTTTCCCAGAGAGGGTTTCCACCTTAAAAATTTTGTGCATTTGTGTTCCTTTTTTTTACTGCTATCATTGTACAAACACTGATGATAATTGAATATTAACTAATGCTCTAATTGAAAGGAATACTGATTCACCCCCCTCTTAGTATTTCGAACAATTGATATCAAAGCTTGGTTCCTTCAATAGTAGTTTAACAACTGGAAGGAGGTCATGGAGCATACCAAGAATGGTTTACCTTTGTTCAATGAAAATAATTATGCACTCTAGAAAGGAAGAATGGAGGTCTATCTCTTGGCACAGGTTACGAAGTATGGGACACTGTTCAAAATGGATTTACACCAACCATGGATGAACAAGGTAAGAATAATTTGGTAAATGATGCAAAATCAAAGAATATTATTATCAGTGGACTTATTGAATCTTCTTATCATAAGGTGTTGGGTTGTAAAACCGCCAAAAATGTATGGGACAAGCTTGAGAATATATATGTAGGTGACTCAAATGTCAAAGAAGCAAAGCTTCAAATCTATAGAGCAAAATTTGAGCAACTCAGAATGAAAGAAGATGGCAACATTGCAGCATACTTCCAATACGTTGATGAAATAACCAACACTCTGGAAGGATTGGGAGAGCCAGTTGACGAGAATACTAATATACGAAATATTCTTAGAACATTACTAGGGAGATTCAACCCAAAGGTATCAGTCTTAGAATATAGTGAAAATCTAGAAAAACTTAGCAAAGAGGAATTACATGGAGTTCTCATAGCATATGAAATGAGACTAGATGAAGAAGAGGTACTTCGCATCTAGAAACTACGTTCGTTGCATCTAAGAAAACCAATAGGGACAAACAACCTTCAATTGAAAATACATGCACCTTCAAGTGTGAATAAAAGGGAGATGATTAAGAATGTATTTCAGATGAATAATATGCTTACATTACGAGAAAACTAAAAATTGGTAAGGGAAAATTCAAAGGTAAACTTCCATTAATATGTTTCGGTTGTGGTGAGGTTGGGAATTTCGCAGCAAAATGTCCGAACAGGAGTGATGGCAACTCAAAAGGAAAGAAAGGCTTTAATAAATTCAACAAGCAAGGATCGAAAAGGAACTTTCTCTCTAAAGAAGATAGCTCATCATCCGATGAAGACAACGACAGCGAAGAAGAAGCCAATGATAGAGTATTGTTTATGGCCAAGCACAATAAACAAGAGGTATCAAACAATGAAGAAGAATGGTTGACCATAGAAGAATTTTCTAAGGAAGCAATCAAGCTTATAAAAGAGCTCAAGGCTGAGAAGATTTGTTCCAATACTCTTGAAGAACAAGTTCAAGGTCTCAAAATTGAAGTTGAATAACACAAATGCATTGAAGAGTCACTTCAAAATAAGTTGGAAGAAAGCAACCAATAAAGGGAAGAATTAGAAGCCGAAGTTGTCTTGCTACGTAAGGAAGTGAAGAAGAGAAACACTATCCAAAACTATGCCAACAACTTAAGGGCATTGGAAGAACTCATCAACAATCAACGATCTTACAACGATGGAACTGGCCTTGGTTACAAAGAAGAAGAAGCAGGACCTTCTACAACAAAATACAATGAACCTATGAGATTTGACATGCATGTAGACTTCATTGGACAAGATTCGCAAGAACAGCCTTGGAAGACAATTCCTCGACGAAGATTTCCATCCAGGTACCAACATATTTTTTATGGCTATTGTTATTCATGTGGAAAATTTGGTCATAAAGCCGTAGAATGTCACACATACCCTAGGAACCAATACAATTCCATGATATTTGTCAAATATGAACCTCCCAGGGCTCAGCGAAACATCAATAGATTTGAACATTTAAGAAATAATATTGAATGTTACAAATGTCAAAACTTTGGACACATAGCCAGAGATTGCAGACTTGAAAATCCTCCAGAAGAATCTTCGAAGCCACGGAACAAACGAACATGGAAGAAGAAGAAGACGGATAATTGTGCTCTCACTCTCAAGGCTCAAAACAACAAAGATGTGTGGTATGTTGATAGCGGTTGCTCAACGCATATGACTGGAGATAGAAAAAATTTGTATCTCTGAAAGAGAAGAAGGATGGAATCGTGTCCTTTGGAAATGATGGATCTTCAAATGTTATAGGATCAGGTACCATCACTCTCGGAAGCAAAGATGCTCTAGCCAAAAATGTTCTATTGGTTCAAAACATGAATCACAATCTGCTCAATGTTGGACAAATGTGTGATCAAGTACACACAATACTATTCAACTCCACAAAATGTGAAAACAGGAAAGTCAGGTATGGTGAAATTGTGGCTACAGCAAGTCAAGCTCCAAACGACATATATGTTCTGGATGAAGCAACTAAAGCACGTCTACTAGCTAAAGAGGATGATATAATATTGGGTAGCAATGATGATCGACTAAGTAAGAAATTTGCTATAAAGATGCAAAGTGAGTTCGAGATGTCTTTACTTGGTGAGCTGACATACTTCTTAGGGCTTCAAATATCTCAGCAAGAGAAAGGAATATTTATATGTCAAGCCAAGTACATCAAGGAAATGCTCAAGGAATTCGTAATGAAGACAAACCCATTTCTGATTCGGCGTATAACCAAGTTGCAAATTGAGTATAGACGACTCATCTAAGGATGTGGATCAGAGGTTGTACAGATCTATGATTGGTAGTCTTATATATGTAACAACCTCTTAGCCAGATGTTATGCAAGCAGTTGGACAAGTAGCAAGATTCCAAGCAGCACCAAAAGAATCACATATTATTTCTATCAAAATAATTTTGCGATATCTAGAGGTCATAGAAGAATATGGCTTGTGGTATCCCAAGGGTAATAATATCATTATTCAAGTTTTGCCAGTATGTTTATCAGGCAGTAGTTGCTGGAAATCGAAGAGTACTGTGAATCAGGAATCTATCTTCGCCGTGTTTTCTATCATCCCGTTCTCATTACATTTTCCTTATTCATAACATAAAGGGGAGGAAGTGTGCGCTCGTGATGATGGTTGTAGCGAGAGTGAGTGGCGGCATGTCCTGAAGATGGTTATGTTGGTAGAGTTACTCTTTTTCACCGATGTCAAAGGGGGAGAGAATGTTGTAGGAAGAGGTGTTTGATCATCGGGGAGTACTGCGGTTGCCACCAATGCCAAAGGCGGGTAGACGTTGATCAACCGCTGTCATCGGCGTCATTCATTGAACGGTCAGTGTCACTTCAAATATTGTGATGAAATTTTCGACTTACCAAATTACTATATTATGGGTCAAGAATGGTTCATATGGTTTCTACTTGTCAAGATGTTTCCGTTGATATATGGCACGCCACGTAATTCTTCACGGTTTGATAAATATTCATGTTTGAAGTTTGTAACCCCAGTTAATGGGATAAAATCCCATGGGGTTATGGCATAGGTCATTGAAAAGTCAATAATTAATATTTTCGAAAGCCAGGTATCCATTCGACGTTCATCTGAAGACCCTTCAACTCAAGCATTTACAATTCTTTATCCTCATCTTCTCTTGTAGGATTTTGAGCACCGGCGTGTCATCGTGGGTATTTTATGGCTTAAATTTTTTTTTTTTTTTTTTTTTCTTCTTGTTGTGTTCTCGAACTCTATTTTCAAAGAAGTGACCTTGGGAAAATGATCATAACTCTCTCTCTGAGTATCGGATTGGAATTTTGTAAAATGTGGCAGGTAGTGCACAGACTGTAGTTTTCGTTGTATCAATTTCAGAGCCGAATGAAGAAATAGTGACACGTGGCATGTCGTACAAGTTTTCTCTACTAAAAAAATCCATAATTAGGTCATTGTGAGAGAATGGGCATAACTATCCCTTGAAGAATCCAAATTGGATCAGACCTATGGCATTGGAAAGAAGACTCAGAGTATTACTATAAAACCGAAAATCACATATTAGGGAGCTGAAATAACAAAGATACACCAGATTCAATATTGAGATCCTAGAAGGCAAGAAAAAGCTATATCAGGTGTTATCAAGGGCTGCAAAGGACCAGACTTTCTAGGGAAACAAAGCAAAGAAAGTTGCAAGAGAGGGTAGCATGACAAGAGCATCAATCAAGGTGTAGAACAGCAGCAAGAAGTTCACCACATGAAGTCTCCAAGTGGGCAGCACTGCATATAGTCATTGTAAAGGTATCATTGTACTAAGTCATTGTAAATGCATCATTGTAAAAATTTTACAAGTGTCTATCTGCCAAGAGTTGAAGAGGTGGTGTTGGGAGGTATAGGATCATCATTAGGTGGTTGTGTCATATTTGGGGTTATGGTATAGTGTGTATTCTTCTTCTACATCATTCTATATCATTGTAAATTGGACCATTTTCCCTGGTACAGGAGTCCATTCTTGTTTTATTATTCTATAGGGTGGTAGGCTGGTGCATGAAGTCACTGTCATGTTCGGGCCTCGTGAAAATGGTAGGGTGGTAGGGTGGCTTAGCAGAACAGCTCATTGGGTGTTGGGGCATCCGTTCAGTTGACTACTGAACAATCTTGGGTGTTGGAGCTTCCATCCAGTGGGAGCTGGAGAATAATTATTTTCTAGATTCTAGGAAGTTGGAGATTTTTTTTCAATTGGAGTTGAATATTAAATAATTATTAGAAAATAATTTAGGTGATTTTTGTCTCAGAGGGGGTTTCCACCTTAAAAACCGTGCGCATTTGTGTTCCTTTTGTTTACTGCTATCATTTTACAAACACTGATAATAATTGAAGATTAATTCATTTTCTAACGAGTGAACAAACATCACCTTCCATTTCACTTCAAATATTTCCATAAACACACATTGCCTAACTCTACACTAGCCATGGCATGACTCAACCTGTGATTCTAACTCCGGGAATCAGTGAGACCAAAGCTCGTGTTTTGGTCTAATGAAAATTGTGATTCCAACACCATAAAACAGTTGCGATGATTTCTCAGGTTAACAGGGTATTATCGATTTTTTTTTAAGAATTATGGGAGAATAGCAGCACATCTAAAAACATTATTGAAGAAAGATGCATTTTCATGGACTCCTGAAGCAACTAAGGCCTTTGAACATCTTAAAGAGGCAATGTGCCTAGCATCGGTCTTAGCTACGCCAAACTTCACAAAAACCTTTATTGTGGAATTTGATGCCTTAGGAAATGGAATTGGTGTTGTTTTAATGCAAGAAGGAAGACCCATTACTTTTGAAAGTTGTCCAATCAAAGGAAAGTATTTACAGAAAGATATTTATGAGAAGGAAATTTTGGCAATACTACAACCACTAAAGAAATGGCGACCTTACCTAATGGGAAGACACTTCAAGGTAAAAAACGATCATGATAGTCTTAAACACTTTTTGGAAAAAAGACTATCTTCGGAAGAGCAAGATGTTCTATTGAGGTGGTCACAAAGATGTTAGGTTTTGACTTTGAAATCATCTACAAAAAAGGGAAGCTAAATGTTGTTGCAGATGCACTCTCAAGAAAGGATGAAGAGGTGGAAGCATTGCTTTATGCCATTTATATTATTGAACTAGATTAGATAACCGAAGCAAGGGATGAATGGAAGAAGGATGAAGAAGTGTGGACACTCATTCAAAATTTGCGGCAAGATCCTAGTATATCTGATACATTTAGTTGGAAAAATGATTCCTTATGCTACAAAGAACACTTATATTTTTGTAATAATTCCCAACTAAAAAAAAATATTCTTTTGGAATTGCACACTTCTCCTTTAAGAAGACACTCAGGATTTTTAAAAACTTACCACGAGGTGAAGAAAGATTTTTTTTGGGATGGCCTTAAATCTGATATTCAAAAGTTTGTGGTGGAATTTTTGGTTTGTGAGAAAAATAAATTTGAGACAATTAAGACTTCGTGTCTTCTACAACCTTTATCCATTCCAAGTCAATGCTGGGAGGAGATTTCAATGGATTTTATGACAGGTTTACCTAAGTCCAAAGGAAAGAGTGTCATCATGGTGGTAGTTGATATAATTACCAAGTATGCACACTTTTGTGCATTATATCGTCCATTTAAAGCAATTAAAATTGCTATTGTATTTATGGAAACAATTCAAAAGCTACATGGAAACCCAAAGATTATTATAAGCAAAAAAGATCCCATTTTTACTGGAAATTTTTGGATGAAATTATTTTCGTGTTTGGGTACTCAAGTAGTTCATAGCTCATCTTATCATCCTCAATCTGATGGTCAAACTGAGATAGTGAACAAATGTTTGGAAGGATATCTTCATTGTTTTGTATCTAATAAACAAACACAATGGGTCAAGTGGTTACCTCTGGCTGAATGGTGGTATAACACTTCATTCCACAACGTTAAACAAAATGAACTACTTATTGCACTTCATGGATACCATCCACCGTCCATCACATCATATTTAAGAGAAAAATCTAAGGTTCAAGTAGTGGAATATCACATTGAGCATCAACAACAAGTTCTCCAAATCTTAAAGGATAACCTAAATTTGGCACAAAATCGAATGAAACAACAGGCAGATCAACATCGCAGCGAGAGAAGTTTTGATGTAGGAGACTAGGTATTTTTATTGCTACAATCATACAAACAAATTTCCCTCAAGCAAGCTAAGAAGGATAATAAATTATCGCCAAATTACTATGGTACTTACAAGGTGCTGCAAAAGATTGGTACTATGGCATACAAATTGGATCTTCCTGCTTTTTCGCGAGTGCATCCAGTTTTCCATGTTTCAGGCTTAAATAAGGTTATAGGTGACAAACTTCCAGTTCATACAATGTTTCTAGAACTTGATGAGGAAGGAAAAATCATATTGGAACCTGAAGTAGTCATGGAAACAAGAAATCGACAACTACGAAATCGATCAATTTCAGATTATTTCATCAAGTGGAAGAACTTGTCCACTGAAGATTCTCCATGGGAGCATGAGAATTTTATACAGAAGCATCTAGAGCTACTCAAGAATTGAGTGTTGGGTATGTTTTATATTCTTTCCACGACTAGTCACGCACGGGGGGGCGATAGTCCCCCCTGTACGTTGTGTCGGGCGCAACGCCCCGGGAAAAAAAATTTGGACCCTATTTTTCAGTGGGTGGACCCGCCCATGGTTTTGTGCATGGGTTTGCACATGGTTTTGGGGCATGATGATGTTTGGCCCTCGGTATTTTGTAGATCCGGTCAAGGGAAATACGGTTATGTTCTAATCCAGGGTTAATGGATTGGGGTTTATGTATGCTTCGACATGTATATATATGTGTTGTAACACCAAAAGGAATATAATAAAAAATCAAGCTAGTCGTCCTGATTTGGGATCCAAGGGAAAATCTATGTGTATATATGTTTTATGTTTTATGCTCTCACTATTGTTTATTTTATGTTTTTAAGATTCGTTTGCAGATAATTTTTGTACAGGGTTAAAACCTACATTTGGTATTGGAGTTGTTTCGGCTTCAAGGGGACGCCTTTGCTGTTGAGGGGTTTTTTTCTCAGGCCTGTGGTAGACCTTGTCATTGAGAGATATGCGGGATTGATTCTTGCGGTGAAAGAAGATGGCGAGCAGTGGAAATATAGATATTGAGAAATTTAATGGTCAGAGTTTTGATTTGTGGAAGCTCAAGATGGAGGATCTGCTGGTGGATAAAGATCAGTGGATCGTGGTAGATCTGGGTACTAAACCAACGACAATTTCAGATGAAGACTGGAAGAAGTTGGATCAGAAGGCAAAGAGCACAATACGGTTGTGTGTCTCAGATTCAGTATTATTGAATGTATCTGGGGAAGCTACAACGAAGACCTTGTGGGACAAGCTAGGGACTTTGTACCAATCTAAGTCTCTGGTGAATAAATTGTTCCTACGGAAAAAGATGTATAACCTGAGGATGAAGGATGAAGACTCAATGACAGAGCATCTGAACGCCTTCAATACAGTGGTAAGCCAGCTATCATTTGTTGATATTAAAATCTTAGATGAAGATAATTGCATCAGTTTGTTGTGTTCTCTACTAGATTCGTGGGACAGTCTGGTTATTGCAATAGGTAGCAATACAACTACCTTGAATTTTGATGACATTGTCTCAACCTTGCTGTCAGAGGAAATGATACAAAGAAATATGGAGGGTCAGAATGGAAATGCCTTATCTTTATGAGGAAGGTCCCATAACAGAAACAAGAATAAGGTTTCGAGTGGGAGATCTAAATCTCCTGGAAAGTTTGTAAAGGTGTGTTGGAAATGCGGAAAGGAAAGGCACTACAAAAAGGACTGCAGACCTAAATCTCCTGAGAAAGGAAATTGATCTGATGATGCTCCTTCTGCAGAGGAAAAAACCACCTCAGATGCTTCTTCTTCAAATACACATGTAGATCATGAGTCATGGTTGATTGAGTCGGGTGCATCCTTTCACTTCACTCCCAATAGGGAATGGTTCTGAGAGTATGAGAAATATGATGGCGGTGATGTCTTCTTAGGTGATGATAGGAAGGCCAGAATCGTCGGACATGGAAAATTCAAGCTGAAGCTGCAAGGTGGAAGGATTAGAACACTTCCTAGTGTTCTGCACATTCCTGCATTGGCCAAAAATCTTATTTCTGTAAGCAAGATGGATGATGCAGGTGTAAAAACAGTGTTCGAGAAAGATACCTATAATATGGTTCAGGGAGCACTGGTATTAATGCGGGGAGTTCGGATTGGAACTCTGTACAAGCTTCAGGGCAGCATTGTTATTGATGGGTGCAACAGTTCTGTGGTTCCCGAAAGTGGAGCGGAAAGCCTAGCGGTCTCTGGAGAAAAGACCATGCTATGGCATCAAAGGCTTGGACATATTGGAGAGAAGGGCCTTCGAATACTGCATGGAAATTGTATGGTAGAAGGTATGTCTAATAGCTCTCTGGATTTCGATTTTTGTTAACATTGTGTATATGGGAAGCATAATCGAGTGAGTTTTCCTTCTGGTGCTAAGAGGGCGAACAAGATATTAGAGCTTGTGCACAGTGATGTGTTTGGACCTGTGTCGGTTCCATCACTGGGTAAGTATATGCACTATTTTTCATTCATATAATACTTCTCAAGGAATACATGGATGAGCAAAGGCACAGGGCAAATAATGTTGGGGAGTTTTGCAAGAAGGAATTTGAAGAGTTTTGTAAGAATTGTGGTATAGCATGGCAGAAGACTACTCCATACACACCTCAGCAAAACGGAGTTGCAAAAAGAATGAAAAAAACGCTGATGGAAAAGGCAAGAAGCATGCTTATTAATACTGAGTTAGGACAATAATTTTGGGCAGAGGCAGTGGAGACTGCATGTTACTTGGTTAACCGATCACCTTCATCAGCGTTGGAGGATAAGACTCCACATGAGGTATGGACTAGTAAGAAAACCTCTCTTTCACATCTGAGGGTATTTGGATGTGATTCATATGTACATGTTCCAAAGGAGAAAAGGACCAAGTTGGATAATAAATCTGAAAGGTGCAACTTTATTAGGTATAAGGATGGTTTAAAGGGTTACAAGCTTTGGAACCCGAAAACAAGGAAGGTTGTGTACAACCGAGATGTGGTGTTTAGAGAGGTGAAAGATGTTGTTAAACATGAATTCCTACCAAAGGAACCTGAGAATATAGAGTTTGAGCTAAAGAAGGATGAATCAGACTATACAATAGAAGAAGACTCAGAAGAGGGAGAGCCACAAAATCCAGTTGTGAGAAGATCAGTTCAGGAGAGAAGACAACAAAAAAGGTATAGTCCATCTGCTTTCTGTTCAAATTTTTCTTTAACTATAACTAAAGATAATCCCAGAACCGTTAGGGAGGCAGTATATTCAGAGGATGGAAAACTCTGGAAGGAGGCCATGGTTGATGAAATGGCATCCTTGCATAAAAATGAGGCATGGGATCTGGTGGAGTTGCCGGATGGAAGGAAGCCCATCAGGAGAAAATGGGTGTTTACGAAGAAGATGAATGTAGAAGGAAAGGTGGAGAAATACAAAGCTCGATTAGTAGCAAAAGGTTATTCCCAGGTGTCGGGAATTGATTTTGGTGATATTTTTTCTCCTGTTGCCAAGGTTACTTCTATTAGACTACTTTTATCTGCTGCCGCTGCATTTGATTTTGAGGTAGAATAAATGGATGTGAAGACAAAATTTCTTCACGGGGATCTGGAAGAGGAGATCTACATGAAGCAACCTGAAGGCTTTATGGTGAAGGGTAAGAAAGCACTGGTTTGCAGGCTAAATAAGTCTCTATTTTGGTTAAAATAGTCACCAAGGATGTGGTATCAGAAATTTGATACCTATATACAGGGACTTGGCTTCACTAGAAGCAAGGAGGATCATTGTGTTTATTTTAAATTATTTGGTTACCATGTTATTTATTTGGTCTTGTATGTGGATGATATGTTGTTGATTGGAAATGCCAAAGAAATTATCCAAGATTTAAAGACCTAACTGTTCTCCAAATTCAACATGAAGGATCTTGGTGCTGCAAACTATATTTTGGGCATGGAAATTAAGAGAGGTCGGGCAAAGAGGAAGCTCTGGTTAAACCAACGAAAGTATGTTGAGACTATATTGCAAAGGTTCAAAATGCAGGATAGTAAACCGGTGAATGTTATGATTCCTGTAGGTGTAAATTTGTCTGTTGAACAGTGTGCCAAGACACAAGAAGAAGAGGAGGATATGTCCCGTGTTCCATATGCAAGTGCAGTGGGTAGCCTTATGTATGCAATGGTTTGTACTAGACCAGACATTGCATATGCAGTGGGAGTATTGAGCAGGTTTATGTCAAACCTAGGGAAGGAGCATTGGACAACAGTGAAGCTGGTTTTCAGATATTTTTGTGGCACCAATGATTATGGTTTTTTCTACCAGGGAAGACCAGGATTGGAAAGAGTTTTGGACATTCATGGCTTTTTTGATGCAGACTGGGCTGGAGATTTGGACCAAAGGAGATCTACAAGTGGGTATGTGTTTAGCCTGTTTGGAGGTGCAGTCAGTTGGATGAGTAAAAGACAGTATGTAGTGGCTCTTTCAACTACAGAGGCGGAATACATGGAAACCACTCATGCAAGCAAGGAAGTAGTTTGGTTGTAGAGATTTTGTTCAAGTATGGGTTGGTGCAGCAAGCTATAAGGATAGACTGTGATAGCCAAAGTGCAATATTCTTGGCTAAGAACCCTACTTATCATTCAAAGACAAAGCACATTGATGTTCAATATCACTTTGTGAGAGATATGGTTGAGGCCAAAAGGGTCTTGCTAGTAAAGTTGGACACTTTGAAGAATGTTGCAAATGCATTGATGAAGTATGTGAGCACTCAGAAGTTCTCTTGGTTTAGGGAAACAATGGGTGTTGTAGAGTCGGGCTAATGACTAAGCTCTCCTGTGGCCCCTTGCAGAAAGAAAAAAACAAGTGGGATAATGTTAGGTATGTGTTATATTCTTTCCACGACTAGCAGGCCCCCCTGTTCGAGGTCTGGGGCAACACCCCGAGAAAACTTTTTTGGACCCTATTTTTCGGTGGGTGGACCCTCCCATGGTTTTGTGCATGGGTTTGCACATGGTTTTGGGGCATGATGGTTTTCGGCCCTTGGTATTTTGTAGATCTGGTCAAGGGAACTACAATTATGTTCTAATCCAGGGTTAATGGATTGGGGTTTATGTATACTTCGGCATGTATATATATGTGTTGTAACACTAAAAGGAATATAATGAAAAATCAAGTTGGTGGTCCCGATTTGGGATCCAGGGGAAAATATCTGTGTATATATGTTTTATGTTTTATGCTCTGCTATTGTTTATTTTCTGTTTTTAAGATTCGTTTGCAGATAATTTCTGTACAGGTTTAAAACCTACATTGAGGACAAGACTTTTTTGAAGGATAGGGGCATGTTAGGTCCCTAGATTACTAGTGTAGTCCCTTATTGTTGTTAGTGTAACCCCCTTATTTTTATTGTTGTACCCTTGTAACCCCCTTATTTTTATTGTTGTACCCTTGTAACCCCCATATTTTTTTTCTAAATTAGGCTACTTATATTTTATCATACAGTCCAAAAGATTACAATCCTCATCCTCTGGAGTTGGCAAGCCAGTTCCGAAGGGAAATTTCGTTTCAAAAAAAAACAAAAAGGGGGCTGCCCCAAACGAGGAAACTAGCCCAAGAGAAGAGTTTAGAGAGTCTAGAATATTCTTCCCATAGTGGGAAACCAACGTCGTGCATTACATGTTTAAGACCAAACCAAAGAACTAGTAGTAGTGAAATAGAAGGAAATTGACTGGAATGAGAGAGAAGCACCTAGAAGTTAAGCAGATGGAGTATTATCATCCTTTTATGGTGGTTGGAATGGCTCCTCCTCAATTCAGCACGCATATTCAGACTCGTTGTCCTCCTGCTTGGATGCATGGGTTGTCAACGGAGGAAGAAGCGTCGTCTGGGCATCAGGCGAATGGGAGGAAGCCGCGTGAACCTCAGCACCCATGCTGGTGCCATCCTCGTCTAAGCTCAAGTTGCCATGATCGTTGTTAGAGGCCTGCTGAACTGGCAAGGCCACCATCTTGCGGGGGGAGAAGGGGGAGGCGGGAGAGATGGTGGACTTACGACATATTTTCCTGGAGCGAAGACCGGAGCCGGAGACTTCAGAGGGAGATTCAAGAAGGTGGAGAGACATGCAAGCAATTAGATTAATGGGGTCTAGGATTTCTGCCTCCTCCCAGTCAACCGAGAGATTCACCATCCTTCCTGTAGAGGCAGAGATGGGAGGCCTGGAGGGAAGATTGCCCACTTCCTCTGCAGCACCGCATGCGGTGGCATATGAGCATGGCGGAGGAATGGGAATGGGGCTGAGACAACTGAGGGAGTGTTGCGCCGCGGCAGGGATCAGAGGGGGAGTCGAAGGCCAAAGTGAAGCGAGTTGTGGAGCAGGGAACCGAGAAATGGAATAAGGGTTTGGCAGAGGCACAAGGAGTATTTTCACGAAGCCAAAGGGAGAGCCGAACGCTAAAGCGTGGAGCAGGGATAGCAGATTTATGGGACATGAAGGGCGGTGAAGGCATGACAGTCGGAGTAAATGGGAAGAGGACATAGTTAATGGTGGAGAGTTGCGAGGACGTCAATGGGGGACGTTTGAGGGTGGCGAGTAAACTCCCCACTGTTGTACAAGTAAATCCCCTCTGTGGATAGAGGTGATACCTCTAGCCCTAGGGTGGGTCTAGAAACTACGAGAACATACTAACATCTACCTTCCTACATTGTAAATGAAATTCAGAGCAAGGGAGATGACCTACCTTGTCCTGATGTTATGTTGTCATCTTCCATTGAAACTTCTGGATCTGCGCTTCTCAAGCTTGATACATGCTGCTACCAACGTTTGATTACATGTACAGACAATCAAGACACCACGACAAGAATAAAATCGCGACAAACATAAAACAATTACAACCTATCTAATTGATCAAGGAATGCTAGAAATCTCATTATAAATGTAAACAAGGGTGGAAGATAAACATCAGATGCATTTTATTATGATAAAGACAAGGGGAGTTTACAACCAAGCCTTTATGTTGAGGCTCTCGTTCAGCAGGTTTGTATCCAAGCACGTTTGCCACACCCTCATGAACAAAGGTCCAAGATCTCACTATGTTCTCAACACACACAAATAATCACACTCTGCACTATTCTCCCGAAGCTATGATTGCTTCTTCTCTATGATTGCTAACTGTTCAACTAGCACATCAATGGAATATGGCTATATTTATAGAGGATAGGAGGAGGTTGGGATCCCTACAATAGTGGAAGGGAGGCCTTATCCCTTGGGAGGTTGCACCATAAGGTGGAAACAAGAGGCCAAATGAGGAAGGTGGAGGTTATTCAGTCGAACCACTCCCTATGACTCATGCACGAAGTTGTTGTGATCGAAACTTCGCCGCTATTTTTAAAAAACTTTCCATAAAGAGATTGGCACGGGCGGCTAACTAAGATAGAGCGCTAGCTAGTGTGGGGGCCAGTGTTAATCTGCCTCATTTGCGCGAGGGCATAATGGGCTACCAGTGCTAAGGAAAAAACAGGGGTTTCTGATGATCTATTCAGGAAATTGTTAACAAAAGGAATATTATGCTCATGGAAAGGGATGCAATGATGGTTTTTGCAAGGCATGCCATTGCTTATTGGTCACAAAAATATTCCTCCAATATGCGGGATAGGGATTTCAGGGACAGTGACAAAATGTTGTGTAACAGATGCCCCCTAAAGCATGAAGTCCGAACATGAGTGAGGGGTGAAATGCTTTACAAATACGTGCAAGGAACTAGACACTGCTTTCAAGAGACCTTCAAATCAAGCATAGATACATATACATAACTGAAATATCTGATGAAAATACATGAATCCATGATATAGGTGCAGCTATCCATCAAGAATAGGTTCATGTGAATGGATCCTCAGCATGGACGCAACCATCCAAATAAAGGGATCATATGAAATAGATCCACGGCATGGGTGCAACCATCCATATAGAGAGGATCAAAACGAGAGAACCCACGGTATGGTCGCAGCCATCCGTCTAAATAATTATGTATATAATCATGAATGACTCATCACTCCTCGCAACCTGGACTTTTGTGATCGAAGCCCAAGGTCTTGCGCTCCAACACCACCCGATCAAAGTAAAAATTCCAACATGTGAATAGACATGTTGAAGTCGAACATGCTAGAAAATCATTTGATTACTGGTCAATGTTGTGAATTGTTAACAAGTGCGAGAGAAACCATTCATAATGTCAATGGCTCTCAAGATACTACTAGTACAATCCAGGGAATGTGAACAGTGAGTTGAAGTCGAACCGTGAAATCACCCGATCGAAGGCCAATGATGTGAACCTGTCGTCGAACGCGAAGAACTTGCCATTAGGGCATGCAAGCTCTAAGGTACCAGAAAGGAGTCTCTAGATCAACTTCCCGAATAATGAGCTGAAGTCGACAGGAAGTGATCCATCGAAGGAGGGTCATAATGAATCCCACATCATCGACACGAAATAGAATAGATAATATGGGTGTAAATCAAGACTGAAACAGAGGATCAGGGAAAGTATAAACTGCAAAAGGATTTTCTCTTGAACATATCGGCGACATGAATCCGGAATTTGGCAGCATTTGACTCAAATAGGATCAGAGGTCATGTTGATAAGATTGGTAATCGAATGAGAGGCAAATGGATTTCCAAAACCCATGGAGGCAAAGTGACAGAACGAAGATATCCCAACCCGACATGAACTGCAGACAAGTGTCATATTCAAGAGTGACATACTGCCGACACAACTAATGAATAACTTCCATTTTCCCCCACCATTTCTGGCGAGTACCTCTTTATTTTTACACAAGCTTGAAGAGGATACCATATGCTTTTCATATAAGTTTGTCCTTCGGACAGATCCATCTTAATACATTTTACGATCCCTAGGAAGGAGGAACTCGGTAACGTCATGATGATTGTATCCGATGTCATTTAGTTTTAACAAGTCTAACAAAGAAAGAACTCGACAACTTTTCATGTTTAAAGAGTTTGAAAAGAAGCAGAAAAGAAAACTCCAGCATTTGCCTTTTCGTAAATAGTCCCTCAGATCCAAAAAGGTAGAAAAAAATATCTGAAAGAACCTCTTAGTCGCGATAGGCTAAGGTATTCCTTTTTCATAAATAGTCCATCCCAGCCCGAAAAAGAGGTAAACGTATATTGGGTAGATATTTTTTTGCAACCATTTAACGAGTTCAAAACGACAAGAGTCTCGGCAATCTTTTCATGTTTTGAGAGTCAGAAAAGAGTTGAAAGTTGACTCCTCCTGGAGGAACAAGTGGTATTAAGGGTAGCTATTGGTTCCGGTAATGGTGGAATTGCTCAGAACAAGTAAAGGTCAAGAATCTGGCTGACAAGACCACTCATTACAACGATTCCTCGGGAATGGGTAAAACAATCAAGTGAAGGCGTATGATCGGCCAAGCAGATGGTGACGACGGAATAAGAAAACTAAGGTTCATCTGCAAAATAGGCTGATAAAATGGAAATGGTTTCATTTTTACACAAGCTTGAAATCATGGGAAACTCTGCTTGGAGGTGGTTTCATTTTTACATAAGCTTGAAACTTTGTAGAAAACTATGCTTGAAACCAGTTTCATTTTTACACAAGCTTGAAATGGAAACAAACTATGCTTGAAAAAGAGGGAAAAACAGGCATGCCCCCAGCATGGTGACTCAATTCGAGGTACATGCCCCCCAAGCTTCAGTCCATATGAAAGATCAAGAGAAAGACTCGACTGGGATTTTACGAGATCTTATCAATGGCTCGAATTGAACGGGAACGTGTTTCATGATTTTAACTAGGTTGACACATTAAAAGAACTATCCTTGTGACCTAATTCATTTTTTAACGAGGTTGACGTAGAAGACGAACCATCCTCATGACACTTTGTTTCATTTTTTAGGGAGCTTGACACAAGGAAAGCGAAAGCAGTGCTCGTGAGCTTGTTTCATTTTTTAAGGAGTTTGACACAAGAAAAGGAACTCTGCTCTGATGACCTTTCATCATGATGAATAAGAAGTCATGGCTTCCAAGAGTTCCGCACTGGATGGGAGAACAACATCTTGGAAATCAGGACCCAATGCCCCCAGCACATGATGCACAACAGCATTATCACTAAATGTGGGCATAGGATAGGCCGCCACATAATTAACCTGCAGCGGGGAAGATACAACTGGCAGATAAAGACCTAGAAGGGACGATGGTGGACCAGATGTCACATCAGGGCCAAAGAACGAAAGCTGATCAATGGTCATGATCCGACCTTTGTGTGGAAAAAAGATCACACAAAAGAGGGAAGAGACAACCGCCCCCATGACATAAGCATTGTCGTGGCCCAAGAGTAAATTAAAATCCAAGGGACTTGGAACAACCATCATGTTTGTATAGACGGTTTTCCCTCCCAAAGTAATAGGCAACTTCGGAAGGATCCCTAACGGTTGACTGATTCCTCTGTTAAAAGCAAATAGATTTTGTGTAACAGGCACAAGCGGTGGTGAACCAAAAGCTTGTGAAGTATTTGAAGACAGAATACTAACAGATGCGCCTTCATCTATAATTGTGCTAGGTACGATCATATCGAAGACCTGTATCGTGATCTCAAAAGGTACATAAGAAGGAAGGCGGTATCCTGCAAATCGACTCCAATCGAAGGAAGTGACCAAACTACTTGGAGGGGGTACCATCAAACTGAGATGGTCTTCCCCTGGTGTTACCAGAGCAAGAGGAGCATCCTCCTCCACCACCATCATGGGAGCAAGAGGAGCAACTTCGTAAACTATAAGGACGGGAGAATTTTTCTCCGAGTCTGAGGAATCTGAAGGAACAAGAAGAACATGAGGGGCGTGGGATCCACTCTCGATGGAAAATAGCTGGTGAACCATAGGCGGAATCAAATCGACCGATTCCACGACCAATGGTTGGTCAGGAACGGATTCCTGAATTTGAATTTTTGGGGGAGCAGGATCGACCAAAGAGGAATCTTGACTGATCGTGGAATCAATTAGCGGAGGACTCAAAGAAAGCTTATGGTAACCAACCAGAAGGCAGAGGTGCGAAACAATAGGGTTTTCCAACACTCTCTTGGCTTCATCCATGTACGGACAAAAGTGAATGGGATGATGCCCTTCACACAAATTACAGGGATTCGTGATCTTACCCTGTTTCTTATGAGTTTTATCATTACTAGTCGAAGATGTGCCACCAATATGACTTCCAGAAGCCAAAGGCAATGACGGACGACCGTCGGACCATGCTTCAAGTACCTTGGGTATGCCAGGGAAGTCTCGAAGACAATGGTCACCTTTGCACAACACGCAAGGGAATTTGACTTTCCGAGGAAGGTTGGATGCTTTATCAATGAAAGATGTCTAAGGCGCAAGCCGCAGAGTTGGCCTCTCCCTTATCTGACTTCTTCTTCTTCTTCTTAGCCACTTGGTTACTAGAATCTAGACTCTCATCAGGCGAAGTAGAAGAGGAGGACGAAGAAAGAGGCGAAGAAGGGGAGAGGCCCACTTTAGAATCAACATGATGTTGTTCAGGTGGAGGAGATGGTTGTACAGAGGGCGGAATACTCGAGACCATAGAGGTGGAGAATAACCACACAAGAAAACCAACAGTTAACCCAGGAAGGGATAATATTGCCATATAAGGAGCACCAACATTCCCAAAAGTAGGAAAAGGACTAGGATTCCCTTTGGAGGGGATTCCTTGGTTGGTAAACTCCAGAAATGTTGCCATTGGAAGCAACCGTAAAACAAAACAATAAGGAAGATAACTTTAACTAGGAATATTTCGTGGGCAGTTAATTTTTTAGGACAGAAACAAAAGTCTGCCATTTCATATTTTAAGAGTCGAGAAACAGGAAAAAGGGGACTCTATCACTTTCAGGTTGAAACGAGTGTGAAAGGACAAGTGCTCGATGATCTCTTCTCTTTTTAAAGAGTCACGAAAAGATCGAAATGACTACTCTTGGTAATCTAGGAAAAGGGTGTACCAAGTTTCTGTGAACTACCATATACACCTTGGTGATCAAATGAAAGAGAAATGACCAAGGACTTAATGTACGTGCAGGTAGTCTCCCTGAATGTTGTGTTCGGTGTATCACGGTTACAGGGCGACAGACTCGTCTTCCTACAGATAAAGGATTGCAACCTATAGGGGGTCTCCCTTTATATACTCGACAGGTATGGGGAGCACAAGTCACACTCGGTCGTTGTCTAAATCCGGATGGCGAATGACGGCTACTAGGTTTTAAGACGCCAGAACACGTCTCTAGCCTAGACCACTAAAATGTTTGCATTAAGTTCCAATGTTTCCTTAGATTAATTGAATAAATTTTATGGTTGATCTTGAATTATGTCTCGGTTTCAAGGCCCTACCGCCTGTCATCTGACAATCTCCTATATGCAGCTATATGAGGAAAGAAATCCTTCAATTCGATGAATGCTATCTAGTTAAGGGAAGAGTTTCAAACAATGATGCAACAAACAATAATACTACAGATGAAACGTTTTCCTAACTAGATGACTTTCACTATCCAAAAGTAATCTAAAACATTAAATGATGTGAATTATGCAATGTAATCTATGAAAAATTATCTTTTTTGAAAA
This sequence comes from Pinus albicaulis, assembly GCA_034641835.2. Lineage (NCBI taxonomy): Eukaryota > Viridiplantae > Streptophyta > Pinopsida > Pinales > Pinaceae > Pinus > Pinus albicaulis. The sequence continues at coordinate 28,122 of JAXQQM020058409.1, forward strand.
CTATGAAATTGTGATATATGCACCATTTCCTTTTTCGTTTGAAAGAATAAGAATGCACTCAATGCATTTTCGATGAAATCAGAATCTACTTAATGCATGCTTTTAATGAAAGAGAATGCACTCAATGCAATTTTTAGCTTTCAATCATTAAACAATGTAATCTAAGTTCAGTGATAAATCTCAAAAAATACTTTTCAATGCAATGTGATCTAATGCATTTTAACGAAAAGAAAACTATGAGACGAAAACTAAATGAACACAACTTTCCTTAATGGAAGGATGAATGCAAAAGTGATGCAAACAAACACTAAGAATCCAATCGTAGTTTTAAAAACTTTGTAACGAAAGTCCTCAAAAGGATACAAGACATATGAGTTCAAGCAAAAAGAGGAATTCCAAAGCATGGGCTCAAAACAAGGCATTCATTCCCTTTTACATCAAGCAATCATAGAAAGAAGACTTTCAATTGAAAAATGAGCAATGTAATCTATGCTCACAAGCGAACAAGCAGACCAAATGAACTCGAAATACACTTTAGACTTGAACACTCAATCAACCGAAAAGAAAAAGGCAATCAACTAGAGATGGCTTACCAAGAAAGGATGCGACTCAATCGAGAGGGTGATGTCCCACGAATCATGCAACCGGGCAATTGATGCATAGTCCTAGAAAAAAAATAGGATGTAAGGATGCACGTCCGAACAGGAAAAAACAACCAAAAAACAAAAACCAACAAGCCAATCAAACCCACTTGAGTGAAGGGGATAACATATAAATTATACAGAGAAAAAGACCAGAAGGGAAAGACACGCTGGTGGAGGAATTAGGGAAAAACCTCAATTTTTCACACACCTTGAAATTGGCACAACTTTTGTGGGTGAAACTAGCGCCAATGGCCAATTGGCGTGGGTTTCTAACTGAGACAGAGTGCCAGCTGGCATGAGGGCCAGTGTTAATCTGCCTCATTAGCACGAGGGCATAACGGGCTACTAACGCCAAGGCAAAAGACAGGGGTGTCTAATGATCTGTTCAGGAAATTGTTAACATAAGGAATATTGTGCTCATGGAAAGGGATGCAATGATGGTATTTGCAAGGCATGACATTGCTTATTGGTCACAAAAATAGTCCTCCAATATGTGGGATGGGGATTTCAGGGACAGTGAAAAAATGTTGTGTAACACCCACGCACCAGAATTTAAGCTGGGAAGTGTGTCCATGCGCATCCATGTGATGAGGACAGGTGTCTTGCATCCTCGCGGCCATGTGGCGGCTCTCTTTATTACATGCTAACACCCGCATCTAGGGTCTGTAACCTCCATATTGTTATTATTGTGCCCTTACATTATTATTGTTAGGTCGGCTAGGATTATATTGTGACCCCATGGACTCCTATATAGAGTGTTAGGAATATGTAATTTTCGCGGATTGGTGAGACTAAAAAAGCTATGACGAAGCAACATTATTTCAACCAAATTTGGGATTCTAGGATCTATCCCTCCTGAATCCGGAGAGGATCTACCAATAAGTGCGAAAGATGGATTTGTCTTTGAAATTTGGGGTAATGATATTAGGCTAGTTATGAAGGCCAAGGGTTTTGTTTTGTTTTTGGATGGTTGAAGCATGAATATTACTTGAGGGGAAAGTTCTAAATGCAAAACGGTTTCAAAATTGAGAAGTTGCAAGTGAATAGAACATCTATGGCTAAAGAGATAGATATAATGTTGGTTTTTAGTCCATTGGGCTATGGAGTCATAACGGGGCTTTAGTTGAACAACAACATCAAGAGTGATCCAAGGGGCAATTCATCTACATCACGAGATTGCTGAGATGTAATGATGGAATGGAAACAGCAAAGTGTTGGAGACGGTGGAAAGCTGATAATAATTTCCCCGAAAGGATTTATAGTTAGTCGAAGCAAAGAAAATCCTCTTAAGTAAGCGTTTAAAACCAACCAAGTGAAGGGCTAACCATTGACTTCCTGGGTAAGTTTGTATTAAAGCGACCTAATTGAAAAACAATCCGGTAATCCACATGTACCTTTAGAAAGTATGAAAACATATAAGAAGACAAAGTGTAAACTTAAGATCGGATAAAGAAGTACTTTTAAAGCCTAGTGCTGCTCTCATTTCAACACCAAGGAAACTTTTCTCAAAATCTACTTTTGGAGAAAAACGACTAGGAGCACACCATATCTTCCATAGTCATCTTTAATAAGAAAATAAGGAAAATAACTTTCAAGAGCAATGTTTAAAGCAAACGGTAGACAGAGGTAACTCCGGTGTCCTATTGCACATGGCATATTAAATCATTCTTGAATAAACAAATTGGAGGAAAACATTGAGATAAAGCTTTCGGTCGAGAGAAGGTCTTGACGTGTGACTATGGTCCTAACTACGCGTAAATGCTGTTCTTTACTCGTGAGAATAGTGAACAATATGACATACATAGAAAGGAAAACAATAACAAAGAAAAGCACTTCACACGATGATATAGACCGAGGATCCCAAGAAAAAGCTTGTTTATTGATGTCAAACCGAGTTTACGGTACTCGGGTCGATGTTTTTAGTTCGGCAATCATCTTCTTTCTATCCAACCTAACTAATCTATCATAAAGCGAGCTCAAGGGCCCGATGAACAATATTTACAATCGAGAAGTTTAAGCTCAAATATGTCCAAAGTTCTACAACCAACCCCTCACTCATCCTCTGTAGAAGTATATATAGAAGGATGAGGAGGTGAGGTGATAAAAGATCTCCAGGTACTGATGTCATGCGGACTTAATGGATTCTTGGCCTTTGAGGCATCAATGAAGAAACTTACATACATATCCTACTTGTATTAAATTATTTACATAAAGATTAAGCTCGAGCTTTTGTTGACCTTTGAGGCTGCGTGTGGCGTCGAAGTAACTACTGTCGATGTTTGTCATTAAGTTCCTTGGAATAATTTGCTCTTCCAACGGCTACGTTACGAGAAAAATATATGATCCTAATCAATAAATTTGGCTCTCGATTGAATACTTTAGAGCGCGGGGTGGCATTTGGCCGGCGAGTTGGGAGGAATCAGTTTGCCTCGGATGTGGCGGTGGAAGCACTCTCCTGGTGATAAAACCCCTTGAGATCTTCTTTCGACTATGTTTTCAGTCGGGATTAGGCTTTTGATAAAAATTCTTCGCAGTAATCTGAAAATACTGTCCTTTAATCCTACTTGATTCGAGTAAATTTCGGTCTTACGTCAACGATACTCTCTAAATGTGCCAGATTCATGGTTTTGTTGGTATGCAAAGGGTACGACGGTTATGTGGCTTGTCAATGCTTCATGAATGATTGATGAAAACGTGGATTTAACCCACGTGATGATTTTGTTGGTGAATTAGAAGGCGGGAAAGAGGTCGTCATCCTGCTCTCCGAATTTTCTTCAAAAATGGTGAGAAAGACCATTTAAACCACGCGAAAATACAAACAATTGTTAAAAAATCTGCATATATGGGTTCTTGCGCCGAGAAGGCACGTGGAGGAAGCATGGCCATTGGATGGCATCATCGAGCGGTCGGGATTGATCGGAGGAAACAAAGGGAAGGCGGAAGAAACGTTTAAATGCGGGTCGTCGTCGCGCGAGAAGATCGGCCCGGTCGGGAGCGGAAGCGAAAAGTCAAAATGGGAAAACGTTGGTAGGGCGATCAAAAGCACGAGCGATGAAATGTGGGCCATCGATCGGCGGATCGGATCGTCGGAGGAGGCTCGTTAAAAATTCCGCGACGTAGCCGGTTAACGGTCGAGCATCTTCGGTGAGCGATAGTCGTTGGATGTCCGCGGATCGGACGGTGTACGGCGATATCGCGCGGTGTCCACGTCGAGAACGTTCGCACGCGCGATGGACGGCGGTTTATGAACATTTCCCGGAGCCACATGTGTCAATCGATGATTGGAATCGGCCCGGTGATCGGGAAAAAATCGCCCTCGCCCAAAGGCGGCGGTGCGATGAATACGCCAGCGGTTTTGGGATGGGTTGGTGGAATGTGGGGACCACCGCGAGACGGAATCCACACCGTCCAGATCTTTAGATCGTTGATTGATGGCGCGGAACGATTTAAAACTTGTCTTGGGGTGGAAATCCTAATAAAATAATAAAGCTAGACGGAGAAATTAAAAAATAAAACGAGAGGTTTTATTTTTATATATATAACCAAAGGTTTTAAACTTTGGCGGGAATAATTTAAAAATGGCTTGGCGCTCGATTGTGGGGCCGTGGGGCATATGGGAAATAATGTGGCCAGGGGTCGATAGGAAAAAGGGCTAGGACCCATATATGCCCAAAATGTGGGTTTTTATAGTTTTTCAATGATTTTCAAAGGGTTAGAGAGGTTCGGATAAGGAGAAAAAAGGAGTTTTCAGCCTTGTCGAGGGTTTTGATGAAGGGGAAAGGGAAAAATATGAAAATGAAGGTATTTTCATGAAATGGAGGGATACGAAACTAAGGTTAGTTTGGAGGGAAGAAGGGAAGAAAAAGGTGCTTGCGTGCGAGCGGTATTACGCTTGGAAATCGGCGGGATTTCTAAGTGTAAAAATGGGATATAGCCGGTGAAGTTTTGGACGAGGAAGGATGGGCACGAGGCCTTTGAAGTGTCAAGAGCCAACAATTTTTAGCAATGAAATTTGTTCCTTGAAGGCTCAAAAATTTTAGCCGGCGTTTGGTATAACAAATTTTATAGGCTGGCGATGGCTCGCTCGAGGGATGATGCCTTCTTGAAGGCTGTCGATTTCCGGCCTTGCATTCTCACAGGAGGCTATCTATGCCACATCCATTATGTTCTGCAGGAGTGATCCAATTGCCTCATCCGTGGCTTGCAACTTTCAGCTGTAGAGATGACTTTCTGCTGAAAACATATTAGTAGCCATAAACACGATGGTTCTCTTTATCAGCAAGCTTTCTACCTACCCAATCCTAGTGATACTAGCATTTTTCTTCATCTTCAGAGTGCACTTGGATTGGGAAAACTCCTCTACAACATTTTATTCTTTTGAAAGCATAAAACTAATCTAATTCTACTCCTTATTTCTCCACGGACTCGGATTAAGCAGTTGAGCCCATATGATTCTCTACCTATTCTGCAATCTGTCGGGAGTTGTGCAGTCCTTACAGATTTTTATTCTCTAAATTCCTAAAAGCATAAATTTAAAAAACAATCAAGTTAAGATTAAGCTATTTGAATTGTTATGATCTATGGCATAGAAACAAGTTGCACATAGACATTTGTTTCTGACGGAAAAATTAAATCAAAATGGAAGGCTTAAGATTTGAAAGTTTCTCATCTTGGTCTTCTCTTTTCACGGCATTCTGTTTTTGATTTTGTTTGAGTTGTTTTTCTTTGTTCTACTGGTTCAGATTTTGGAGTTAATTAGAACCCGGATTTACATCTTCTTTGACTCTGAAAATAAAACAAATTTGAGTCATCTCTTTTTGGAAACTTAGGTTCGGATTTTGAGCTTGTTTGAACCTTTAATTTCTATCCTAAACTATCGCTTAGATAAACGAAGATTAAACGGTTGGAAAATCGAAATTCACTATCCTATCGATAGAAAATTTAAAACTAGTGAGTCGAGAGTTAGTGCAGTTTGACTAACTAGAAGTGTGTTATTCGAGTGGCATTTAAGCTTGCACACTTTCGGGAAATTTGTTTCTCTTTTTGGTATGGGGTTATACCTTTCTTGTTTTCATAATGCTTTGCCCTCTTTTCTTTCTTTTCTTTCTTTTTGTATTTTTGATTTTTACAACTTTTGAATGCAATAGTGGATGGGTAAATGTTTATAGTGGAAAAAAATATAAAAAGGCTTTTTGGAACATAACATGGATCAAAGAGAAGTAATGCTTAAGCATCACCTGCGTGTGGGGACGAAACAATTACTGCTCCATTCAACTCCTATAAGAAAAATGCATTGTTACCAATGACCCAATTTGAATATAGAATAGTAAGTGAGGCCAAAGCCATAAGTTTGCTCAAATTTTCCATGCTTGCCCTTCTCTTCCCTCCTTGAGTCCCACTTTAAAACTTGGTCCCCTAATTTTGAGAGTCGTCGGCCTTTGTTCTTCTATCAAAAGAGATTTTTTAATGCTGATCTGTTTACTGCGATGCTTTATTGTAAACCTCCTCTACGGTTTCTGCGAAGATGAATGTTACTGATTTATTCTTACGATCATGTCCATTATCTTCGGTTTGCAACTCTTGAATCAACTTCAGTATGCTGGTACAGCAAAGTTTGTTGGAAAAATTGCATCGGTACCATACACAAGCTGAAAAAGGTGACATACCAATACTAGATTTCTTCAAAGTCAATCTTGTCGACCCAGGAGTGCATCAGGACCAGCTTTGTGTGCCAAGAATTTTGTTGTCCTCCATACGTTTCTTGATTATATTCACTAAAATTTTGTTTTAGGATTACTTGCCAAGTCCATTACCTTGAAGGTGTAATATGTTTGTGGAATGCAAATGTTATTTGATATCGTGAAAGAAATCAACCATCTTGTTTGATACGTATTTGTTGCTTTATCGGTGAAGTAATCTTGGTAGGTCAGCCAAACCTAGAGAGAATGTTAGTCTCCATAAATTTTATGATAAACGGAATCATTGGCTTTCGTCTGGAGCATGGTTTCTATCCACTTAGTGAAATATTACGTGGCGGTGAGAATACATCTCTCTTTGGGCGAGAATATTGGGGATGGATTTCTCCTGTGAAGTCGAGTCCCACTGTTGGGGAAATGGGGCTTCAACGATTGGGTGGATGCGAGCGAGAATGTGCAGTTTTCTTTGTAGCCTTCAAAAAGTTGACATTTACTGACGGAGCTAGGGTCATCTTGTGCACATCATGAAAAAAGATGAGGCTTGACTAGAAACCGACCCTCAAAATTTCAGCTGGCTGTTGTCTTCCGGTACAAATTACCTCCACACTCTCCTTCATGGAGCTTGGTATTTAGTCTGCTGCATCAAAGCCTCGCAAACATTTAAGCAATACACCACTTGCATTTTCCGGTAAAGACATCTATCCAATAATGCTGATAAGTTTCTGACTTTTTAACTTTAGGAACCTTGCCTTTGTTTTATGCCCAGCGAGCCTAGGAGGTGTATTCGATTTTAAGCGAAAACATAAATAATATCGAGCGTACGAGGAGAATTCATAAAATGGTCTTCAACTATGGGAGTTGAGAGTCTGCTTTGTCATCCAAAGCATTAATCATATTAATATCAAAGAACTTCAAAATTTGATTCGGCCATTAATGCTAACTGAGACCTTGGCCTTTGATGGGTTTAGTGGGTTTTATCTCTAAATCATATTCAAGGATAACGGCAATCCACCTACCTCTCTTACCATGCGGGTCACATGTTAGAATGTCTGCACAAGCTGAGTTTGGGACAAAAGGCTGATGATGTGTAGGTGAAGGATGTACCTACGCAGTCTTTCAAAGCTTTAACCGGAGCAAAAAGCTTGCTTTTCCATAATATGTTATACTTCGAAAGGGGCATCTCTACGATGCCTTACTAAAAGAAATACGATAGGCTGCTCTTGTCCTTGTGGACTCTCACGTTAAAAAGGACGGTAGCTATGGTATATTACGATGCAAATGAAAAAATATAAAAATCTTTTGAAAAATCGGGACTTATGAGAACCGGTGGCTCTGGTTTAACGCATGTTGCACCGGTTCAAAGAGACTTCTTAGCTTCCAAGGTCCATTTTACCCCTTGCTCATTTTTCAGCATGTTTGTGATATTCCTAAGGAGCTCGGCCAAGTTGGGGATGAACCTTCTCCAAAAGGTTAATCTTTCCAGTGAAAAGGAATTGCAACTCTTTATTTTTCGAAGATGAGAGATTTGCAATATGGCCTCGATCCTCTTTGGATCTATCTTAATACCCTCTTCGAGAAATAATGTGCCCAAGAAGTTTGCACTTCTTGGAGGCCAAATAGTGTCTTCTTAGGGTTTAAAGATATTCCAAAATTCTGCATTTCTCGAAAAAATTTTCTTTAAAATGTTCTGAGTGCTCTTACATCTATTTTATAAAACACAGGTGACATCATATGGATAGATAATGATGAAGAAGCCCGGTTCTTCGAGAATGCACATGTCCATGGCTCTTTGAAAAGTTGCTCCCGAATTCACATTAGACCAAAGGGAATTTTCACATACATGAAAGTGCCCCATGGTGTAGTAAATGTTGTCTTTAATTGATCAGCAGGGGTGAACTGAGATTTGATTGTACACGTGTAGCCATCGGCAAAGAAATTGCTTCCTAGCGACCCCACCACCCTTTGTAAAATATGATCCATCTTGGGTAAAGGGTAATTGTCTTTTAATGAAGCTTTGTTTTAAGTCTCTAAGAGTCTATCTCAGCAAACTTGGTTCTCAGATTTTCTTCCTAAACGACACGCAGTTAGACACCCATTCGAGAATGTCTAATAGGGACAATAATACCGGCCATCGTACATTTTCATGATACTCCTCTACGAACCGACAGCTTGAAAAGTTTGTCTGCGCGATTCTGTTTGAATGGTTTTTGGTTTTCTTTGAGATTTTTGTGTTGTATTGTTTCAATGTCATGGGATTTTAAGATCTTCGTAACTCCATGCAAAAACATCGAGGAAAACTCTTTTGGCGGCTACTGTGTATTTAGGATTTAATGTGATCTAAGTAAAGTTTTAGGCAGGTTTAATCATCGTAGGTTTAAGTTCACTTTGCCTATGTTGCACTCCTCCACTTCGGTCTCTACGGAGGTTCCGGAGTTTTGGTTTTAATCGCCACATCGTTAAAAGTCGAACAACTCTTCTAAAGAGCGAGACCCTTAGGCAAACTTTCATCTTTAAACGTACGAGTTTCTAACTCCTCTGTGTTCTAACTTTCTGCGTTCAATTTTGTTTTGTTTATAAGCTTGCTAGATAACGGAGTTTATATTAGCAAGTTTAGGAGACGACTCTTCTTCATCTGAAAAATTTTCTTCCTGCGAAGTCTGTTTCTGTAGTACTGAGTCTCAGAAAGCATTTGTTTAGTTCGAATTCATTTACGAATTGCATGCATACTTCTGTTGTTTGTCATTTATCGCGAATGCACGCCAATATGTTCTCATTATCGGGAACGAGTTTGGTCTAAATTTTATACGCAGGATGTACGGTCTTTGGTGTTATATGGCGTTAAGCATGTTTTAGGCTGCAAAGGCTAAATTGTAGCGCATAATATTTCTTTTTTCTTGGGACAAAAAACGGTTTGGACTCCTTGAATGTTTTCAAAAAGGTCCATGACATCGTTTTCGGTAGGCTCTAAGTCCTAGGATGATTTAGCGTTATGTTCCCCAGTGACTTGCCCTGATGACTAACTCCGAATCCATACACATTGATTCTTCGGCTCTTAACTTTTTCTACCAATGAAGTGCTTAAAGCCTCAGAGAAGGGATTCATGTTACGCTGTATGTGTTGGAACAACGAAAGTTTGATGCGGAAATGCTTTATGTGTGGTTGTTTTCGGTGTTAGTAATCCGGACACACTGCACTAGCATTGTTCTTACGTGCAAGATCCATCAAAATACATACTCCATAGAGGACATGTTCTTAGTTTCTGTCACTGGTTAGTTGACCTCTTCAACTAACGTGCTCAAGGGTTGTTGTGGAATCTCGACACTTAGTTGTGTGTTTTGATTCGAGATTTTCATTTATTTGAGGGTTGTTTTTCTTGAGTGTCGAGGTTTAAAAGCAAAGGAGGCATGACACAGCAGTTCAAGACCTTTGTTTATTTGCTAATGTTTTCAACTACAACGATTTGTTTCGACACTTCTGCGTTGTGTTCCTCTTCCTCCCTGTCGGCCATTAATCCTCATAAAGTGACTTTTTCACCAAGTGCTTTCATCATTAAACATAATAAAAGAATCGAGGCACAGCCATTTACAAAATACGGAGATTTTTAGTGGTTTGTATTGACTTGTAGCTTCATGAATTTCATGTGGGACTCCCTGTCCTTAAAAGTCTTCTAGTTTGATTGAAAACGATAGTCACATAGGTCATGTCCATTTGCTTAGTCCCTTGTAACTTAACTTCGAGATCTTGATAATAACATTCCATACTTTGCACATCGGCCACAACAATATCCATGGCCCAAAGATTTGGGTACGGAATTTGGGCTAAGTTAACACGAGAGGTCTTTGATTAATCCTAAACATTTTACTCTGCTTTCGGAGATCGAAAGGGTAAAGGTATTTTTAAGGTACGGTGATTTATAGACCCGGAGCTACTCCATTACGGCTTTTGGCATTAAATTATGAGAAGCCATGGAATCTATTGCATAAGCGTTGTGCAAAATTTTGTCATGAATGTTTAAACTTACACATAGGGAGGAACGAGGTCCCTCTTTATATCTACCTTCAATAATAGGACCGATCAACTGCGGTTTGGTCATCATTAAGATTGGCTTTGTGTCCTCATTTTTCTTCTATTTTCACAAGCCTTCAAAATTTGGGTTGCTTTATATACATGTTGGGCAGCTAACTCGGTGAAGGGGAAAATAGATTTTTGATCTTGAAAAATTTCCTACTCAGGCTTAAAGGAATTTGACTCTTTAAAGTCTTAGTTTAGTGCCTTATTGGGCTGTCCATTCTATCGGCGATATTAGCTTGCTGATTTGTTTTATTTACACTTGAAAAAATTGTTTTCACGAGTACTAGCTGAAGTGTTAGTACTACTAAGATCTTCACTTTGTTTTTTCTTTTGTTTTGAGTGTCTTTCTCTTTATCATTACTAGAATTTATAGCCATCTATTTTATCCTTTTGTTTAACAACTCTAGGCTTGGTTTGTAGTGTTGTTTTGTGAAGATTTTTCGGAAGGGTTTTGTTGTTGTCTGTTGTTGGGTTTTCTTCTAAGGTCATATTCTTTTTGAGGTTCTGTGATGAAATTTTCCATGTCTTGATAATAATTTTCATCATCATCTCTTATGTCATCACAGGTGTGTGGTAGTACCTTGTCTACTACCATAATGGGTCTGAGAAGTCATCATTATCCATCCCCCAACGTGTTGATATTTGATATCATCCTCTTGTGTTATTTCGTTTGTTTCCTCAACCTCACTTACATAGTTTTGCTTGAAAGGGAAGGGAGTGATCTCATGATCATCTTCAGAGTCTGTGGAGGTTGGTTCCTTCTAAAATTCTGGTTTTGGTTACTGGTTTTCTATTTTTGAGGAGCATTTTGGTTTGGCTTGCTTGTGCTCTCTGTAATTATGCTCATTTATTTCATCATTTCTTCCATCATTTTCTATCTTTGAGTTTGAAGTAAAGGTGTGGATTCCTCTTTAAAAAGATACTCTCTTTTCGAGTTTTCATTTACTTGCTCTCTTCTCCATTCAATTGACTTCCCTGAGAAAGAGCACCTTTTTTCATGTATCTTCAAGAGTTGCCAGGCATCTCTCTCCAGGCGGTAAGTCATGTCGAGTCAAACCCTTCGAAACTTGTTTAATTTGTGAGCCTTCTGGAGGTTTTTAGTTAAGGTAAAGTGCATTATACACACTATTGAATCTAGTGCAATAAGATTGCACACTTTCCCCCGAGTGTTTCTATGGAGGTTCTTGTGAGTGAGAAAGCACTTGGAGAGGATTTTTCTTTACTTCCCATTTGTTTAAGAGCTGTTTGATAGGAAAGGCTTGGAGATCCTTAATACTATGCTAAACCTTTGAACCATTTCTTACTTCTCCCCCTAAGCTGCTGAGAAAATAACCTAAGCTTGACGAGAATCATCAATCTCATCTCGTACTGTCAAAGTAGTCATTCGTATTATCCACATGTTGTGATGCGGTTGTAGCATTGCTAGCATCATATAATGGAATTTTGGACTAATAGTCATGTGGAAGATTGACTAATGGTGCAGAAGAAGGACTAAGGGAGCATACCATGTTTTCCATGATATGTGGTGGGGGTGGATTTACAAGAGGTGGATTAACAAAAGGGAAAGTGGGATCTGAAGTGGAGTGGTTTGAACGGTGGAGTGTAGGAGTGAGCGAGAAGTGGATGGACTGAGAATGAGATTCTTTGAGTTGATCTTGGATGAGAGACACCTAAATTGTGAAGGAAATGCACATCGGGAGGTGTTTTGTCTACTGTGCGAGATGTTCACTTGTTTCGGGAGATGAAAGTGAAGACTCGAGAACCTAACTAATCTAAATCACCAAGAGACCTAGTTCTAAAAAGGAGTTTACTAATTCAACTTGTGATTGTTGTGAAACGTAGAAAGATTTTCGAGGGGACGTGAATTTAAGCTCTCAAGGGTGATCGAAAATAGTTGATAATTTAATCCTAAGGAGACTTCCTGAGGATACTTTACGGGTTATCCAACTAACTCGGGTGGATCGGGGGTCAAGATAGGCTCTAGTATGAATCTTTCTAGGAGCCATTGTGGCGTGCTGTCGCAGAACAAAGCAAAGAAAAGTTCAATAAAGCGGGTATGACAATCTTTGAGAGGTTAACTAATGTTTCGTTTTGCATAGTTCAATCCTACGATCCTCTAAGCGAGTTTTTGAAAGATATTACAATGATAAGGGTTCTTCCCCGGTGGAGTCTTAAAGAGTGCATTGAGGATTGTGGAGGTCGCCAAGTGGAATTTTTAAGCTCTTTTCGGAGGTAAAAGGTTTTATGGTCCACCACCATGTTTTATTGAATACCAATGCTGAGCTATTTTTTGAGGTTTTACGAGTTATTTTTCGATTGTATGGTTTTACGAATATCCTAACTACGTTTCAAAACTTTGCTACGGTTAAGAGACAAAGACGAGCTACTCTTATGGCTAAGCCGGCTGATTTTTCAAGGTTAGATAAAGTCTTAAGAGAATCCTAGGGTTTACCTAGTTTGTCAGCGATTCGAAACAAGTTTTACCATGATTACCATTCTTTGGTAGTGCTTGAAAAGTGCTTTTACTCTCAAAGTTTTATGAAGTGTTTAAAAGTGGTTCCCAGTAGTCGCAGAGAAATGTTAGGTCTTTGGTGGCTCACATTTGGCATGACGAATCATTTTCATAAAACCGTTATCTAGAGTTTTAATGTGTTTTGAAAATTTTATTAACTCGGAAAAATGTCTCCCCAACGAAGTCGCCGGAAATGTTAGGAATGCAGCAATTTTTAGCAGTTGGTGAGACTAAAAGCTGCGGAAAGCAACATTATTTCGACAAACTTTGGGATTCTAGGATCTATCCCTCACCGGACTCCAGGAGGGATCTCTCAATAAGTGCAAAGATGGATTTGTCTTTGAAATTTGGGGTAATGATATTAGGCTAGTTATGAAGGCCAAGTTTTGTTTGTTTTTTGGATGAGTTGAGCATGAATATTACTTGAGGGAAAGTTCTAAATGCAAAAGCAGGTTTCAAAAGTGAGAAGTTGCCGAAGTGAATAGGCTTGACTATGGCCTAAAGAGATAGATATAACTTATTTGGTTTTTAGTCCGTTGGGCTATGGAGTCATAACGGGCTTCAATTGAACAACAACATCAAGAGTGATCCCAGAAAGTCATACACATCACGAAGATTATTGAGATTATAATGATGGAATGGAAACAATAAAGTGTTGGAGATGGTGGAAAATGATAATAATTTCACAAAGGATTTATAGTCGGTCAAAGCAAGAAAAAGCCTCTTAAGTAATTGTTTTCAAAACCAACCAAGTGCGACGAGGGCTAACCATTGAATTCTTGGGCAAGTTTGTATTAAAGCGGCTTAATTGACAAACAATCCGGTAATCCACATAATTACCTTTAGAAAGTATGAAAACATATAAGAGAAGACGGAAGTGTAAACTTAAGATCGGATAAAGTACTTTTTAAACCTATTTTGCTTTCGGTCAAACACCAGGGAAACTTTCGGAATCTACTTTTGAGAGAGAGCTTCTAGGACCGGGAGCACTCCATATCTTCCATGAGTCATATTTAATAAGAAAGAAATAAGGAAAATAACTTTCAAGAACAATGTTTAAAGCAAAGCGGTGGGGATGAGGGAACTCCAACATTTCCTAGCTGGCAGCGTGTTAAATCATTATTGAATAAACAAATTGGAGGAAAACATTGAGATAAAAGCTTTTCGGTAGACAAAAGAAGGTTACTAATCGTACGGTGAGGTCCTAACTCTATAAATAATATTGTTCTTTAATCGAGAGGAATAAGTACGAAACAATATGACATACATAGAAGGAAAACAATAACGAGGAAAGAAGCACTTCACCGGTGATATGAGACCGAGGATCCCAAGAGAAAAGCTTGTTTTATTGATGTCAAACCGAGTTTATAGTACTCGGGTCGATGTTTCGGTTCGGCGGTCATCTTCACTATCCAACCCTAACTAATGCTATCTGGCCAAGCGAGCTCCAGGGAGCCGATGAACACTATTTACAATCGGAAGTTTAAGCTCAAATATATTTCAAAGTTCTGCGACCAACCTCACTCATCGTACGCGAGAGAAGTATATATAGAAAGGATGAGGAGGTGAGAGATACGATAAAAAGATCTCAATTACAATTAATACGGAGACTTAATGGCTTCTTGGCCTTTGAAGGGCTCAATGGAGAAACTTACATACATAGCCTGCTTTGTATTAAATTATTTACATAAAGATTAAGCTCGCTTTTTGTTGACCTAACGAGGCTACGTGATACAGCGTCGAAGCACTTCTTATGGGATGTACGTCAGGTAAGTTCCTTGGCGAGGGATTTACTCTTTGGTGCATTTTTGGAGACAAATATACGGTCCTAATCGATAAATTCGGCTCACGATTGAATACTTTGAGGCACGGGTGGCATTTCAACAACTAGAAAGGAATCAATTTACCTCGGATGTGGCGGTGGAAACTCTCACGTGTGATAAAACCACTTAGGGATATTCTTTAAATTGTGTTTTAAATCGAGGGATTAGGCTTTTGAGTAAACATTCTTCGTAGTAATCCCATGAGATGTCCTTTAATCCTCTGATACACGATAAATTTGGGTCTTCGTCACGTGCTATACATCTGTTGCCTGCAGATTCTTTGGTTTTTTTCGTTTGGTATGCGAGGGTTGCGTGAGGGTTATGTGGCATCAATGCTTCATTAATGATTGATGAAAGACGTGGATTTAACCCTGTGATGATTTTCTTTGGTGAATGAAGGCGGAAAGATGGCGTCATCCTGCGCTCAATTTTCTTCAAAAATGGTGAGAAAACCATTTAAACCCTCCAGAAATACAAAAACAAAATATTAAAAAATCCTACATATATATGGGTTTACTACTTCGAGAAGGCAACGCGAAGGAAGCATGGTCATTGGATGGCATCATCCGGTAGTCGAAGACGATCGGAGGGCTCAAGGGGAATGCGGAAGAAATGTTTAAAGCACTGGTAAAGTGCGAGTCGCGCGAGAGATCGACGGTTGGGAAAACGACGCGAAAAGAGGTCGAAAACGGAAAACGTTATGGTGGGCGATCGAAACAAAGGACGATGAAATGTGGGCGAAGTCGTGTGCGGATCGGATTGACAATGGATATTCGTTAAAATGTCGGCGTCGTAGCCGGTTAATGGTCGGGCATCTTTGGTGAGCGATAGCGGATTGGATGGCTTCGCGCCCGGATCGGATGGTGTACGGCGATATCGCGCGTGTTCACGTCGAACGTTAACGACGCGATGGACGGCGGTTTTATGAATAGTGCCCGGGCCATGTGTCGATCGATGAGTGGAATCGTTGGCGATCGGGAAACCACCCTCGCCCAAAGGCGGTGCGATGAGAATCACCGCGGTTTTTGGGATGTGTTAGTGGAATGTGGGGACCAGCACGGGAGATGGACTACTATGCACGTACCGGGTCTTTAGCATTCGGATCGACGGTGTGGAACAATTTAAAACTTGTACGTGGAAATCTAATAAAATAATAAAAGCGAACGGAAAATTAAATTAAAAACGGGGTTTTATTTTTATATATATAACCAAAGGGTTTTAAACTTTGGCGGGAGATAATATAAAAAATGGCTTGGCGCTCGATTGCGGGGCCGTGGGGCATATGGGAAATAATGTGGCCAGTCGATGGAAAAAAATGGCTACAGGACCCATATATGCTCAAAATGTGGGTTTTTATAGTTTTTCAATGATTTTCAAAGGTTAGAGGAGTTGGATAAGGCAAAAAAGGAGTTTTCAACCTTGTCGAGGGGTTTTGATGAAGGAAAGGGAAAGGATGAAAATGAGGGATTTTCATGGGAAATGGAGGGATAAAAGCTGAGGTTCGTTTGGGAAGAAGGGAAGGGGGAAAAAGGTGCTTGCACTTCGGTGTTACGGCTTGGAAATCGACGGAGAGTTTCTAAAAGTGTAAAATGGGAACGACGGTGAAGTTTTTGGATAGAGGATGGGCATGAAGCCTTCGTGAGTCTTAAAGAGCCAACATTTTTTTAGCAATGAAATTTGTTTGAAGGCTCAAAAAATTTTTGGCTTGACATTTGGTATAACAAATTTTATAGTTGGCTAACATATAGAAGTATTTTTTGTCATTTGTATCATCGAGATTGTTCCTGACATGTGTAATGTAAAGGAGGTTGTCCCCTCGAAGTGGATGAATTCTAAGGCGTTAATCTCTCTTTTCTTCTATTTTTGGAGTTGGTTTCATAACATAGCCCCTTTTGCATGAATAGTGGGCGCTGACATGGCATCCTCTCAAACCATGGTGGTGAAAACGGGAAGGCCAACTTCTGAGTGGCATAACTTTTGAATACAGATTCCGATTGACGCAATTCTTGGGCCATTGGAAATTTCTCTATGTGTAGAATAACATTAAAAGGTGCCATGCTAAATGATTGGCCTCTAAATTAAACATAAATTAAGTCCCATCCAACCTTTATTAGGAACATAAAGGCTATATTAAATCTCTCCTTCTACACTTAATAATGTTTTTTAATCTTTAATATGGTCTTGGGAAGGTTTAGAGATAGTTGCATATTTGTGTCTAAAATTATTTATTTTTGAAGGATATTGTGAGAATATTGAGAAGATTATGAAGATTTTGAGAAGGAGATAATTTAGGGACTTGCTCCCTACTACATGAGGATCGATATTGGAGAATAAATTAACAAAATATCATGAAATTATTGATAGATTCTGGAATTTCGATGATTGAGAAAATCTAGGAATGTAGTCCCTATCAGTTAATGCAAACTCCTAGTGTTGGGAACCAAATCCACTATTTGAGAGATTTAGGAAGGTAAAGCTTCCTCCTTTCAAGGGAATACTTCCTCATCATTTTTTATAACTACCCATTCGAATTGGCCTCTAGGGGCATGTATTTCTTAGTCTTATTGTGGAGAAAACTTGTTGTTTAGCAGTTCCACTTTCTTTTCTTGCAAGGATGTACTTGGACTGATTCAATAATGAAGTTTGGTACCATTTTTAGCTTCTAAGGCTTGGTTTATTCCATAGGAATTTGTGTCCTCCTTGTGATTGGCCATTCCAGGAGCCTCATAGCCCTCTTACACAATTTCTTTATGTTATTTTCACTTCTTATTCACATGCATCTCTTATTTTTATTTGCATATTTCTGTATTTAGTATTGTTTCTTTTCTTGCTGTAGGATTAAGTTAAATGATTAAAGTGAGTTATTTTGCAGGTTTTTTACAGATTCACAATAAATATTAATCCTTTTAATAACTTTGGAAGGTCATCTTCATCATTAAGCTACTTTGATTTGGTTACTAGTTCACGAATATAAGATTTCTGGTAATGCCTTGTAGCGAAATAGTGGTAAATTTTATGTTATTTTTAGAATGGTTTGATGAGCTTCATTTGAATTGATTCCACTTGTATTAGGTCATAATAATATTAAAGTTGATAAAAAAATTCAGCCCATTACATTTTCACTTGATTAGGTTAGGAATTTGATAGATTAACTAGCTCACTAGTTCTTGAATTTCCATATTTTAGAGTAGTAATTTTCTGTTATTTTTCAGCACATGTGAACAGAGGTATTTTGGAGTGACTCCACTTGGAATGGAGACCTAAGACATCCTAATTACTAAAAAAAATTTGCCCATCCCATTTTCATTTTATTTACTTGGTCATTTGGTGAGTTACCTCCAAAATAAAACATTTTGTAGCAAAAACCGAACTTCTTATAACACTCTTGTAACATGTGTTAACTCGGCCAACTTTGCTCCCAAAGCTTGGATTCTTGCCTCTTAGGCTTGAATCATTACCCATAGGATCTGAATCCATGATTGAGGAAGAATAAACACCACTTAGGAAGTGTATTTTTACAAATTATATTAGGCCTATTTATTTGAATTCATGCTCTTAGGATTTTAGTTACAAATTGTTGTTGTTGCCTAGGATTACTTTCTTTTCAAAGCAACACTTCCTTTTCTGCAAGTATTTTAGGATTTGATTTCATGACATTCACTCCATTACATCATATCAACAAAAGAAGGACAAATTGTATGTTTCACTTATAGTGCCGATACCTCTTAAGTTTGTATGAGCCCCAGGTTGATAATTAAAGTTGGTAGCTTTGGTAGTTGCAACATTCTTGTTGCAATATTGAAGCTCATCACTTTTTGGTGCCATTTTCAGGGAGGTGTCAAAGTATGCCTTGTTTTCTTCCCTAGTTGATTCATTTATTTTCTTTATGTATAAACAAAAAAAAATATTGCATTAGGCATATTTCATTTCAAAAACAGAAAATTGCATTCCATTAGCATTCTCATATATATATATATATATAAGTACTTCTCCAACACCAAACCCCCACCCCCCCCACCCCTCCCCCCCCAATTTGATCATGTGGTGCAGTAAGAACCACATCACCATCCATTTTTGCAAGTAGAAGAAGAAGAGGTGGCAGAAAAGGTAGAAGAAATGGATGGCGATGATGAGAATGAAGAAAATCCTCTTGGATTTCCCACTCAATATACTGATTTCAATGTGCATATGAAGAACATCCCTCCATCTTTCCTTCCCAACTTCCACGGTAAGAGGTCAAAGGATCTGGAAACCTTTCTCTTTGAATTGTAAATACTATGTAGATCTTATGGCTACTTATCACACACTAAAAGATTGAGATTTTTTCCTACAAAATTGAAGTATAGAGCTCTTAAATGGTTCATTATTTTAGGTACTAATTCAATAAGGTCATGGAATTATATGCAAAAGATATTTCTAGAAGAATATAAATTTTATTATCTTAAAGAATATTTTTTTAGAATGAATCAAGAAGAATGTGAGATCCTTGAGGATCTAATAGAGAGGCTCATATATAATGTTAAGAGGGGAAAATTACATCATTTAGGATTTGAAACACTAAAAAGCCTCTTACTTGGAACAATTACGGATGAGTAGATTGATCTCCTTGTTCTCATGAGTAAAGGAGATGTATACCAATTATAATTTGAATAAATTTGTGAAACATTCAAGCACATATCAAGAGGAAGGGAAAGAGTAAGTAAATCAACATCAACATTGGTAAGTCAAGATGAACTTGGAAATTTGCTTGATAACTTTAAAACAAAAATTCTTAGCAATTTAAGTGAACAAGTATAAATGTTAAAAATGAAAAATAAGCAAAAATAAGATTTTTATATTTGTGTTATCCATGCATAATCATATTCTACTAAATATTGTCCATCATTACCAAGGTTGAATGAATTGTACCAAGAGGGAAAATGGAGCAAGTCAATCACCAAATAATATATGTTATGTAGCTCCAAGAAGACCATGGGAGCCTAGACAACTTGATATGATGCAAGGACCTACTTCAGAATCTCAAGCTTATTCACATCCATCTCAAAGTAATTGGAACACACTCTTTCCTTGGCAACCTTAGTCATCTCAATCCCAAAAAAAATCTTGGTAATAAGGATGGAAATAACCTTATGGCATAAATCCACAATACCCTCGGTATTTTCCTCAATATCCTCCATACCCAACTCCATTCTATCCATACCATCCATCTCCACCACAACCTCAACCACATCCATCTCATAGGTCCACTCCTGCTCAACTACATGTACCACCATTTCCAAACCCATACAAAGAAGTAACTTAACCCACTTACAATGTTGAGGTACAACACTTCCAAACATATCCTCTGATCTAAATGGCATTCATCTTAGTTCAAGAAAGGTATTGCAAAAAATAGATTCTCTTGATGTGATTGAAGGACAACATCCAGAAGAAGAAGATTCAAATGAGGAGATAAAAGATTCATGGGTTGCACTTTATGGAGAGAAGACATCAGAATCAGAGATTGAGAGGATTCCCTCATGTTTACCATCAGATCATCCATGTGTTCAAAAGAACAATCAACAAAAATAGGAAGCTTTAATTTCATGGTAGAATAGGACATCCAAGATGATCTGTTAGGTCCCTATATCACTAGTATAGCCCCTTATTATTGTTAGTGTAAACCCCTTATTGTTATTGTTGTACCCTTGTAACCCCCATTTTGTTATTATTGTGCCCTTAAATTATTATTGTTAGGTCGGCTAGGATTACATTGTGGCCCACTAGGATTACATTATGGCCCCATGAACTCCTATATATAGAAAGGAGGTTTTGTAAATTGTATCATCCAAGAATTGTTCATTTATGTAATGTATTGGAGGTTTCCCCCTCGAAGTGGCTCATTTCGAAGGCGTTGATATCTCTTTTCTTCTCTTTTTGGAGCTGGTTACACAACATTTGGTATCAGAGGTTTGGATTCTAGGGTTTCGCTGCTCCAAACAGGTCATCGTGGCATTTTTGCTATAACTTTTTTTCTACGAAGTTTCAGAAGCTGAAATTTTTAGGGTGCGAAGCTGAAATCCTGAGGAAGATTGTCTAAAAATTTCAGAGCTTGGTTCGCAATATTTTCGGAGATATCATCTGTGGAAGTTAGGCCTTTTTTCAAGCTCCTAAACAAGTCATCGTGGAATGTTCGCTATAAAACATTTTCTACGAAGGTTCAGAATCTGAAATTCGTATGGTGCGAAGCTGAAATCCTGAGGAAATTCGTCAAAAAATTTCAGAGCTTGGTTCGCAATATTTTTGGAGATATGATCTGTGGAAGGTAGTGCTTTTTCAGGCTCCTGAATTTCATCTCAAAGAGGTGATCGTGGGAAAAGTTCAATAACTCTCTATCTAGAGATTGGATTGGAGTGTCGTCAAAAGTGGTCGCAAGTGCACGGCCTGTAGTTTTTTGGATATCAATTTCAGAGACAAATAACAAAACAGTGACACGTGGCAAGTCGTACAAGTCCGCTCTACTGAACCAGTACAAAATTAGGTCATTGTGGGAGATTGGACACAAATTTGTCTTGGAGAATCCAAATCAGGTCAGACCTGTGGCATTTGAAATAAGCTTCAAAGGGCTACTACAGGGCTGAATTTGAGATATCGAATATTTTCAATTACAGAGATAATTCAATTTCAATATCAAGCTCCTAAAAGCTAGTAAAAGGTGTGTATTTTTTTTTTCCGAATTACATAAGTCTTGTTTGAAGAATCAAGTTGAATTGATTCCAAGGGAAACTTGTAGAATATATATCAATATTGGATTTTAAAATGGCCCCTAAAAAGAATTCAACACCCATTAAGCTTCAGAAGGCTCTACTATGACTCATGAAGATGAAGAATTGCAACATGATCTATCAAAATTACAAGAGCAAATGCAACAGTTTTCACTCTCGCAAAGAGCAACAAAAAATGAAATGGAAGTTTTGAAGAAAGGCATGGAAGTGAAGATGGATGGTTTGAAGAAAGGTGTGGAAGCTAAAATGGATGGCGTGGAAGCTAAGATGGATGGCATGGAAGCTAAGATGGATGACATGAAAGACAACATGGAAAACATGAAGAGTGATCTAAAAGCATACATGGAAGGCTTGATGACAAGCTTAAAACCAGAAATGATTCCTAATGGCGTAAATATAGGAGAAGAACCTCATGATGAGAACAAAATAAATGTTAATCATGATTTCATAAACTCGAATGTTGGTGGGAAGAACCACCATATTCCAAAAATGAATATGAGGAAGTTTGATGGAAAGGATCCTGTAACATGGATACTACAGATGGAGCAATATTTTGATCTCCATAACGTGCAAAACACACAAAAGGTACGCATTGCAACTTTACATTTAGAACAAAATACATTTGTATGGTAACAATGGCTTTGCTCCCGTAAAAAAATTGTCACTTGGTCAATTTTTACGGAGGAAATGATAGCACATTATGAGGATACAAAGAGCAACACCTTCTTTAGCCAATTGATAAATCTCAAACAAAAGGGTTTAGTGGGGCAGCACATTCAGGACTTCCAAAAATTGAATATAAGGGTAACTGATATTCCAGAGGAACACAAGATCGATCTCTTCATAGGCACTTTAAAGGATAACATCCAACATGAAGTTCATGTTTTGGAACCGGATTCATTGGAGAAGGCATTCAAGTTGGCAAGAAAAGTTGAATGTAAAATAATGGCGACAAGGAAGCCTACCACTCAATTCTATAAAGAAGGAAGTGTTGCTACTTCTAGATTTCCACAACCTACAAGGTTGACACCACAACAATTGGAAGAAAAAAGAGAAAAAGGGCTTTGCTACAGTTGTGATAGCAAATACACTAAAGGTCATAAGTGTGCTGAGAAGAAATTATTTTACATAGATTGTGAAGAGGAAGAAGAAAAGGAACAAGAAGAGGATATACACCAGGAACCAACCCCAGAAGAGGAAGAAATGAATCCGACCATATCGTGTAATGCACTGGCAGGAATTACCACTCCTCAAACTCTCAAGATAAAAGGACAAATCAAGAAGAAAAAGGTAATAGTGTTGATTGATTCAGGTAGCACCCATAATTTTATTCATTGTAAGGTAGCCAAGGAATTCAATTGTTTCCTATACCCAGCACCAGAATGTCAAGTGATGGTTGCAAATGGAGGAACTATAAATTGCTCTGGAAAATGCCATAATATCAAGCTAACCATGGGGGAATATGTATTGACTAGTCCAATGCTCGCCATTCCTATGGGAGGTGCTGATGTTGTACTAGGAGTACAATGGTTACAATCTTTGGGGACGGTAGCTTTTAATTTTCAAGAACTTTTCTTGAAATTTTTTTCAGAAGGAAAGGAAGTTGAATTACGGGGTATTGAAGGGAAGCCAGGAAGGATAATGAGCTCTAATGACATGACAAAGCTTCTAAAGAAAGAACAACGAGGCGTAATTGCACAATTATGCTCTCTAGAAGTTCCGACATCAAAATCATCTATTTCTGCAGATCTCCAACAAGTCTTCGACAATCATTCCAAGGTGTTTGAAACTCCCAAAGGACTCCCACCGATTCGTGATCATGATCATGCTATTCATTTAATTCCAGGAAGTGTTCCTCCAAACATCAGGCCTTATAGATATCCTTACTTCCAAAAGAGTGAAATTGAACGTATGATTGCAGAAATGTTAGAGGCGGGTATAATTCAACCTAGTCAAAGTTCTTTCTCTGCTCCTGTAGTATTGGTACACAAGAAGGATGGATCATGGCGAATGTGTCCGCATTATAGGGAGCTCAATAAGCTCACCATTAAAGATAAATTTCCCATTCCTGTGATTGATGAATTATTGGATGAATTACATGGAGCAATTTATTTTACCAAGTTGGATCTTCATTCAGGATATCATCAAATTAGAATGAAGACTGAAGATATTCCAAAAACAACATTTCGAACTCATGAGGGTCATTATGAATTTCTGGTCATGCCTTTTGGTCTTACCAATGCACCTTCTACATTTCAAGGGTTGATGAACTCCATTTTCAAACCCTTCCTTAGAAAATTTGTGCTAGTATTTTTTGATGATATACTAATCTACAGCAGGTCTTGGAAGGATCATGTTGAACATGTCGACAGGGTGCTCAAACTATTGCAGGAGAAACAATTATATGCAAAAACATCCAAATGTTTCTTTGGAGTACAAGAGGTGGAATATCTGGGTCATATTGTATCTCACGATGGTGTTAAAGTAGACCCTAACAAAATTAAAGCCATTAAGGAATGGAAAGTCCCCACAACCATAAAGCAGTTGCGAGGATTTCTCGGGTTAACAGAGTATTATCGCAAGTTTGTTAAGAATTATGGGAGAATAGCAGCACCTCTAACAACATTATTGAAGAAAGATGCATTTTCATGGACTCCCGAAGCAACTAAGGCCTTTGAACATCTTAAAGAGGCAATGTGCCTAGCACCGGTCTTAGCTACGCCAGACTTCACAAAAACATTTATTGTGGAATGTGATGCCTCAGGAAATGGAATTGGTGTGGTTTTAATGTAGGAAGGAAGACCCATTTCTTTCGAAATTCGTCCAATCAAAGGAAAGTATTTACGTAAACCTATTTATGAGAAGGAAATGTTAGCAATACTGCATGCACTAAAGAAATGGTGAACTTACCTAATGGGAAGACACTTCAAGGTAAAAACTGATCATGATAGTCTTAAACACCTTTTGGAACAAAGACTATCTTCAGAAGAGCAACAAAAATGGGTCACAAAGATGTTGGGTTATGACTTTGAAATAATCTACAAAAAAGGGAAGTTAAATGTTGTTGTAGATGCACTCTCAAGAAATAATGAAGAGGTGGAAGCATTGCTTTGTGCCATTTCTATCATCCAATCAGATTGGATAACCGAAGCAAGGGATGAATGGAAGAAGGACGAAGAAGTGTGGACACTCATTCAAAAGTTGCAGCAAGATCCTAGTACATCCGATACATTTAGTTGGAAAAATGATTCCTTATGGTACAAAGATCGCTTATATCTTTGTAAGAATTCCCAACTAAAACAAAAGATTCTTCTCGAATTGCACACTTCTCCTTTAGGAGGACACTCGGGATTTTTAAAAACTTACCACAGGGTGAAGAAAGAATTTTTTTGGGATGGCCTTAAATCTGATATTCAAAAGTTTGTGGCGGAATGTTTGGTTTGCCAGCAGAATAAAATGGAAACAATTAAGACCCTGTGACTTCTACAACCTTTATCCATTCCAAGTCAACGTTGGGAGGAGATTTCAATGGATTTTATCACAGGTTTACCTAAGTCTGAAGGAAAGAGTGTCATCATGGTGGTAGTTGATAGACTTACCAAGTATGCACACTTTTGTGCATTATCTCATCCATTTAAAGCAAGTACAGTTGCTACTACATTTATGGACAGAATTCAAAAGTTACATGGAAGCCCAAGGGTCATTGTGAGCGACAGAGATCCCATTTTTACTGGAAATTTTTGGACGGAGTTATTTTCTTGTTTGGGTACTCAATTAGCTCATAGCTCATCTTATCATCCTCAATCGAATGGTCAAACTGAGATAGTAAATAAATGTTTGGAAGGATATCTTCGTTGTTTTGTATCTGATAAACAAACACAATGGGTCAAGTGGTTACCTCTTGCTGAATGGTGGTATAACACTTCCTTCCATACTGCAGCAAAAATGACCCCATTTATGGCATTTTATGGATATCATCCACCATCCATCACATCATCTTTAAGGGAAAATTCGAAGGTTCAAGCAGTGGAAGATCACATCGAGCATTAGCAAGAAGTTCTCCAACTCTTAAAGGATAACCTGAATTTGGCACAAAATCGAATGAAACAACAGGCAGATCAACATCGTAGCGAGAGAAGTTTTGATGTAGGAGATTGGGTATTTTTACTGCTACAACCATACAAACAAATGTCCCTCAAGCAAGCAAAGAAGGATAATAAATTATCGCCAAAGTACTATGGTCCTTACAAGGTGTTGCAAAAGATCGGTACTATGGCATACAAATTGGAGCTTCCTGCTTCTTCGCGAGTACATCCAGTTTTCCATGTTTCATGCTTAAAGAAGGTTATAGGTGAAAATCTTCCAGTTCAAACAGTATTGCCAGAACTTGATGGGGAAGGGAAAATCATATTGGAACCTGAAGAAGTCATGGAAAAAAGAACTCGACAACTATGGAATCGATCAATTTCAGAGCATCTCATCAAGTGGAAGAACTTACCCACTGAAGATTCTACATGGGAGGATGAGAATTTTATACAGAAGCACCCGGAGCTACTCAAGTGTTGAGGACAACACTTTTTTGAAGGAGAGGGGCATGTTAGGTCCCTATATCACTAGTATAGCCCCTTATTATTGTTAGTGTAAACCCCTTTTTGTTATTATTGTACCCTTGTAACCCCCATTTTGTTATTATTGTGCCCTTAAATTATTATTGTTAGGTCGGCTAGGATTACATTGTGGCCCACCAGGATTACATTATGGCCCCATGGACTCCTATATATAGAAAGGAGGTTTTGTAAATTGTATCATCCAAGAATTGTTCATTTATGTAATGTATTGGAGGTTGCCCCCTCGAAGTGGCTTATTTCTAAGGTGTTGATATCTCTTTTCTTCTCTTTTTGGAGTTGGTTACACAACATGATCTAAATCAGCAAGTGGAACAGGGGTATCACAACTATATTGAAATATGGTTCCAAACAATCATTAAGTTGCAACAACACACTCTTCTTCAACAATTCTTGATCTTGTCTTAGTCAAAATATTCAGGTACATGTAAAAGCATACATTTTGAGCCTACACATGAGTTTACCTGTCACATTGATGTGTACATGGATCCATTGGAAGTATTTCTATACTTGAAAGAGAATTTTCTTTTTCAAGTAGAGTAGGATAGAAAAAAATAAAAAATGGAAAAAAGAGAAAAAAGAAAAGAATAAAATCTTAGGTGAAAACCTCTTTTGAGGCGCCCGAGATTGGCTCATTGATTTAAAACCTCCATGAGTCGGTCAATGGTTTGGAAAAAAAGAGAAAATAGGAGAAAAAGAAAATATCCTAGTTGAAAACATCCTTTGAAGCACCTAGGCATACCTACTAGTTGAAAACCTCATTGAGGCATCTAGTAGGCCTACGAAAAGAGAAAAAAATTTAAAAAAAAATGAAAAGAAAAAAAATTATTTGCTCCATGTGTCTCTCTATAATGAATGGAGGTGCTCTTCAACCTTTGCAAGCAACAAAGAAAACAATTTGGCAACAAAAGAAAAAGTTGGTCAGAAGTCTAGTCAAATGAAGTCAAACTTGGACTTTCTCCGATCAGATGCTCCAAAAGGGCCAAGGTCATTCTAATCCATCACTGTCATCCATTTCCAACATCCACCCGTCATTTCCAAACTTTTCTCATTCATTTTGCTCGTTGTCCTAAACTGCTACAGGAAGTCTTGTTTTTGCTACAGGAAGTCATGTTTTTTAGTAGAAATTATTTTTATTATATCTTGAAAAAAATGCATCCATTTTCCAATTTGTTTCATGGGGAGATGAATATGGATGGTGGTAACATGCTCAAGCAATTTCAGCAATTTCTGGTGCATAGTTTGTGAGAAATCGACCTCCATCACCTACATCCATTTTTATTTTTTCTTGAGATTCGTGCATCCAATGGTCGATATGTTTTATGGGGATGTGCATAAGGATGATGGTCACATGCTCAGAAAATTTCAGGTCAATCCACTCTCCCGTTTGAGATTTATGGATAAAATAATTCTACTACAAGGGGTTGTCCTGAACTGCTATAGGAAGTTACAGTAAGCGAAATGTAGGTGGATCGAGGAAAAACAACAATCACAAAGGGAATTGAGGTCTAAAGGAGATTATTTCCATCATTTCCTACCACCTTCTCATCGGTCCTCCATCTCAAGCACAAGGTTTTTCATTCTAACCTCACCTTTTGTCACCTCTGTAAAATTATTTATTTATTTTTATGTTTATTTTTTCTGAAAAAAAACACAAAGTTCCTTCACTCCATTTTTCCAAGGCGGCCACACTTCCTCACCAACCTATAATAATCCTACCATCACCCTAATACCACCTCACATTTTCCCTCATCAGTCATACAAATCTAGAAGCTTAAATAAAAAAGAGGAAGAGGCTGCTACAAGAAAACATAACTTCATGTAGTAAGCCCTATGTAAGCACCATAAAATCTCTGCAGATGGTTTTGATCAATCATGGAGACCAATAAGACTTGTGAGATGAATTTTAAGACAATAGTGGCACTACAAGGAAGATCATCTACCAACATACATACACGAGAAGACTCAGCAAGGTATCTGCATACACAAAAACTTTATCAGTCAAAGAATCATCATGCTGTGAAGACTTGTACAGAAGAAAAATCATCAACTAGAACACTCACATCGTGAGCATATCAACAACAAAATTTTATCCAGGGAGGTGAAGCAGCAACAACATTAACAAAAGAAACCCTAGAAGACCTCCAGCATCAAGGATATCAGCAATATGACCTCCAGCAGATTATCACATGCAACTTTAGGATCATTAGTAGCAGCTTCAGAACCACCAAAGGCATCTTCAACAGTGATATCAACAACCTCAATATCACCTACAAAAACACATCAAAGGTAAGGCTTAGGTATGCAATCATCTAAACCTTTCCTCGAATCTATTCTAGCTTAATAAAACATTAAAAGTGTGAGAAGGAAAGCTTTTTTATAGCTAAAATTAGTAGCAGAGCATCCTTGGCCTTATCTAGCAGTTAGCTTCACTTTTCCACCAAGACACACACACATGTGGGAGAGGAACAATACAAAAGTGAAGAAGACTTGAGAAAGTGGGTAATAAGCAGTTAGTTGTGATTGAAGACAATGAGTGTCAAGGGGTAATTGAGGGCGAACTCAGTTAACAAAAAAAAGCACTCTGAGTTTATTTTGCATGCTGAAAAAAATTTAAAAATTTTGAAAAAAGAGAAAAAATAAAAAATAAAAGGTGGGCCCACCAACTCTTGGCATGCAAATATTATCTACTACAAGCGAAATAGAGCTACTGCAGACACAAAAGTTGCTACAGGAAATACAAATTTGCTACAAGAAAGACAAATTTGCTACAAGAAGCTACCAGAGGACAACAAGAGAAATTTTTTTCTACTAGGATGTTGGAAAATGATTAATTAATTACTAAAAGGTACAAAGAGACGCAATAGAGTTGCATAGAATTTTATACAGGCAGTTTGGGCTGCATAATGGTAAATTCTCCAAGGGTGAAAGGTATCCAAGTTAGTAGTTTGGTTTCACATCATTCCTTTATTTTGCTTTAGGTTATTCACAATCATTTCACCCTCTATAAAAAGAAAGTGTTATCTGTTAAGTGTTTTCAATTTCAGAATTTCATGAGCAAAGAGAATTCAGATTGCTAGTCAAGGTTGTTCATACAAATTTAATGAATGGTATGATTTGTCATGGCCAATAATTGAAAATTCACTCTTGTAATTGAAAACTGACACCACCAGTATCAAAATTTTTCATTTTTCAAAGATGCTACAGGAAAATTTGTTTCTTGTAGCATCCCCTGTTTGCCACCATATTGCTTTTTTTTTCTCTTGAGAGAAGTTTTACAAAGGCTAGAAGGAAAAGGCATTGGGGGAAAACTTTAGGTGTGTTGTGGGATGTATCAAGCACACATAAACTCCTATAAATTAAAAACTGAGTGGTACAAGTAAGACCCTATATTTGCATATAAAATTCACAGAATTAATAGTCTGCAAATATGGGGGGAGGATTTAACAAGAGAAAGCCCATCAGCATAGAGAGAATCGATCAGTATCTTGAAGTGCTTACATGTTATGAAACCAGCTCAAAAAATAGAAGAATAGAGAGATCAACGCCTTAGAAATAAGCCACTTCGAGGGGTAAACCTCCTTTACATTACATAAATGAACAATTCTTGGATGATACAAATGACAAAACATCCTTCTATATATAGGAGTCCATGGGGTCACATTATAATCCCAGCTGACCTAACATAATAATGTAAGGGCACAATAATAACAATATTGGGGTTACAGGGATACAACAATAACAATAAGGGGGCTACACTAACAACAATAAGGGACTAAAATAGTAATATAGGGACCTAACATGCCCCTCTCCTTCAAAAAAGTGTTGTCCTCAATGCTTGAGTAGACCTGGGTGCTTCTATATAAAATTCTCATCCTCCCATGTAGAATCTTCAGTGGGTAAGTTCTTCCACTTGATGAGATACTCTGAAATTGATCGATTTCGTAGCTGTTGAGTTCTTGTTTCCGTGGCTACTTCAGGTTCCAATATGATTTTTCCTTCCTCATCAATTTCTAGAAATATTATTTGAACTGGAAGTTTTTCACCTATAACCTTCTTTGAACATGAAACATGGAAAACTGGATGCACTTGCGAAGAAGCAGGAAGCTCCAATTTGTATGCCATATTACCAATCTTTTGCAATACCTTGTAAGGACCATAGTACTTTGAATATAATTTATTATCCTTCTTAGCTTGCTTGAGGGACATCTGTTTGTATGGTTGTAGCCGTAAAAATACCCAGTCTCCTACATCAAAACTTCTCTCGCTGTGATGTTTATATGCCTGTTGTTTCATTCGATTTTGTGCCAAATTTAGGTTATCCTTTAAGAGTTGGAGAACTTCTTGTTGATGCTCGATTTGATCTTCCACTGCTTGAACCTTAGAATTTTCTCTTAAAGATGATGTGATGGATGATGGATGATATCCATAAAGAGACATAAATGGGGTCATTTTTTCTACAGTATGGAAGGAAGTGTTATACCACCATTTAGCGAGAGGTAACCACTAGACCCATTGTGTTTATTTATCAAATACAAAACAATGAAGATATCCTTCCAAAAATTTATTTACTATCTAAATTTGACCATCAGATTGAGGATGATAAGATGATCTATGAGCTAGTTTAGTACCTAGAAAAGAAAATAATTCCATCCAAAAATTTCTAGTAAAAATAAGGTCTCTGTCGCTTACAATAATATTTGGGTTTCCATGTAGCTTTTGAATTGTTTCCATAAATGTAGTAGCAACTATAATTGATTTAAATGGATGAGATAATGCACAAAAGTGTGCATAGTTGGTAAGGCTATCAACTACCACCATGATGACACTCTTTCCTTTGGACTTAGGTAAACCTGTCATAAAATCCATTGAAATCTCCTCCCAACATTGACTTGGAATCGATAAAGGTTGTAGAAGACCCGAGATCTTAAATGTGTCAACTTTATTTTGCTAGAAAACCAAACATTTCGCCGAAAAATTTTGAATATCAGATTTAAGGCCATCCTAAAAAAATTCTTTCTTCACCTTGTGGTAAGTTTTCGAAATTCCTGAGTGTCCTCCTAAAGGAGAAGTGTGCAATTCCAAAAGAATATTTTGTTTTAGTTGGGAATTATTACAAATATATAAGCGATATTTATACCATAATGAATCATTTTTCCAACTAAATGTATCAGATGTACTAGGATCTTGCTGCAACTTTTGAATGAATTTCCACACTTCTTCTTCCTTCTTCCATTCATCCCTTGCTTCGGTTATCCAATCTGGTTGGATAATAGAAATGGCACAAAGGAATGCTTCCACCTCTTCATTCTTTCTTGAGAGTGCATATGCAACAACATTTAGCTTCCCTTTTTTGTAGATGACTTCAAAGTCATAACCCAACATCTTTGTGACCCATTTTTGCTGCTCTTCTGAAGATAGTCTTTGTTCCAAAAAGTGTTTAAGACTATCATGATCAGTTTTTACCTTGAAGTGTCTTCCCATTAGGTAAGGTCACCATTTCTTTAGTGCATGTAGTATTGCTAACATTTCCTTCTCATAAATAGATTTATGTAAATACTTTCCTTTTATTGTACGAATTTCAAAAGGAATGGGTCTTCCTTATTGTATTAAAACAACACCAATTCCATTTCCTGAGGCATCACATTCCACAATAAAGGTTTTTATGAAGTCTAGCGTAGCTAAGACCGGTGCTAGTCACATTGCCTCTTTAAGATGTTCAAAGGCCTTAGTTGCTTCAGGATTCCATGAAAATGCATCTTTCTTCAATAATGAAGTTAGAGGTGCTACTATTCTCCCATAATTCTTAACAAACTTGCGATAATACCCTGTTAACCTGAGAAATCCTCGCAACTGATTTATGCTTGTTTGGATTTTCCATTCCTTAATGGCTTTAATTTTGTTAGGGTCTACCTTAACACCCTCGTGAGATACAATATGACCCAGATATTCCACCTCTTGTACTCCAAAGAAACATTTGGATGTTTTTTCATATGATTGTTTCTCCTCCAATAGTTTGAGCACCATGTCAACATGTTGAACATTATCATTCCAAGACCTGTCGTCGATTAGTATATCATCAAAAAATACTAGCACAAATTTTCTAAGGGTTTGAAAATGGAATTCATCAACCCTTGAAATTAGAAGGTGCATTGGTAAGGCCAAAAGGCATGACCAAAAATTCATAATGACCCTCATGAGTTTGAAATGTTGTTTTAGGAATATCTTCAGTCTTCATTCTAATTTGATGATATCCTGGCTGAAGATCCAACTTGGTAAAATAAATTTCTCCATGTAATTCATCCAATAATTCATCAATCACAGGAATGGGAAATTTATCTTTACTAGTGAGCTTATTGAGCTCCCTATAATCCGAACACATGTGCCATGATCCATCCTTCTTGTGCATCAATACTACTCAAGTAGAGAAAGAACTTTGACTGGGGTTAATTATACCAGCCTCTAACATTTCGACAGTCATACATTCAATTTCGCTCTTTTGGACATAATGATATCTATAAGGACTGATGTTCGGAGGACACTTCCTGGAATCAAATGAATAGCATGATCATGATCACGAATATGTGGGAGTCCTTTTCGAGTTTCAAACACCTTGGAATGATTGTCGAATACTTTTTGGAGATCTGGAGAAATAGATTATTTTGATGTTGAAACTTCTAGTGAGCATAATTGTGAAATTACACCTCGTTGTTATTTCTTCAAAAGCTTTTCCATGACATTAGAGCTTATTATCTTTCCCGCCTTCCCTGCGATATCCGTCCCCAAAGATTTTAACCATTATACTCTAGTATAACATCAACACCTCCCATTGGAATGGAAAGAATTGGACTATTCAATACATATTGCTCCATGTTTAGCTTGATATTATGGCATTTTCCAAAGGAATTTATATTTCCTCCATTTGCAACCATCACTTGACATTCTGGTGTTGGGTATAGGAAAAAATTCAATTCCTTGGCTACCTTACAATGAATAAAATTATGGGTTCGACTCGAATCAGTCAACACTATTACCTTTTTCTTCTTGATATGTCCTTCTATCTTGAGAGTTTGAGGAGTGGTAATTCCTGAAAATGCATTACACGATATGGTCGGACTCATTTCTTCTTCTTCTAGGGTTGGTTCCTGGTGTATATCCTCTTCTTTTGAGGTTTCTTGTTCATTTTCTTCCTCCTCTTCACAATCTATGTAAAATAATTTCTTCTCAGCACACTTATGACCTTTGGTGTATTTTATATCGCAACTGTAGAAAAGCCCTTTTGCTCTTTTTTCTTCCAATTTTTGTGGTGTCAACCTTGTAGGTTGTGGAAGTCTAGGAGTAGCAACACTTCCATCTTTATAGATGTGAGAGGTAAGCTTCCTTGTTGCCATAATTTTACATTCAATTTTTCTTGCCAACCTAAATGCCTTCTCTAATGAATCAGGTTCCCAAACGTGAACCTCATTTTGGATGTTATCA
The DNA here is from genome assembly GCA_034641835.2 of Pinus albicaulis. Classification (NCBI taxonomy): domain Eukaryota; kingdom Viridiplantae; phylum Streptophyta; class Pinopsida; order Pinales; family Pinaceae; genus Pinus; species Pinus albicaulis. The sequence continues at coordinate 61,736 of JAXQQM020058409.1, forward strand.
TTTAAAATCCCTATGAAGACATAAATCTCGTGTTCCTCTGGAATATCAGTTACCCTAATATTGAATTTTCTGAAGTCCTCAATGTGCTCTACCACTGAACCCTTTTGTTTGAGATTTATCAATTGGCTAAAAAGGGTGTTGCTCTTTGTATCCTCATAATGTGTTATCATTTCCTACGTAAAATTGACCAAGTGACAATTTTTTTACGGGAGCAAAGCCATCGATGCCATACAAATGTATTTTGTTCTAAATATAAAGTTACAATGCGTACCTTTTGTGTGTTTTTCACATTATTGAGATCAAAATATTTCTCCATCTGTAGTATCCATGTTACAGGATCCTTGCCATCAAAATTCCTCATATTGATCTTTGGAATATGGTGGGTCTTCCATCCAACATTAGAGTTTATGAAATCAGAATTAAAATTTATTTTGTTCTCATCATGATTTTCCTCAACTATGTTTTCGCCATTAGGAACCATTTCTTGTATCAAAATTTTCAAGCCTTCCATGTCTGCTTTTATATCATCCTTCATGTTTTCCATTTTTTCTTCCATGTCTTCCATGCCATTCTTCAAACCATCCATCTTAGCTTCCACGCCTTTCTTCAAACCATCTATATTATCTTCCATTCCCTTCTTCAAACCATCGATCTTAGCTTCCATGCCTTTCTTCAAACCATCCATCTTAGCTTCTGTGCCTTTCTTCAAAACATCCATTTCATTTTTTGTTGCTCTTTGCGAGAGCAAAATTTGGTGCACTTGCTCTTGTATTTTTGATATATCATGTTGCACTTCTTCATCTTCATGACTCATAGTAGAGTATTCTGGGGGCTTAGTGGGTGTTGAATTCTTTTTAGGGGGCATTTTAGAACCCAATACTGATATCTATGCTTCAATATGCTCCTGGAATCACTTAAAATTGATTTTTCAAACAAGACTTATGAAATTTGAAAACAAATACACACTTTTTTCTTCCTTTTGAGGAGCTTGATATTGAAACTGAATTATCTCTGTGATTCAGATCTTCAATATCCGAAATTTGGTCTTGTAGTAGCCCTCTTAATCTTCTTTCCAATGCCACGGGTCTGACATGATTTGGATTCTTCAAGACAAAGTTATGACCAATCTCCCACAATAACCTAATAATGGACTGGTTCAGTAGAGCGAACTTGTTCGGTGTGCCACATGTCACTGTTTCGTCCTTCGGCTCTGAAATTTATATACAAAAAACTACAGTCTGTGTACTTGAGGCCACTTCTTACATAATTCAAATTCGATACCCAGAGAGAGATTTATGATGATTTTCCCACGGTCATCTCTTTTAGATGAAATTCAGGAGCCTGCAAAAACCCTAACTTCCATAGATCATATCTCTGAAAATATTGTGAACCAAGATTTGAAATTTGTACATGACGTTCCTCGAGATTTCGGCTTCGCATGTTAAAAATTTCACCTTCTAAACCTTCATATAAAAAACATTATAGCAAAAATTCCACGATGGCCTGTTTGGAGCAGCGAAACCCCAGAATCCAAAGCTCTGATACCAAATGTTATGAAACCAGCTCCAAAAATAGTAAAAAAGAGAGACCAGCACGTTTGAAATAAGCCACTTCGAGGGGGAAAACTCCTTTACATTACATAAATGAAAAATTCTTGGATGATACAAATGAAAAAACCTCCTTCTATATATATGAGTCCATGGGGTCACAATATAATCCTAGCCGACCTAACAAAAATAATGTAAGGGGACAATAATAACAATATTGGGGTTACAAGGGTACCACAATAACAATAATGGGGCTACACTAACAACAATAAGGGACTACACTAGTAATATAGGGACCTAAAATTACCATTCTCTAAAATTGCAGCGAGATGGGATTCTTTGAAAGGCAAAGGAGGTATGATGATGAGTTTGCATCCAATTTACAAGATCCAAGTGGAAAATAATATGAACCAAAAGCAAGATGTTTTCCTTAAGAATAGAACCCATTACAGTTGAAGAACCACATGAGAGAAAGAAGTAGTCTAAACCTACATTAGAAGTTCATTGGGAAACTGATATAGGGGAAGAAATGAAAATAGAAGAGTAGCAAGAAGATTAGTAGGAGGAGCAGCACATGGACCAATAAACAAAGAATGAAATAGGCCAACATATATGAAGAACCACAGTAGAGTGGTAATTTTCTGTTATTTTTTAGCACATGTGAACAGAGGTATTTTGGAGTGATTCCACTTGGAATGGAGACCTAAGACATCCTACTTACTAAAAAAATGTGTCCCATCCCATTTTCATTTGATTTACTTGGTCATTCGGTGAGTTATCTAAAAAACAAAACATCTTGTAGCAAAAATAGAACTTCCTATAGCACTCTTGTAACACGTGTTAACTCGACTATCTTTGCTCCCAAAGCTTGGTTTTTGTCTCTTATGCTTGAATCATGACCCATAGGATCTAAATCCATGATTGAGGAAGAATAAACACCACTTAGGACATGTATTTTTACAAAGTAGACTAGGCCTATTTATTTGAATTCATGCTCTTAGGATATCAATTACAAATTGTTGTGTTTTCCTAGTATTAATTTCTTTTCAAAACAACACTTCATTTTCTACAATTAGTTTAGGATTTGATTTCATGACATTCACTCCATTACATCATATCAAAAAAATAAGGACACATTGTATGCTGCACATATAGTGTTGATACCTCTTAAGTTTGCACGAACCTCGGGTTGATAATTAAAGTTGTTGGCCTTGGGAGTTGCAGCATTCTTGTTGCAACACTGAGGCTCATCACTAAAGAAACAAATTTTTACCCCAAAAAAATGTTTTTTGATGCCTCAAAATGTTCCTGGAAGGTTTTAGACCTTGTTTAGCCAAACTAATTTCCACTAGTAAAGATGGTCCCATGAGTTGATTCCTTCATTGTTTCCACTCTAAAAGAACCGATATGGATGAAAAACAATATAATGGTACAATCTAGATCGTATATGTATATGAATACGAATATAAATTTTTTGTCTTGTCTTTTGTCTTGTAATTTATTAATTTCCTTGTATATTGTGTTAGTTTTATTTAGTTGCACCAACTTATTAGGTTGTTGTGTGCTCTATGGGAAGGAATTTGGTGCATCTAGTGATTGTGCACAGAGTTTACCGTACTAGTATTGTGTAAATGGTATTAGAGCTCATTTAAGCTCCTAATTTTTTTATTTTTTAGTGTTGAATAATGTGTGGTTCTAGTTCAACTTATGGAGGGTTGTTCAACAAAATAGTTAAAAGGGAAAGTTGTGAGAACCCAAGCCCAAACAAAGCCTATGAATGGTAGTAAGGTTGAGGGCCACTACACAACTTATAGGAATGCCACCATGTAGAGATGGAGTAACATGAGGAGGTGCTAGAAACATAAAACTGAAGGAATTGAGAAGAAGAATATAATATTTGGAAATAGAAGCCTTGGGGATGTTGAATCAAATTTCGAGTTGGAAGAAGAATTTCAGGAAGAAAGGAATGTTGAGGAAGTGGATCAGACAATATGTTTAACATCCTTTTTGAAATACATAGGTAGCACAAGGGTAGAATTTTCATGCTATAATGTAATTTTAAAAGCTAGGACTCTCACTAACTCGATAGGAGAGCTCAAAAGGTACTTTTATTACAAGACTATTCAGGACCAAAATCATGTTTGAGTTTCCATGACAAATTTGTAAAGGCATGCTACACTTTGGTGGGATATGTTGCAAAGGGATAGGGTAGACAATAAACATGAGAATATTAGATCTTGGAGGATGATGGTGGGTAAAATCAAGGAGAAATTCCTACCCGTTGACTACCATTAGAGTTTGTGTAAGCAAGTATAAAACCAAAAGAATAGAGACTTGATTGTCTGCGAGTACACTGAGGAGTTGTTTCAAGTTGTCACTCGGGTCAGGGATTAAAGAACTGAAATATCAGAGAGTGGTGAGATATATGCATGGGTTGAAATATTAGATTCAAGATGAGATGAGAGCCTATGAGATTAGATTTAGAATTTGTATGAAGCCTATGAAATTTCCTTGAAGGTGGAAGATAATATTAACAGAAAAAAACATAACAAAAATTTCATGGAAAAGGAGCTAAAGGAAGAGGTAGAGAAAATTTTGTTAGAGGCAATAGAAAGGAAACTTAATCGACCAGTAGTCAAGGAAATAAAGGAGGAAATGGCACTAAAAATAGTAGAGGAATCAAAAGAGAAAATTTAAGTACATCATTAGTTGCTACAAATGTGGAGCAGAGAGGCATAATGCATTTGAATATCTAGTGAAGCATAATGTTGGAAGAAACTGTGAAGCTTGAGCACAAGTCAAATAAGAATCATTTTTATATGGCCATAATGCGGAAACAAGTCCAAGAAGGCCGGAAGAGGAACTCTATACTATTGGAGATTCAACCTTTGTGGAGGGAATTTAAGGAGGTAGTTGGTGAGCCCTAGTATTGCACCGAGAGTGCTACAACTCCCAGATGCTACTCTACTTTACTTTATCAACCCCAGGTTCTATTACTAGGGTTGATTCTAGGGAATGAAGTCTGTCACACTTCTGAATGAAACCTAAGACTGAAAATAACTCATAATCATTACTCTATCAACAAGAAATAAAATATTTTAGATCATAAAGACTCATATAGCTATTTGCAAGAAAGGAAATCCACAATTAGGTTAATGCAAGAAATAGAGTTAAATGAAGCGACATTCATAAAGTAAATTGTTGAATTGAACTTGCAGAAATGGAAACTAATCTAATCACACATGCCGAGCCAAATGGATAATGAAACTCTAGCTACTTCATGCTTGAATGCTATGCTTAGCAATGTATATATTCATGAGCTAACTATGCTTGTAAATAATTTGTTTTGCAACAAAAGAAGGAGGCGTTGAGGTGGATTAAGAAGTTCTTGGACTCATGGTTTCAGAGCTGGAGGTGTCTTGGAGGTTGTGCCAGGTCTAGGTGAAGTGAAAAAGGGTTTTTGGGTCGAAGAAGTGGTTGAATGGAGCTTCCATAAGATTTGCTATAGGATTTCCTGTAGTGCTACAGGATGTCCTGAAACGCTACAGGAAATAGGCCGAGGGTAGTTCGAGGCCAGAAATGGTGAGGAAAGGGTAGGAAATTTGGAATAAAGGTGGACCTAGGTGGATGGAAGGTAGCCAACACTTTGGCCAAGCTCATAAATTCTTCAAAATCCTATATTGAACCTATAAGGTGGCTCTCGGTGTTGTGGTGAAGATCTCAAACAACAGAGCTGAAGGCGGTTTTGTTGAAAGTATGTTGGTGAAGGGTGGAAACTAGAGCTAGGGATGTTGGTGGAGTCCTCCTCTGCTGCTCTACTCAAACATGCCAGCAAACTACATGTTCATGCATTTATCATTGACAGATCTATGATGAAAATGGTGGAAAAGATGAGTTGAATTTAAACAAACCTACCTATGCATTTGAAACAAAAAACTAACTCAGCATTCACAACATGTTCATGATACACAAAGAAACTTATCTATTCTTTTCAAAAAATCATAAACTGAAAGCAAATTGGGCCTATGGTGAAGATATGCCCTCCTCAAGCTCCAATGAAAGACGTGAGATAGGGAGGCTTTAACACACAGATTTGGAGTTGTATATACTATTATACTATGAACTACAAGAGCCTAACTACAACAACATGAAATGGAAGAAAACTAAACACTGCAAGATGAAATGTAAGCAAACTAAATGCAATACATGAAATAAACTAACTATAATGGCATGAAAATTAAACACAAGAGAGATTTAGGCCAATGGATTGGGCCCTAACCCACAATCTCAACTCTTTGAAACGAAATCAGTGAAGGAGGAATTGAATACTCATTTTATTGCAAAACCAATCTCATTACATATCACATGAAAGTCACAAACACACATTACAAGAGCTAGGAGTACTCTACCTATCTCCAAAAATCGAATCCTAATGAGTTGTTTCTCTGCTGTATTTAACCTAAAGGGTAGCTACCAACAACTCCCTAAAAAGTAGGTGATTTTTACCCTTGGACTTCGAGAGAAGTGGAGCTCTGATTCACTTAATCTTCCAGTTGTTTGGCTGCCTTTGATTTCGATTTGTTGGACGAAATATCGAGGATACTTTGGTTGCCTTTAGGAGTTAAGGAGGTGGTCAACCCCCCTATAATCACTTCTTGATGTCTACTCCGAGCTTTGATTCCATGATATTCAACAAAAATGGCTTTTCTTCATGATTATCCTGCATTTAAACCATATTAGGAATTCGATGTATGACAACCCTTAATCACCATTTACACTAAGCAAAATATGACCATAATGTAATTACATGTGAGAAGGAGAGACTAATAAGGCTAAAAAGGTGACAATTAACCCCTCAAAATATACCTAATGATGGTGCTCATCATGACCACCCTACCAAATGGTTCTTCATCATTTGAGCAACTTAGTTCTCCTTCTTCATCTATTTTAGTGCCTTAGTGGCCCCTCTGACATCCCAAGGAATAAGTGAAGGAGTTCCCTCAGGAGGGAAGAATCCTTGCCTACTCATTGACCATCCAAGAGGCTAAGGAAATTAACTGCATATCCCCCAACCTAGGGTTAGGGTCCCAAATTTTTAAATCAATCAAAGAAACATTGTGCATATAAAATTTTTCCAACCTGGCCTTGTCTCTTATGTTGGACTGATTGCAAAAGTCAATAAGATTTCTACAGTTTTGAAAAGGCAAGGATCCATAATATGCTAGTGTCTTAATTGAAATTGAAACCAATGTTCTTCCAGGTAGATGACATAGGAGTTTGAAGGATTCCTATGCTGGATTGCCTCCATGCACAAATCTGCCATGGTGGCAATATGTTTTTCCTTTTGTTGGAGTTGGCTTTGTAACCTTGCATTTTCTGCCTGTGTTTCTTGAAGTTTCTCCTTTAACATGGTTTCTTTGAGTCTAACATTAGGTAAATCCCTCCCCATTTCAGTGACTTTTTCTTCCATGATTCCTACATCTTTCACACCTTTTGTTTTGTCAATTTCCATCTAATGATGTGTGCGTGCTCTTTCTTGCTCTAGTTGATAAAATAGGGAAATTGAGAGCTTTTGAGGAATCATTATTCCTCCTTCAATAAATTTGTAGTAGGAGCTCAAATTTGGCTAAGGGATAGGGTGTGAAATTGCTAATATGTCTTTAGGGACAGATTTTGGGGAGGTAGGCTCCTCCTTTTTTTCCTCCTCTTCCTTCCCTTTGGCATCCTGCCCCTAAATTTATGCCTCTTTTTCAACATCTTGGGTCTCTTTCCCTTCTAAGGGTGCCTTATCTCCCTCCCCCGTGGTTTTCTACTCTTTTTGTGGCATTGGTGGACTTTCCTGTAGCACAGACAGAGTTTCCTATAACAAACCCTCCTTTTCTTACTGCCCCTTCCTTTTTTCCTTTTAAAGGCCTGTGGGGGTTGGTACTTGTTTAAGGGATGCTAGCCTTGAATAATGTATCCTCCTATAGGTCACAAGTGTCTTCTTAGGTGATGTGACCTCTTGAATTTTCCCTTCTTCTAAGCTTATTTCATATTTCTTTTTGGGTGACTCATCAATTTTTATAGGGATTTTGGTTGGAGTCTGGGGTTTCCCTTGCTTTGCCCTGGTACTCTTTTTGGTTCTGAAGTACATAGGGGTCTATATTTTCCTCTTGACCTTCACTGGTGTGCTTAGAGTGGCTAAGGTGGAAACCACTTCTTTTTCTAATATTTCTAGTGATAGGCTGGTTTGTTGGGGAGAGGTGTCAGTGCCCAGCATAGGGTCTACTATCTCTTACTCCCTTGTATTATCTTCATTTTTCTCGTTTGTTTATTACTCCTCTTTTTCAACCCCTTATTTTGTGTCATCTTCCTCTTTTTCTTCTTCTTTCCCTTCCTATGCTTCTATGGTTTATGTGTTTTCTGCTTCTGTCTCCGTCTCCTCTTCTTCCTCTTCTTCCTCTTCTCCTTCTGTCTCCCCTTCTTCTTCTTCCATTCCCCTCTCCCCAAGACTAGAGGCAAGGTTTGTCCAACCTGTGTACCTATGAATGATTCCATATCCATATCTATGAAGGTGGACTAGGGTACAGCGATGCTCAATATATTTAGAGCATCTCCTACTATAAGCTTGATGAGGCCATGGTTGAGTTAAGTGTCGGTACTTTCTCTCTCACCTTCCTGCTCATGTCCTTGATTGGAGGTAAGAGGAAATAAATGTGAATTTTTAGTCTTTGTTCTAGAAGGATATCTCCGGAACCTAATCTCATTCAATAGTCCGAAGTGGTATCCATACACATTGAGTCTTCCCTCGCAATAAATGTATTTAATTATGTGAAATGATACTTCATCCCAAGGGGTAAGGGAGGCTTTCTTCACTCCATTTTTATCCTCAATTAATTCTTAATTTGAAGAAATAAACCTCTTTTATTTTCAATGTTAAGACTTCCTTTCTCTGTTCCACTTGACCTCTGTAGGCAAAGTGTTCACTCGTATCAATTCAGTGTTATGGTGATGGCTAGACCTCTCGACCATAGTGGTGGCCCTATCATCTCGCTTGTGAGTGTAGGTCCATCAAATTATCGAGCTACCCTATAATTAAATCCCTTGAGGAGCTCAAATAATCCTGTGCCATCGATGATTTCTAAAAATATCAGCACTTAAGGGTGTAATCCGATTCCTCTTGATATCTTTGGGTTCCCTTCGTTAAATCCTCCCCCCATTTTGTGGTTGTGTCAAGGAGGTGGCTAGATGGTTTTTGTCTCGAGAATATTGGTAATGTGGGGCCTTATAGATTACAATTTAACACAAACTTAGATTACCTCGATTCTATTTCTTTAAGTAGCCTCTTAAATTCGAACACAGCCAGGATCGTGCATAATTTTTCATGGAAAAAATTCACAACTGGGGAGGTGACATCCATTTACCTTTGACCTCTTAGTGTTTTATTGCTTGGTAGATGGTGGTTTTGGGTGTTAATACCACTTGTGAGTGGCTCTCACCGCAATTATGATAATTGTGTAGCCTTCGTAGACTTTCCTATAGCATCGCGTATTTCAGAGTACGTTTTCATGTACCTTCAACCTTGGTGCATATTTATTCAATGGCTCTTATCACTCTCCGTCTCTAAATTCCCTTGAAATTCTCAATGGAATGAGGAGAATGAGCTAAAACACCCCTTTATGTTAACTTGAGCAAATTTGGAGTGGAGTGGTGACTGGGAATTAAGACGGGGTTTCCTCGACCGTTGGTCCCACTCGACTCTAATCATTGTTATTTTCCTCGAATCACCTACATCTCCCCGTGATCTCATCCTTAACACACGCTGTGGCATGTAGTAACATACAACGTCACTTCTCGTTCACTTTAATCTTCCCCCGAGGGTGCCAAGTTATCCGGCCACCTTTTTTCCTTTTTAATCTCTAATTTCTATTAATAATTCATTTTGGCCAATATGATGCATAACGAGAGGGTGAAGGGCCACACAAGAGCCTACCTCATTGCTAAGGAGTTGTAGAAATTATTTGATGGTGAGTTGGAGTTTGGTGATAGCCGTTATTGTTTTTTCCATTATTTTGTTTTTTGCATATTTTCAAAGGGTTGCTTTATTTTTAAGTGATTTTATTAACAATTTTTTTGCTAGTTCTTTTATGTGTGTTGCATGGAGGTCCTTAGGCATTTTTTTTGGTGTGTTCTTCCTCCCCGATTATTATGGCAGCCATATGGAGCCATTCCATCAACTTCGTTCAACTTTAGGCTTTTTCTCATTATGTAGATGATTGCTACAGAAGTTATCAACTCCCGTAGCGGTTATATTTTTGTCGCTTTCGGGAGCTCCATGTTACCGAGAAATGAGGGGTTCAATGGGATGATAGGATGGAGTTTTGGGAGTGATTGGACCAATGGAAAGATGAGGGTAAAGGTCTTATGTCAAGATGTAGTATCCAGCCTGGTGAAAAAAGGGTTTAGAGAGTGAATGCTTATATGGAGTGGGAGTGAGGGTCGGGAGTGGTATGTATGGGGAAAAATGGTTTTCATGCTTTTCTTGAAGCTTAGGTGTCCTTGAGTGAGCCTCTCTACTTCTGATGAATTTCCAGAAGAAGAGTGTTTTTTGTGGCACTATTGCTGTAAGAATCTTAGGAAGCGGCCTAATACATCCCGTAGCACTTGTAGAGAGGATAAACACATGGGATTTTCACTCACCCGAAGGAGAACTTATTGCATGCATGTTGGGGTTGCTCATGGAGTGGGTAGGTAGAGGAGAGAGAAGAGGAGGAAAAAGTTGCTCCTCTTTGTTCAAATCTCTGGCTCTGATTAGCAACTTGCAAAACATAAATATGAGTGTATAGGTGTTGTTTTCATCTTTTTATTTTTCTCTTTTTCTTCTTTGTTTTTTTTTTTTTTTTGAAGACATGGGCTGCCTCCAGAGGTTTCAACCCACAAGCCTACCCTGGGCGCCTAAAGAGGTTTTCACCCAAGGGCATTTTATTTCTTTGTTTTTTTTTTTTTTCCTTGCTTTTATGCTCCAAGATCGCCTACATGGAGGTTTTCAACCCAAGAGTTGGCCTTTTTGGATGCCTCAAGAGGTTTTTACCCATGCCTCGTTTTTTTTTATTTTCGTTTTTCTGCATGTGAGGCATCAAATATTAAAGACCCAACGCATCTACCTCCTTTTTATGGAATTAATAACCTGTGCCCCAGACATGGGCTTCAGACACTTTGAGCTCATGCAACTATTGAAAAGTAGTGGGACCCCTCCTCATATATGCTATACTCATATACTTCCATTACCATAGAATTTTTCCACTTGGTATGGTCCCATCCATCTTGTCATTAATTTTCCTTTGAAATCCTTGAACCCGAAGTCATAGAGAAGCTCCCATTCTCCTTCTTGAAATGTCTTTTATTTGATGTGTTTTCCATGCCAAACCTTCCTTTGCAACCGAATTACTTCGTGTGAAGGAGGGTCCGCATTTTAAAATCATCCAAACCTATTTAAAATGCAACAAAATTTCTTGTTGGGCCTTTGTGATATCTAGGTCTAATCCCGCTTTCCATTCTCAAGGTGTTGTATCAAAACTCAATGGAAAGCATGACTTTCTTTCGATAAACTAAATCATAAAGGAGAAACCTATGGTTGTCTTCTAAGTGGTATTGTAAGCCCAAGTGGTTTCCACTAACTGTCGTCCAATATTTTCTGGCCGTCAAGCCAATCTTTGTGATGGATATTATCCAAGGTTCTATTTGTTACTTCCACCAGAAATTTTCGAGATGATAGAAAGAAGTTCCTGTGATTTATCTGAAAGTACTCGGAGGTTTTCAATGGAGATGATATAAATTGTGTTAGAATGTACTGTTTTTAAATAAAATATTTACCGAGAGTAACAAAAAACCATAAAATAGCTAGCAACAAATCATAAACAGAACAAAGATGTTTATCCGGAAAAACCCCCAACCGGGGGCAAAACCCAACCAATGAAATTTCATTGCTTACCTACAAAACCTGCCAACTGGCCACAGCCTTCACCGCTCACCTCCAAGCCTACTTTACAATGAAGTATTCGCCTTTATAGGTCGATTACATGCAATACCATGGGCTGAAAACCATGGGTACACAATACCATGTGCCCCAAACCACTACTACTTGAATTTTGTCAACATCGACTCTATCCCGAGTCAAGTTTACCTAACAATTTCCCCTTAAAATTAACTGGGGTTTTTTACTAGATCCAACCAAAATTGCTAAGTGAGACAACCCCCGGCCACTCTAGCTCTTCCCCCTCAATTTTTTTTTTAACCCGTGTAATCAAGTACTTGAAATCCCCCTTATCACCTAGATCTAACCCAGATTTTTACCAAAGATTATCCAGGGGTATGTATGTCAGTTCAGGTCTTACAAAATAGCATGCCCATTTACATGTAATAAATTAACTCTATTATAATAATATATATATTTTTGTTTCATTATTATATTAATGCTTGTACATATGAAATCAATGTCCATATAAAAAGAACCCATCTACCTATTTACATGGGTCACCAAATTTTCGTAATAACAAATTCCTCTAGGAGTTTCTTCGTATACATGGTTCATCAATTAATTAATCCAGTTGTGCACATATCCTCTCCATTTTGACAGACTTTGCTCTCCTAGCACAAATAAACTGGCTTTGATACCATTTGTTAGAATTTCACCGCAGAAATAAAATATTTACCGAGAGGAACAAAAAACCATAAAATAGCTAGCAACAAATCATAAACATAAACAAAGATGTTTATTGGGAAAACCTCAAACTCCGGGGCAAACCCAACCAATGAAATTTCATTAAGCATTGGCCAAACCTTGGCCAATCGTGCCAAGTGAGCCTTCACCGCTCACCTCCAGGCCTACTTACATTGAAGTATTCAGCCTCTTTATAGGCTCCATTACATGCAATACCATGGGTCAGAACCATGGCACAATACCATGTGCTCCAAAACCACTACTATTTACCCTAGTCAACATTTGACCTATCCTTGTAGTCAATTTTACCTAACAATTTCCCCTTAAAACTTGACTTGGGTTACCAACTAAATTAAAATTGCTAAGTGAGACAACCCTTCTCACTCTAGCTCTTCCCTCAACTTTTTTTTAACCCAAGTAATTGTTAACTTGACATCCCCTCATCACCTAGATCTAACCTGACTTTACCAATGATTATCCAGGGGCGCATGCCATACTGTGCCCCACAAAGAAAAGATGCCCATTTACATGTAATAAATTAACTCCATTATAGTAATATTTTTTTTTGTTTCATTATTACCGTCTTTAGCATATGAAATCAATGTCCATATAAAGAACCCATCTACTAGATTACATGGGTCACCAGCTCAGAATCACAGTCCTCTGTGAGTTTTCTGATACATGGTTCATCAATTAATTAATCCACGTACATATCCTATCTCATTTTGACAGACTTTTGCTCTCCTAGCGCAATGAAATTCAAAGGCTTTGATACCATTTGTTAGAATTTACCACATAAATAAAATATTACCGAGAGGAAACGTAAAACATAAAATAGCTAGTATCGAATCATAAACATAAACAAAGATGTTTATTCGGAAAACCCACAAATCCGGGGCAAAACTCAACCAATGAAATTTCATTAAGCATTGGCTAAAACCCGGCCAATCCGTGTACCCAAGTGAGCTCACCACTCACCTCCGTGCCTACTTTACAATGAAGTATTCTCACCTTTTATAGGCTCCATTACATGCACACCATGGGTGCACAACACCATGCCCCAAAACCACTACTATTTACCCTAGTCAACATTGACTCTATCCCGAGTCAAGTTTACCTAACAAATTGAGACTCTAACAAGGACTACCTCTCTAGGGTATCCAAACTTGTAGAACAAAAACTCTCTCATAAACTCGTATACCGCATCCTCTCGTTGCTACCTTTACAACACTTGTTTTGGCCCACTTGGTCAAGTATTTAGTGCACACATGATACAATTTTCCGCCGTAATGGTGGATCAATGGGTCCAATGACTTGATGCCCCATTTTTCAAATGGCTCTAGAGCCACTTGAGGGTTCAAAGTCATTTCATCCTTCGGTAAATCTCCCCATCATTTGGCACTCAGTCAAGACCTAGTGGTGTATCTCCTAGCATATTGTTGGAGGGTAGCCAATAGTAACCTACCTGCAAAGATTTGAAGGTTTTCCTTTTTTACAACAAAGTGCCTTCGCAAGGACTATCATGAAATTCAGAGGATGTGAAAAACCTATTCCTCCCTCACACATCTTCTCGAGAATTTGGCCGGACCCAACTTGAATATATTTCCACCAATCCAGGTGAAAGGGCGTTTCCCGATAATCTTCTTCTCCCTAGATGAAAGGCTTTGGAGGTAACTTTTCAAAGAACCAATTAGTTAGTTATGTCAAAAAACCAAGGAGAGAGTGTTGAGATAAAATAGGTGTTCACCCGGAAGCTTATCATCCACCATCCCCTCCCTCATCCGTAGGTAGAGTTAGCATTAGGGGAATTTTGAGGTCTGGGAAATGCCTCCTAAGGAAATTATAATAGTGGAAAGTAATGAAATAAGATTTGGATTAGCATCATCAAATTTTAGAGGGAAGAAAGAAACTACCTTTTCAACTTGTATTTCAACTTATCTCCTAAAATTTACTCAAATTCCGAGTTTGAGTACTCGTTGATTTTGTTTAATTCCTCATCTAAGTGCACTGTTGTACACCTAATGGATCACATATGAAAAATGAGAAATACATGAAAAACATGATTGCAATCAATACGTTTTTTCATGTAAAGGTGGTCCATCAAAAGTATGCACATGGGTACTCCTTTTGACAGAGGAATTAAATTTTTCATCCAACGAGTACTCCCACACAAAATTTGAATAAAAACTTTGGGAGATAAGTTGAAAATATGAGCTCAAAAAAGTAGTTTTATTATTTTATTATTTTTTAATATTTTTTCCATTTTACTTTTAAAAATGGTGAATCATCACCCATGGTTGACATCATCATCTTGAATCCTATTGGTTCTTATAAAGTTTATTTTTATTGTACATTTTTCTTAGAAGACCCATTTTAGACCTCCAAATTCCCCTAATGTCTAGATAAGAAATCGCAACAACATTCTACTTTCCTAATTATCAATAATTGTTAAGTCAAACTCGTTGTAATAACAACAACCATCTAATTATTCAAGCATTAAATCATACATTCATTAATTACTTGATGGTTTCTTGTCGTTGTGCACAAAGGTCCGATAACCTATAATATAATGCCTAAATTTGTTTAAGGGAATGGATAATGGCTAAAAGCTCCTTCTCTGATAGTATAATTGGGTTAAGATTTGGACGTATTCTTGCTAATGAAATAGATGACATAGGGTAATTTGTCTTCTAACCGCCCCAAAGCTGCCCCTACAACTTTTTCTCATGCATCCGTGTGGATGTGGAAAGGAAGAGTGACTCTGCTTGGACCTTGGAGAATGGGGCAGCTAGATTTCTCTTGGTCGATCTCAAAATATTCTCGACGGAGAATGGACCAGAGGAAACTCAAAATCTTCGCCAATAGTCCAATAAGGTAGTTAATTTGCTGAAATCTTTAAAGAACTCTTATAATAGCTAGCCAAACCTAGAAAAATTCGATATCTCTCTCGATTTTCGTGAATAGGCACCCTTTTTGAGACAGTGATTTTGTTCGGCTCCAATTCGTATTCCCGCTTGTGATATCAAGTGGCCCAAGACTACTCCTACTCTTTTTAAGAATTGAAAATTTTCCGGACTCAGAAGAGATGCATTTCACGCACCTTCGGCAATTTTCCCAAATTGGAGAGCTTCCTAGAAATCATCCCCATAAGGTAAAAATAGTCCATATATATTTCAACAGAAAGTCATGGACTAGTTCGGAAAATGTCAAGGATCGTTTGTTTTGAAAGTAGTTGGGGTATTACACAAACTCCAAAGTGGAAGGACTCTATAAGCGAAGGTGCCCTGTGACATGGGAAAGTAGTCTTGTCCTAGTGCTCGTGGCTAATTTGGATCCGTTTGTACCCACTCTAACCCATCTAGGAAATAAATAACTTCTTCCCCCAAGGCCATCTAGGACTTCACCATAAAGCGTGAATGGTCCTTCTAGTAGCTTTGTTTAGTCTCCCGTATTCAACACCGATTCACCATTTTCCATTCTTCTTTGGGACTAGACAAGAGGATACACCGACTCACTCGTCTGATATGGGATAGATGAAACTTTGCATCCAATAATTTTGTAGTTCTTCCTTCTTACCACGTCCTTTAGAGTTAGGTTCATTCTCCTCGTTGGTACAGTAGGCTTGCATCCTTATTTAATGTATATATGGTGTGTGCATATCGAGATGCACCCTTTCTATTTCTTTAGCCCAAGAAAAATGCATAAAGGTTTTATTTCAAGAGCTAGCATAGCTCCTCTTCCTCTTTAGATGACAAATGAGTTGACTTCAAATATTTTAGCTTCTGAGCCAAATTCCACAGCCTTGGTTTTTTCAGAGGTTGAATCAAATGAGTGTGGCTCCATCCAAGGGTGGCTTCTCTTCTTACCTTTGAATACTCATCGAGTGGACTTTCATTGGGGGGTTGGTTCCGAATGATGTGGTCAATGAGATCATCCTCATCAAAGTTGCCCTCATAAGAACAACATATATGGTACAAATGGGGTAGGCGTGGTGTTGTATACTTCATCTTTCTTCTTCATCCTCCAACCACAAAGGTAGGTCATGGCTGTAATGGAAGGTTGGGCCGAGGATATAACACTTTTAACTATTTAGACAAGGTCCTATCTTTATATTTCTCTGTGTTTCGGCCCTAAATCTTATATAAGCATTGAAAGCTAACCAACGTCTTCCTAAAATGATAGGATATCCATTAAACTTGGTTTTTGGTTGGAGGATCGGAAATCCGTAGGGTACTACCAAGAATCGATTTAAACCATAACATCCTCACCAATTCCTTCTAGAGCTACTATGGATCGGTCTCCGCAAGTTGCGTAACTGTTTTCAGTTTTCCTCAAAGTCCCTGAGGTTGATTTTAAGCATAGTTCCTTTGTCATTACATTGAGGCAACCCCGAGATCAATCGTACTTTTGGGGACTATGACACCATTAATGTGTACATCTACTACCGGACTTCCAGGTCTAGGTACTTTGGGAAGATCACCTTCCCAACATTAATTCAAGAGTAGTTGTCCTACTACATTGATGGTAGGGGTATTCTTCTCTCTTTCTCCCGGTACTTTATTACAAAGAAATTTTCCTCGATGAGCTCCGTTGTGTTAGGAACATCCTTAATTTTGAGAAGGTATTTTCACACACAAATTCTTTTTCTGCCCCAAGTTCGTTCTCCGGGGTGTGTCGACTAGAGCGGACCCTCGCGTAAAATGAGGTTGTTGGATTCCGCGAGTGTTACTCTCTTCCTTTTCCTCCTCAACCTCTGGGCAGTGGAGATGGAGGGATTATTGTCCAATATTACTCTTTTAAACCTAATATTGATCTCATGTATCTCCATAAATAATGTTGATAGATGTCTCCCAATTGTAAACATGTTTGCTGTATTTGTTATTGGCTTCGGATTTGGATGAGTAGGTATCCGAGGAAGCTTAGGTGGAGAAGAATGGGTGAGTCGAGGTTGATGTTAGGGTGGAGGCAAAAAGAAGGTGGTTGAATATTCTGGGGCCTCCACCCCGTGATGGGTTTCTCACTCGAGGTGGTTGAGGAACATATTGTTGGAATGGTTGGTTCATAGGCCGAGGGTGATATGGATGATGCAGGCCAAGTAGGAGGTAGCCATGATGGAGGGAGTGAGGCACTAGTGTTTCCAGATGAACTATGATTGGTATGATAGTAGGAGTAAGGTACACCTTGTACAATTTACTAATATGATCAAGGCCCTTGGAGGCCTTCTCTCGATTTATGAAACAAATTTTCTCGAGTCCTACCTCCCCACCCCGATATACAAACTTGAGACCGTGTAAGGAGGGACACTTATCTCTCGGCATGACTTTCTTCAATACTAAGCAAACATTTACACATTTATGGACATTCTGCTCGAGGGTGTTTTCTAGTACATCTAGGGCAAAGATAGCCAAGGCCCTTTCGCTTCCTCTGATTCCTCTTGATATACCATGTCCATTAGCAAAGAAAAGGTGTGCAACATCTCACACTTTGAAGTCCTCCAACATATTTCCAATCTCATGCTTGATGGAGGTGGAAGAGGAAAGGGTGTTGGTCATGCTTTGGCTGGTTAGCTGCTCTACCTTTCTTCATAATGCCTCAGAGTGGTTCCTGAAGACAGCTTTTGATGTTCGCATAAAGCAACCGGTGGATATCTCCTCCGCAGAATATTAAGGGTTTCTATCACCTCCTCCCCGATCCCCCAGAGAAGTACCCGCGCTATGATCCAAAGATCAAGGGTTCCGCCTGGATCTTTTATAGCTTAGTTAAATCTTTCTTCTATAGTCTTCTAGGGATTCATAAGGTCCTAGAGTCATCCTAAATATTTCCTCTTTAATTTCCTTGGATATGCCACAGTCCATGTATTTGTTGTTAAAGGACTCTCGTATTTGTGCCTAGGTAGTGATGTTGTTCCCAGCAAACCCATGAACCAACGCAAGGTTGCATCCGAGGTGATGGGAACAGCTCTAAACTTTTTGGTCATCCGAGGCATATTCATAGGTACCGCAAACAATAGAAAATTCGAACATGAAGGTGTTAGGATCCCCAAAGGTAAGTCCAAGGAAATTTTGAAGGGTTGAGGACTTATGTTCTATCCGAGTTTCCTATCTTTTCTCTGACGTGGGAAAGACCTCGTGTCCCGGGCTTCTACCATGGCTTGAATTGGTAGCTGGTGCTCCTGTGAAGCAATTTTCTTCTTTCTCCAATAGGTTCTTCAAAGCTGTATGACTCACCTATGGTGTGTTCAACTTCACAATCGTTAAAGAAGAGTGATGGTGACTGTGGGGGGATGTGGGGGTTTTTGGTAAAACAATTCCTTGGTTATCCCAACTCCTATGAAGTATCAAAGTCGTACTATTTTTGTATTTTTCAATATTTTGGAACTCACGTAAAATAAATAGAAAAATAATGCTAAAACATAATCAAAGAACCTTACTTAGACACCTCCCCGACAACGACGCCAAAAAGTGGTGAGCCCCCGGTATTGCACCAAGAGTGTTGAAACTCCAAGAGGCTAATCTACTTTTACTTTATCAACTTTGGGTTCGTACAAAATTAGAGGTGTCGTTGCTATATACTCATGCCATCCTCTCTCGCCTCTTACCAAGGGGTCAAGCATCGTTAAGGTTGCTTCTAGGAATGAAGTCTCCGCCACACTTTTGAATGAAACCTATGACCGCAAATAACTCATGATCATTACTCAATCAACAAGAGAGAAACTATTCTAGAGCATAAAGACTCATCGAGCTATTTGCAAGAAAGGAAATCCACAATTGTGGGCTAATGCAATAAATAGAGTTAAAAAAATGTTGATCACAAAGTAAAATTGCCAAATTGAACTTGCGTAAAAGGGAAACTAATCTAAGTAAAAATGTTGGGCCAAATGGCTAATGAAACTCTAGCTACTTCATGCTTCGACTCATATCCTTAACAATTAATTTATTCATGAGCTAATTATTCTTAAATACTTTGTTTTTTCAGCAAAATAAGGGAGGCATTGAGGTGGCTTTAAGAAGTTCTTGGACTCATGCAGTTTCGTAGTTGAAGGTGTCTTGGACGTGCTGTGCCGTGCTCCAGGTGAAGTGAAAAATGATGTTTTTGGGCTCAAGAAGTGGTTGATTGGCATCGCTACATGATTCCTATGCTATAGGATGTCTTGAAACACTACAAGAAATAGGTCTTGGGTATTTTGAGGCCGAAAATGGTGAGGAAAGGGGTAGGAAAGGTGGACTCGAAGGGGGACTCTGTGAATGGAAGGTAGCCAACCCTTTTTCCAAGCTTAGAAATTATTCCAAAGTCTACTCCGTACCTCCAAGGTGGCTCGGTGTTGTGGTGAAGATCTCAAAAAAATTGAAGGCGATTTTGTTGAAAGTAGGTTGGTGAAGGGTGGAAAATAGAGCTGGGGATGTTGGTAGAGTCCTCCTCTAATTCTCTACTCAAACCCGCAAGAAAATACTTGTTCATGCATTTATTATTAACATATATGATTAAAATGGTGGAAAATATGATTTTAATTTATGAAAACCTATACATATGCATTGAAAATGTTAAACTAACTCAACATTCACAACATGTTCATCATAAACAAAACAACCTACCTATTATTTTCAATAAATCATAAATTGAAAGAAATTTTGGGGTTTGTGGTGTAGTTGGACCGCTCTCCTCAAGCTCCAATGAAAGAGGTGGAGAGAGGTAGGCTTTAACACATAACTTTGGAGTTTTATATGCTACTATACTATGAACTATAAGAGCTTCACTACAACAACATGAAATGGAAGAAAACTAAACACATCAAGATGAAATTTAAGCTAAAATAACTACAACACATGAAAGAAAATGACTATACGTGGCATGAGGCAAAAATACAAATACACAAGAAATACCGAGGCCAATGAATTGGCCCTAACCCACAAGCTCAAATTTCTCTCTAAAACTAAACTGAAGGAGGAATCATTACCTATTTTTGTTGCATAACCAATCTCATTACAGTACATGAAAGTCACAAATGTTTATTACAAAGAGCTAGAGTACTCTAGCTATCTCCAAAAAATCGAATCCTAATGAGCTCTTTCTCTACACTATTTAAGCTAAATGGTAGTTACCAACAACCTTTAAAATGTAGATGGTTTTTCCCCCTTTGACTTTGAGAGAAGTGAGCTTTGATTCACTTTAATCTTCCACTTGCCCTTGGCTGCCTTTGATTTTGAGTTGTTGGAGGAATATCAAGGTTCCTTTGGCTGTTCTTATGGAGTCAAGGAGGTGGTCATCCCCTCATAATCACTCCTTGTTGTCTACTCTAGGCTTTGATTGCACAATCTTCAAGAAATATGGCATTTCTTCATGATTATCCCTATTTAAACCATATTAGGCATTCGAAGTATGACAACCTCTAATCACCATCTACACTAAACAACATATGACCATAATGTAATTAAATGTGAGAAAGAGAGAGTAATAAAGCTAAAAATGTGACAATTAACCCCTCAAAATATACCTAATGACGCGTGATCATCAATAGTTGTGGATGATTTTCCGCAGGATTACCAATTTCGAGAAGCATGTCACACCAAATTGAATTGACACCAGGGTCAAGTTTTCCAAAGAAATATCCTTATCATATGACCGCAACAAAGAGTGAAGACATGAATAGAAGCTATAATTGTTTTTGAAAAAGGGATGATAAACAGTTAAATCTCGCTATGTTGTGCCGATCGTGTTAGCACCCAAGAAAGAAGGTGAATGGTGAACGGCAGTACAAGTTCTCGAGCTATTAATAATATCACTATAAATTATAGGTTTATTTTATCGAGGATGCATGAATTAATGGATTATTAAGTGGGTCTAAGTTCTTCAAATATTGTTTTGAAGAGTGGATATCATCAATTCATATAAAATAAGGTGATGAATGGAATATGACATTCAATACAAAGGATGTATTCTTTGAATGGCTAGGCATGCAATTTGGATTAATAGATGCCTAAAACATTCATGAGATATGTGAATGAAGTTTTAAAACCATTTTGGGAAATTTGTTGTCGTATACCTAGATGACATTTTGAGCTTTAGCAAGACCAAGGAAGGACACTTGGAGCATGAGAAGTGTAATACAATGGTTGAGTGGAAGAGAAACTATTATTAAATTTGAAAATTTTTATGTTTTTGAATGAGGATTTAGTGTATTTAGGATTTGTTATTTCAAGTAAGAGTTGAAGACTAATCTCTAAAATTTAAAGGCTACTTTGATTGGGAAACACCTAAGTGTACCTTTGAGGTGAGAAGATTTTATGTTTTGGAAAGCTTATATAGGAAATTAATTAGAAAATTTAGTGAGAATTGTGCACCACTTATAGAGCAAGTGAAGAAAGGAAATTTTCGTGACAACAAGATCAATGAATTCATTTACGAGCTTGAAGAAGAATATCACTAATGACCAATTTTGGTTCTTTCAAATTTTTAATAAGGTGTTTCATGGATTGTGATGCAATTGCTCATCAATCAAATAATTTTTGAGTCAAGAAGGAATATCTGAAACATTATTTCACAAGAAGTCAAACGATGCCAAGAAGAATTCCTAGTATACGATTAGATGTTCTTTGTTATTTTACAAGATTTAAAGAAATGATGACACCGATTATTTCCAAAGAAGTTTGTCTTATTCCGTGATCATAATACATTCAATATATTAATGTAGTTAAGGTAACCTAAATTAGAAGCATTCCTAAAATGGATATAATTTCTCGCAAAGACACATATCTCAAAATCGAATAAGTTTCCAAATGAATTAAGCGAGAGGATAATGTTGTTCTTTATCATTTAAGTTGTGATATTGGAATGTATGGAAGGATTTGTACGAAGAGGATGCAAATTTTGGTGAAACATGGAAGACATGCAAGGCACCTTGGAAGGTTTATATAACTTTAGAGTTTTGATATCTCATATCCAAGAATAATTTCACAAGAATCATTTTTTGTTTGCATTTCATGAATCTTGTTGTGCTTGAATCATGTGAAATTAACCGGATGGTGGAGGTTTAGGTGGGAATTTTGTGCCGAAAAGATCAAAACATCAAGAAGGAAAAGATATTTTTTTGTCCCAACATCAACAAGGATGTTAAGAAATTTTTTTGAGTGTCGTAGGATTTGTTAATTGGTAAAGAAGGATTTAGAACACATGACCATATACTCCAATGTTAGTACTAGAGAGGCCTCTGGGAAGATGAAAATATGGACTTTGTTTTAGACTACCTTAAACACAAAAAGGTCATGATTTTGGGATGGTTGTAATAGACATGTTTTCAAATGTGATACATTTCATACCATGAAATAAAAATCATTGGCGTTACTAAGTGTTTTGATTTTTTCGTGAGATTACTCGGACTACCAAGGTATCACTTCCGATAAAGATACCTCGCATTCTTTACACATTATTGGAGGATACTTTGGAATAAATTCTCATTCAATTCATTGTATAGTCCAACATATTGTCCATAAATTTACTGATAGACTAAGGTAAAATAAAAGTCTTGGAAATTTGTTGAGAATTCTAAGTGGAGAAAAACCAAGACAATGGGATTTAGTTTTCGCACAAGCTAAATTCATATACAATAATTTAGTCAATCTATTTGTTGGAAAGAGTCCATTTCATATTGTTTATGGCAGAAACTAAATGGGAGTTTAGATTTGGTTAAGTTCTAAATATGGAAGATAAATGGAGTGTTGATGCAAGTGAATTTGTAAAGGATATGCAGTATGAAATGCATGAATAGTTTAATCAAAAGTTGAAGTAGAGAATGCTACCATAAGCAAGGGGAAAATATATGAATTAGAGAAAGGGATTTGAATAAGGAGATTTAGTGATGGAATGATTAAGGGAAATAACTATTTCCTAGAGGTATGTATAGTAAGGTTATAAAATAAAAACATGACCATGCCTAGTCCTAACGTAGATTTTTGATAATGCTTGTAAGTTACTAGAGGAATATAATATTTTCCTAATATTTAATGTTGCTAGGTTGTATGAGTTTCACAAAGAGGGAGAATAGCATAAGAGTGAAGACCTCAAAAAAGTGGAAGAAATAATTTTCCATCAAGATAGTTAATAATTGGGATAATTTTTAGGAAGAGGCTCAACAAGAGCATGTGAAACAAGGAGTATTATGAATATTTGGTTAAGGGAGAATAATAGTTTTGAGGATGCATCGTGATAGTTATCTAAAAGAAGATTTTAGCATACATAAGAATAGTTTTCCTTCAAAGGACCTATAATCAAGTCCACATGAGGTAGAAGCTCATGTTTTTCTTACCATGGGTGTTTGATGTAGGAGTATCATTAGTTGTACTAAATCCACATTAATTGATTTAAATTAGTATCTTAGGAGAGGAAATAAGATTTTTGAAAACTTCCTTGCTACACATTGTTATAGCTTGTTATAACATCGTTGTTGCAACATGTTGCTATAACACATTTGTTGCAACCTTTTTATTGTAACACCTCTACCGCAACACCATTGCTATAAGACATTTGCTACAACACCATTTATATAACATCTCTACTACAACAATATTGTTATAACACTTTCTTTGTGGTATGTTTCCATGAATCATATTTTTTTTTTGTGATTTGACTATGTTGGGTATTGCATAACATGATTCACAATGATTCCACATAGTCTTAGGGAATCTTAATGAATCAATGGACTACCCGCATGGAGAATTAATTATTGGTTATGAAACCATAAAAAGGAGAAATGATTGGCTCCGGAAAGCGAACTAGAGAGTAATGATTGGAAAGGGAGTCAAACTTACTCTGCTATTTCAAACCTAGTAGTGGTGATAAGGTTTGGAAATGTGACAGAGGGAATTGAACTGCTAGAATGCTCAACATTCCATAATGAATGTTTAAGGAAAGTTGTGATTACCTGAACAAAATACATAGATCTATAAACATGTAAGAATAGAAGTTGTGAATATAGACTTGTAACCAAAGAGGTGAAAGAGGAGTACAAAAATTAGGAAAACAAATGATCTCATGATATTGAAACAAAGAGCTCATAGAATAGGAATAATTGGAACAAAGAGAGAATAATTGTTTGAGTCCCACCGTAAAATAGATGATGTGTATGCTAAGGCATAATAAAATAAAATTGTACTATGATCAAAGGGAAAATTGTTGTGCATGTCAATAAGGATGTGAAATCTTTTTGTCTTGTATAAACTTCATTTCAAGGGAAAATTTTAAGGATGAAGTTTATCTTTAAAGTTTTAGAAACTCATGACCTTACTAGTCCCTAATATATTAATTGTAAAATTTTTAAATGATATTTTGTAAAATTATTTTGGTTTTTAATTCTATTTACATTAGTAGATATAAATTTTTGGCGATTTTTAGGTAAAATAAATTTATACTATAAAAATTGTGCTAATCAATTTTCAAATAAATGGAAATTGGTGAAATTATTTAGAAAAGTGATGAAAATTAGCCACCTACAATATTAGCCCCTAAAATTTTCTCTTTCACTTCATTTCATTTCAATTTCCTCATATGTTGTGTGTTTTACTTTTTTGTTTTTGTTATACCATGTGCTGCTGTGTTATCTATAGACAATTAGGTGCCTAGAGCTATGTTAAAGTGCATAAGAAATTCTTCAACCAATAATACTGCCAAATTATATTAAAATACTATCATAGGTATATCACTACATTGTTTGATAATGGTGCTGTAAATGAAGCAATAAGTTTGAAAGTACATAGTTGCTTAAAATCTAGACCTATCAAGAACACAACACCCTTTTTTGTCTAATAGTGCCATCAAATCTCCTAATTTATACTAGATTCCTGGAGATGAGAAAATAAGATAAAAGATATAATTGAATAACAATATTATGAATATACTAATGAATATGATTATAGGTAGAGGATCTAGAATACCTTTTTAAATAAATTCACTATTTTTATTATTAGTCATACCATATATTAATTTTTATCATTACATGTTAGTTTAATTATATCTTTATGTGTTATGTTCAAGAAATAAAATTTAATACTTACCAAAGGTTCTTGGGTCCAAGCACTGATTAAAAGGAAAATCCAATGAATAAAATAAATGTTGAGTAGGCAAGTATTTTCTCACCACATTTTATAAGTGATATTAAACATTATAGTTCTAATTCATGGGAAGTAACATCATGTCATGATGGTGAGTGATCTAAATGGGAATGTAATGTTTTTCTATGCTAAGTATCCAAACAATAATTAAAATGTGTATATGTTTTCTCAAGTTTGTAGTGAAAGTTTCAAATATTTTAACTTAGTTAACAAATTTATAAAGAGGTTAAAGAATGAAAATGTTTATAAAACATTGTACACAGTAAATAATTTATAGAATAAAATATCATATGTAACAGACTGTGAAAAT
The DNA here is from genome assembly GCA_034641835.2 of Pinus albicaulis. Classification (NCBI taxonomy): domain Eukaryota; kingdom Viridiplantae; phylum Streptophyta; class Pinopsida; order Pinales; family Pinaceae; genus Pinus; species Pinus albicaulis. Next base: position 87,395 of record JAXQQM020058409.1, read on the forward strand.
TTGATGAAACAAGCTTCACCTTCCTAGGGTTACATCTCACGGTCCAAAACTTAATGGTAATGTCCTCTACATCTTTAGCTTCACAAAATTTATAAATTACATGTAATAAAGCCCTAAATATTATTCTCTTTATAAAATATTTCATAATGTTTGAACTAGTCAGAATGACTATCTCATTGGCAGAAAATTGTGAATGGATGCTCAATACACCGAAAACACCTAGTGGCCCCAGTGGCTCCTCGAATCTTTCCCGAAGCCAACCTGCACAAGATGACCTCTTATGGCTCTTAAAAATGTCTCAATGTGTTTATAATGAAATTAGTCTAAGTAGACTCTTGTTTTACCAATATTGTCAAAATGGTTTCTTCCATGCATTTTTCCTAGTGATGTTCTAGGAAAACTCCACTAAATGTGGAGAAACTTAAGATAACTAGCTAATTAGGTAAATTTCCAAATTTGGGGTGCACTCCTCCAAATATATCATGTTAGTGATAAGACACTTAAGTGGGTATCACATGACCCCCCGTCAAATCATTCCGCAAATTTAACGGTTTTCAAAACCCGTCACATTTAATTTGGTGTACCGCGCCGGGCCACATGGTTCTCCGAACCCACCGTCGTCACCGCAACTACAACCGCGTGTTTCGAGCCCCGGTCATGGGTGGAAAGGTCATGTAGAGTGTTTTGATGTGGTTGGCCCCCTTGTCGCCGACACAAAAATTTACAAAAGTTTTAAATAAATTCTGGCTTCCATACAAGTTACGAATCACCCGTAGCCCAGCTTGGTCTGGGCGTCTTTCGCACGCTGAGGATGTCCGGGGTTTGAAACCCATGGATGCCATAAATTTTGTCACATGCCTTTAGCTCGTCTAGACCATGTGGCGCCTCCGGGGAGGCTGGCCGGGTTTCACCGATAGGCCCCCATAACCTTATAAAAATACTTTTTTGCAATATATATATATATATTATAGAATTTTCCACATAAGGTCAACCGAGTCAAAGGTCCAATTTTTGGAGTTTACCTGGTGTTTCAAACCTCATAACTTCTTACATACAACCTCTATTTTTGAACCATTATTTGCGCCAGACTGTAGAAACGTAGACCTTTCCACGCTTCGGCTGCAAAACATTTTTAGCAATTTAATTTTTGAGCATGAACTATGGAAATGATCTCCCCATCACACCCTCCTAACCGGGAAGTTTTTGGACCCCAGCTCGGGACTACCGAACCTGTGCTGATGAGACTGTCCCCAATTTTCCGTTCTTAATCCACTCAAATTTCCCCGATTTCATTAATTGGAGCTTTTCTTGAAACGACAAATTTTTCCTTGATTCCATTGACCAATCATGGCCGACTTCGACCTTGTCATGCCGCACATTTTCAAAAATTGCGTAACGTAAACTTAAATTTGTAGTAAAAATATTATTTATATTAATCGGTATATAATCAAAGGAAACTAAAAATTACTTTCACCTTGCATCCCGTCCTTATGACGATTTTTTGTTGAATTAGCCTCGTACTTGTGTCGAGTCCCCTCACCAAGTTTCTCGCCATTGTACCATGCCTTTCGAAAACCAGCAATGATCATTGCTGAACTTTGTGCCTTCTTGTCAGCCTTGCTTTTCCTCTCTGGAACTTCTTGCACTGTACCGACACTTTTTTTCCGCATCGATCGACAATTAAAAGACGATTATTTAATTGCTTGTCATCTTCTTTCAAAGACAACGTACTTAGACCGAAACAACTCATTATTTACATCAAAATTTACATGAAAATGATTATATACAAATTCCCTTTGTTTAATCATCATCAATGCAAATTTTTTACTTCCATTGACAAGCTCTTCTTCTATCTGCCCTACATTCACTAAAGAAGAGTCTAGTTTGTGATGTGCTCTCACAATGTACTCCTTGCCATCCTTGAATAAATGATACTTTTGTTCGTGGCAATGGAAGATAGCTTTCCTATCATAGCAAGTAAGGACTTCCCAACACCACACCTATAATATCAAGCGGAACAACATATAATTCAACCGTGTCAATAAAATGTGTTGTTATTGCAAAGAATAACATGCACTTCTTTGAAACCCGTAAATTTGCATCCTTACAAATCCAACCAAGAGGATATGGTTTAGAGGTGGAATGGTTTCAAGATTTAGTTTCTTTGACTAAGTCTTCAAAAGGTAATTTGCTTGTGACCCACTCGTCAAATAGTGTGTCAACCTTGGTATGTTTGGAAATTACCCTCACATGAAATATTTCAATTCTCTTCTCTTCACTTGGAGCTTCTATGTGACGTCAGCTTAGAAATACTGAACAGTTTCTATTTTCATTCTCTTTCCCCTTCAAGTTCTTTTTTAGTGCCATAGCTATGATTTTTGTTTCATCTCCTAATTCCGACCCTAGGTCTTCCTCATCTATTGTAACCGTCTTGCCTTTCTCCTTGGCTTTATCTTTCGCTTTAAAACTTAGTTTCAACTCCGGATGAAGTTTCCAACAATGGCCCTCATCATGGCTTGTTTTAGAACAAAGGTTTGCGTTAAAAATTCTCTTTTCTAGAATTTTACTTTTCTTCCATTTGCCTAAACCTACTTTCCTCATCCCTGTCTAAGTTTTGTTTCTCCCTTGCCTCTAAATGTGTGGCTTGAACACAAACCTCATCTAGGCTTGTAGGGTTAAACATGAGAATGGTATCTGAAAAGTATATAAACCTCCTATATACTTGATTAAAGTGTCTCTGCTATGCAAATATATTCCTATTTAAAAGAGATCTTCTTCTAAATTCTTGGGTATACACTTGAACATTTTGTCCTTTCAATTTGCTTAAAATGTTTCCTACCCATTATGGCTTTCTTCGCATGTGAGCTAATGGATAAAACTATTGTTTTATTGCATAAATGAAATCATACCATGATAAGATAATCTACCATATTTTTTGATCTCCTCCTTTGTCTTGGCTTCCCACCAAAACAAAGTTGTGACCTTCCCATTCTCAATAAAGCTAATTGGATTTTTGTGTCATCATCATGAAAATTTTGAATTCTCAAATAGATCTCTCAATTGCCTAATCCAATTATCTAGATTTTCTGCATTAACTTCACCATCAAACATTGGCAATTGAAACTTAACATCAAGTTTAAGAAAATTACTTTTACTCGTGTTCTTGACTTTGTGAGAATGATTTCATCGAAGATGATGTAGTAAGGATAAAGATAGAGATGAGGGTGATGATGGCGATTTCCACCTGCCTCCATTTCCTCCATTACCCTTCTTGATTTAACTCATCATTGCGGCCTCCTCACGATCCCTCTTCTTCCTTGTGTATTTGGATCCTTCTCCTTTCAAGTTCATTTCTTTCTTGATAAAGAACTCTCACCATTTCGGAATCAACTTCTTCGTGGAATTTCTCCTTCCCTTGAATTCATGCTTATGGCTTCTTCTCGCTTCTCTTTGAGGTGAAATTGAAGGTGGAGATAATGGTACCGTTGCCCTCCTTACAAGGATTACTAAAGTCTTCGCCAATTGACCTTCTCCTCTCTAAGCTTCAACCTAGTAAGCATGAAAACTCACAACAAATGTTGCTCCTAAGATGGCTCTGCATAGCTTGCAAGAGTTGTTATGAAAAACTTTTAAACAGACTTTTGCACAAATTTTAAACAGAGAAAATACTCTAGCTTAACCTAATGCTCAACCCGAGCTCTAATACCAACTTGATCTGAATGGAATGTATTATTTTTGTTGTGCTAAGTATCCAAACAAAGAATTAAAATTTCTGTGTAAGGTTCTTCAAGCTCGTAGGTGAAACAAATGGTTTTAACTTAGTTAAACAAATTTCTCGTGTGAGGTTAAAGCATGTAAATTGCTTATAAAACATTATACAAATAGTAACAATGTAGAATAAAATCACATGTAACAATAATTAACAAATTTGATGAAGCAAATACCCTCTTAGGCTACATCCGCTCGGTCCAACTCCCAATGGCATGTCCCTCATATCTTATCATAAAAAATGGTAAGAAGCATGTGAACAAACATTCTAAAATGGTTAAAACCCCTGTTAAAAACAATCCTCCTAATGCTTGAATTAGTTAGGAATGACTATTCATTTGCTAAAATAGTGAATGGATGCTCAGCACATCAAAACACCCTAGTGGCCATGTAGGTCTTTGACTTTCAAGCTAAACCTACACAATATGGCCTCTCGATGGCTCGAAACTTCATTCATCGTGTTCGTAATGTCGAAATTAGTCTAGGTAGAATCTTGTTTCACCAAAAATTGGTCGAAAAATGGCTTCTCCATGCATTTTTCCCAATGACACCTAGAAAAACCCCACTAAATGTGGAGAAACTAAAGATAATCAAGAAGTAATTGAAAAATTCCCCCGAATTTGGGGCATGCTCCTCAAAAACGCCATGCTAGCGTATAACATTTAATTTCGTGGTGGGAGGGTCACATGACTTTCGAAGCCGAACCGTAGGAACAAAACCGCGAATTTAATGGTTTTCAAACCCATCACATTTAATTTGTAGTCTGTAAGGGTCACATGGTCTCGAACCCATCGCCGTCACCGTAACCGTAACCGCAAAATTTTCGGAGGCCTTGGTCGCAAAGCGTAAAGGTCATGTGAATGTCGGATGGGGGTTGGCCCCCTTTACCACCGACACAAACTTCTACAAAGTTTGGGCAACTGCCTCCATGTGCTAAGAATCACCGTAGCCTCGCTGGTCGAGCGCTCTTGCACATGAGGGGAGGTCCCCGGATTCAAACCCGACACGCCATAAAATTTGTCACATGCCCGGGGCCACACAGCAGCCTCCGGAAGGCCACGTGGCGCTACCCATAAGCCTCATAACCTTATAAAATTAATTTATTTATATATATATATATATATATATATATAACGTATTTCCACATAAGGTCAAACCGAGTCAAAGGTCTAGTTTTTGGAGCGACGGGCATTTCAAACCTTCATAAATTCTACATACGACCTTCGTTTTGCGAACTGCTCATGGTGCTAGAATCGCAGCGACGAGGACTTTTGAACTTTCATTTTTAGCATTTTTGAACTATGGACATGATCCCTCGATCAGCGAGCAAAGGGTAGACATCATCGCCAAGCGACGTATGTAGCCCACAAAAAAAAATGTAAGATGGAAGATAGCCTATTGGACTAAGTATGTGATCCAAGGATTTGGAAAATGCTCAAAAATCAAAGTGATCAAATCCTCCTCGTAACACCAAGCTATAGAGCTTGTCGCCTTGATTCCGATGACGCTTTAATCACATAAATCGACACAGAGTGAAAAAGTTATGGACTTCTCAAGTTTTGTCCCAAAAATTAAAAAGTCAACTTTGTAGGGTTGATTGGACAATATGGATTGTCATGTGGTGGCATATGAAGAACGCTTACGTGCGGTGACGACATGGTAGTTATTGATTGATTGTACGGACAGTATGTCAACCAATGAAAGGAAGGCATGTGGCATTTAGTGTCATCAAGGTGATTGGGTATATTATTGAGGTGGTCTAATCATGGGCTACCATGTGTCAATCAGAGGGTGCCAGGCCCATGAAAGTCAAAGCCATGTAAATTTCGAGTTTTGTGCCAAAATTTTATCGTCAAATCGGCCTCTCGACAGATGTGTACCCATTATCTCCCATGTGAAATGTGATGCTCCTACCATTATTCCACAAATGTTGATTATTTATGAATGGTGGGTGAATTATATTTAATGTTCAATGATTAGTGGTAGGGAGTAACGAGTAAGTTGATAAGAACTCCCGACCAGCCCAACCCATGGTTGTATAGGTATTACTATGACCAGAGGCACACCCAAGGCCAATGATATGTTTAATAATTTAATTATTATTTAAAAAACCAAACAACGAAAAGCATGTCAACCACGTTGAACGACTGATACTTCATGTGTTTGACAAATAAAAATTTTGGACTTTATTATTATTATTAATTAACAAATATTAGTAATAGTTAATTATTACTAATTAATATTAATAATATTATGCTATTAAGAAAAATAAGATTTCATCATAATAGTACATCTCCTATTCATTTATAAATTTCTATCTTAACCCTATTAACATCCATCTTAATAATTTATTCATAATTTATAATATTAATCCTATCATTATTAATTGAACAACATTATTAGTAATAAAATTAACTAATACTAATTTAAATATTATAATAAAGTACCAAAATTCTAATAAACCCCCTTATCATTCCTTTTTATCTAATTGCTTTATCTTGGCCTAATAAAACCTCCATTTATTATAAAAATTAAAATACCTATTGGATAAATAAACCTTAATATTAGTATTAATAAATTTTTTATATTATTGTCAATTAAATTATTTTAATAATATTTTGATTAATATCAATAAGTGGTCTTTATTATTAATTAATTAAAATAATAATAATAATAATAATAAATTAGCTATAATTAAACTATTATGATCCTTTGATATTTTTATTGTGCCTGCTCCTCCTTTCTCCTCATTCACCTTTCACTCCATTCAATATTTATTGCATTGGTCCTCTTCTCTTCTTTTGGCAAGTTTTGTCATGATGATGAGTCTGTTTTAGACTCAAATGAGACAAAAATGAACATTGTGAGATTTTGAATTCCCTATCTCAACCCCTATCTAGTCTTCAGAGTTTCGAAAAGGTTGAAAAATGAACAAGTTATGGGCTCCAAGCCTAGCTCTACTATTCTGCCCTTAAATTTGGTAGAACCCCTAACTCAAGCAGATTTTATCCCTTTAATCCATTTGGGAGGCTGGCCAATTCTTGCCCACACAGGGGTATTTTTTCTTTTTACTCAGTCATTTTTCCAACAACGTGGCGCAAAACTCCGGGTTACATGTGCCATGGCGCCGGGGATGGGCCAGCATGCCCACCCCCACCCGCCCTTTGGCAACCTTCGTTGAGCAAGGTCACATTGAGGTCGACAGGTCAAGGACCCGCCCACCCCCGCTAGGCTAGATCCCAGACTGTCCATCGGCTGTACACAGTGTATCGTGATATTTAAATAATCCTACCTCGGGCCTGGTCAGAATCCTTCGGACCACACCAGGCCCATGGTACCTCATGAACCAGGGCCAGGGATGAATCGTCCCACTCACAAGAACTCCTCCATCATGCGTTGGGGTCAGCAGGGCTGCAATGAAACCATTAAAGCGTGTTTAAACCCCACCCTCTACCAAGTGCCTTTAACCATTTTCAAAGATCCGTGGTGGTGGTTGTGACTCACTCGCCAGGGGATAAGCGCCCAAACCCTCCACCAAGCCCCTCCCTTTACCAGGGACAGAAGGGACCAGGTAATGACTCAAAGATTGGTCCCCATCTAATTCAGCTCCCACGCCAAGTTTTGTGGAAGGTGATACGACCGGGAGCGTAATAACGCCCCACCTCTCCACCCAAACACTAACAATATAAAATTTTAAATATATGCGACCACCGTAGTTAAGAACAACCCACAAGGAAGGACGTGGGAAGCTTGAGTTCCATGGAAGGTCTCCATCAACCTCAGCTGGAGGCCTTGGAGCCCATAACAACTTTTTTTTTACCACGACGAGGCGCCACGTGGTGGCTTCGGTCGGCCACGGGCACCCCTTCATTCTGCCCACCTGGACCCAAGACTTTGACTAACAAAATTGTGCCAAACTTCACCTACATTAAACCCAACACTTCTGGCAGTTTTAAGAATACAATGATGCCCGTAGGCACAAGCAGTGTCATCATGGTATGAGAAGTACGGACCACCCAAATTTCCACCTCACTCCGTAATTTTTTTTTGTCAAAAAAAAATCTAAAACACTGTAAATTTGTCAGCATATTATTGACTGAGGCTATTCAAGTGTCATTGGAACTGTGAAATGATAAAACACTATGTAGACTTCAAAGCTTAGTGATGAAAATATTCTAGAACTTTCATTTTTGAGCCAATTTTTGATCCTTCTGATCATACCTCCTCACTAAAACCTACACCCAAAATTTTGTCTCTTCTTCCTAGGCAAAAGAGAAATGAGGAAAAAGATCATAAAATTTCCCCAATCAATCCCTTTATGTTGTGTCTATGTCTGATGCCTTCAAGCCCAATCATGCATTCATCTATCCCTTATGTAGAAGTCCTTACCCCTGGCTATGAACTCAGCCACAATTCTTATAACATGCAGGGATCAAAACTTCAATGAATGGAATCTCAACATTCTTCCAAACCATATTTTGCCTAAACAATCATCTTGAAGTTCTTTGAAATGACAACCTGATTTTCCATCTTGAAATTAGCCAACTTAATGTTTGCCATGCACTAATTCAAATCTTTGCTTAATGTCCTCAAATTGCACTGTACCTGAAGTTGTATTGGCCTACTGATGAAATGGCACACTTGGCTTTGTCCACATAAAAGAAGTCATTGAAAGGAATTTACAATATTTCATTCACACTAAACTTCATCTTGAACACTTTGTAATGTATACATGACACAATTATAGACACATATATTATCGCATTTTATCCTAAAGATTCCTCAAACAATTTGAATCATTAACAAAGCCAACATAATGATATGTCAAAGAAACATAATTGTTGCAACAGCAAGTTATTCTGTCTTCACTTTACAAAATGAAACAAATAACAAAAACATTTACACTTTTATAAAACAAGCAAATCCATACAAAATAGTTCACCAATATTTGACTCTCTTAGGCTTATGGTTCTCTTCACATCTTTCTCCCATTTGAAGGCTTAGAACTACGTGTTGAGAAATCTAGAGAATCTCAGTTAGTAGATTTTCTTCTAGTAATTTTTTGTGATATAATGGTGTTTTGATTATTGTATTTCCTCATAGGTTATTATTAAAAGTATTTTCATCAAGTCACTATCAAATACAATAGAACAGAAAGAGACAGAATATGTAGGTTTTTTTAGACCCAGGGCCAAAACCTCTCACCTTTGAGAGAAACCTCCTGACTGAAATTCTTCTTAGATATTCCTAATGACTTCAGCAGCTCACATCTTATGACCTCAACACAAGTATCCTCCCAAGAACCTTGTCACTAGCTCTCTATTGCTCTTCTTGTCCTCGGCTCCTTCTTTCTGCTACTGCATTCTTTGGCTTCTGACCTATAGTATCTGATGTCTTAGCATTTAAGTGCGTCTTTCTCGACTTCCTCTTTTCACCTTTTTATATAACTTACACTGTGTCTAGTCTTTTTGTTGCAATAGTCTTAATCTGTATACCTCACCTTTTTTAATAGTGCGAGGAAGAGAGTGACCCAAGATCAAGCCATCAGAACCCTTTATTCCTCACTGACAGACTCATTCTCGTACTTTCCTTTGAGTTTTGTAACTTCAAACTGATGACTTCAATCTTGACCAAACTTTATAAGCATTAAATGAGGCCTAGTAGGGTTACTTATACATTTGTCTTTGGTTTGTTTTAGGCCACATGATCATTGAGGAGTCGACTACTCTTTGAGATCTTCATTAATGAAATGGATTTAAGAGGCTTAGTGAAAAGGTATTGAGAACTAAATTTGTAGAAAAGTGTAATCTTTTACAAAGTGTACACTTGACACGACAATGACATCATTATCTATAACAATATGAAAAACTTCAAAGACTTTTCATTTGAGTCTTGAATGAAAATAAAATCTCTTTTCATGAAACCAGTATAAGTAATAATACATTTATTTTATTTTTTCTTCTTTACATATTTCATATAAAACCATAATTATATACGCTGTCATAAATATCAAACCTAGATAATTTTTAGCATCTTCAATGGAGTGTATCTAATGTAACGTATTGCTCAACTGTGAGTTTTCAAGAAGAATCATATTAGAATCAGTCTGATAGAATTATATCAAAATCAACATTGTCACACAGGTGGCCTTGAATAACAACTCCATCTTCCATGAGACAGAGTTTAGCTTGAGAGACCAATGATTTATAGCTACCTTAATTACCATTTCAGAACATACCTCTACCATACCTTGTTGTTCCACCAAGACTATTATTCTTTATATTAGATCTTTCAAATAAAATCGGTCTCTAATGGCCATTCTTATCTTGATTCCTATGTCATCCAAAGATTATTATTAGATGATTATTCAATTCCTTCATTCTGCTTTCCCAAGTGAAGAATAATAATGGCATGTCTATCTTTTCCTCTTCAATTAGGAGTGGATTTATTCAACAGTGATTGTATTTATTCCAACCAAGAATGGACTTTCAAGTCTACCCTTGATTAAATTTCAAGTTTTGTAAGTAATCGATCTAATGTGCTCCTTAACTAGGGATCCACAACAATTTTTGGGTGGAGATAATGGGATAACCAACTTCTTAGAAGAGTTCTCATTTGGATGTCATTAATTCTTCTTTTTTATGGAGTCTTCATCCTTTTCGTAATTTCTTTCATATAGGGTACAAACCATCCATATGAGCTACTATGTCATCATTCTTTCATCAGCATCCATCAATCTTTATTTACTCTGTCAAGGCATGCTACCTTTCTTCATGCCATATTTTCGGAGGATCTTAAGGACCTTTCCTATGTTCCTCGAAGTCATCCATGACTTTCCTTGTAGTCCTTCAGAAGCCCATCCAGATATTGGTATAAAATCAACACTTAAATAAAATGGTAACCTTGTATGGTCTTTCATCATGAAATATTCTTGGTAGGTATCAACATCTCATACATGTTAATACATCTTCAAAGATATCCATTGTTGTTGGATCTTCATATTTTTTCATACTTTCAACAGCTTCAGAGTATTTCTAGGAGATTTTCAGTGTAATATTTGGTTCTAGGATGATGATTGTTTTTACTATTAGTTTCATATCTCACTTATATCTTCTACATTCAAACATTTCATTCCCAGGAGCTTCCAATCAAAGTTCCTCAATTGTAGTCAATTACTCATATGCCTCCTATAGGAGGTATATTATGTTGATTTCCTAGTAGGAGCAGCTACGAATAACCTTTCATAGAAGGAGATTTATTTTCTTTGACTATGCTTCTCAAGAGAGAAGTGGTGATCCAGAAATGACTGCAACCATACAATAAGTATATTCATAATATCTCAAGGGTTATATATACCCATCCTTTCTTTAGTAATGAGACACCAACTCATTCTCCAGAACATATACCTAAAGGATTTAGACAACAATTCTCTTTCTTCAAACTTGTGCACTAAGAATGTGAATAAGCAAGTTGGGGACACATTTCCATCCAACTGCTTGAAGACACGCCCATGTTTCTCTGATGCCCCTCGTCTGCCCCCTAGTCAGTGAATCGATGTTCTACTCTGCAAACACCCCCAACCATTGATGTTTCCCGTGGCCCTGCAATTGGGATCTTGTGACAATGGACTGACACAGTCACGTAGGTAATGCCATTCCACCTGTAATTCTGCATTTCACAACATTCTTCACACCGCCCCTAATCTACCGATTAGCCTTATAAGATTGTGTATGTGATCTTCTTTGCTCCTATTCTTCAAGATATCAATGGATTTTATGACCCTGTACCCAACTTCTGCCACCATGCATGGATCTGCCCACCCATGTAAAATGATAAGGTGAAGTACCCTTGTCCATAAAAGAGATAAATTGGTCGTTCAGGGTGATCTCAAGGACTACCCACCAAGCCTGGGTGAGACTGAACCCACCGAAGCTAGGTTGAGGATCACGCCTAAACCTTGCGTTGTTTGAAAAAACTCTCCCCGAGGATTCACTGCACTCCAAATAAGAATCCAACCATGTCATGTCTTTGTTTTCTCCTCCTCCTTTAAAAGCCTCTATACTTGAAAAAAACCATGGAATACTCAAATGCAACCAAAGCCTAACAATTTCTTTATTTATTTAATAAATAATGACCGCAAAAAAAATTTGGTCCAACTCAATAATTGGCTGAGATATTACACATTGATGTAACATGAGGTATTTCTCTAGTCTTTTAGCATAATCACGTGTCAGCTAAAACATTCTAGCTCAAGTTAAGCCGTATTAGCATTATTTACGTATTTTTCTTCAACGATGAAGTTAGAAGGTATTATTGCATGGATTGTTTTTAAAGATATGAGGAGAATCTTTATCAAATGTAGTTGGTAAAAACAAGGCCAACTAAATTGTTTCTTTTTATTTAGATTTCTCCTACCTATTGATGCACAAGTGTTTCCTCGTAAGAGACAGGTTCAAATCCAAGAGGGATTAGAGTATGTACAATTCATGACTTTAACTGTCAAATCGTTTAATAAAGGTGAGTACCTTGTCCCAAAACAAGGCCTCATATATAATCAAGCTTTGCATTAGATGGCATAATTAATAAAACGTTTATAATTATTATTATTTTAAATTTTTAAATAAGAGATCCATTTAAAACATACATGTTCATCTTTAAATAAGAGGATCCACCTGACTACTTTCACCATCTTAAATAAGATATACACCTCTATTCACTAAATTTTCAGAATTAAATGAAGATATATCTCTAATATGGAAAAGTGATATGCTTTTTTGGAAAATGTACAAGAGTTAGTATGTTTAGCAATTTTGGAGTGATATATTTTTGGTTGGGGAAGTAAGCCATGCTAAGCAATGAATTAATAATAAAAGATGACAACAAATTAATACAATTATAAATGAGACAAGTATTCTTATATTTTATACTTAGGGGTATCATTGCATTAGTAAGAGAAAAAAAGAAGGTTGTTTCATTCACTTAGAAAAAAGAAGACCCAAATAATAATTTGTCTAGCTTAAAAAATCATAAAATGAAATCACATCTTAATTGCAACATGCTATTTTATGCCTAAATTAAAATCTACAATATAGAGGCTTAATTAAATAAAGATCCCAACCCTAAAACACATATTGGCAATATATTCTCACTTAGGTGAAGTCCTTATAGTGGGGATTTCAATTCTAGAACCGTAGGTGAATGTCAGCATTCTTTGATGTAAAAGAAGATCGTGACCTGTCTGCCTTTAATAGAGAAATTACCATCGCTGGGAATCAATTTCTGAGGATAAACATTGCACCTTTATAACAATTGGTTACAAGTATATGTGGGCTTTCAAGAAATATTTGCATTATTTTAATTAGATGGGAAAAGTCTGACTCTAATTTGCAATACTTACAATGGAGCAAGTGTAGATGGTGTAATTGGCCGCATAGTTTGTGTGAGAAAATGGAGGAAGTGTTGGATTGGAGATCAAATTTGGGACTTAAAATCAGATCATGTGTTTAATTACTGGGTCTGTCTTAACTGGGAGTGAAGCAATTAGAGTTAAAACTCATGTGTTCAACAAAATCTCTGTAAGTGCGTAATTATTTTTGACCCATAGAATTGTATGCCTAAAATAACACTAGAGAGAATTTTTAGAATATAAAATCTTGGCTTGCTACTTTCATAGGTCATATAGATTAAATACATTTAACTGAAAGTGACTATGGACTGAAAAAGATAAAAATTAAGAAGCTAAACAAATTTTCGAATAATATGTTTGTTTGAATGAGAATGCAAAAGGCAAGGAAAGGTGAAGGAACCGTGTATATGGAGTAACATACATCTCAAAGCTGCGTTTATGAGTGAAAGAAAAAGGTTTTGATTTCATGGTTTTATGAGAGAGAAGAACTAATCTTCCTTGGGGGTGGAAGTAATCTCAAATATTCTGAAGGAGCCCAACCAAAAGGTAAACTCAAAACAACATACAATGTTCAAATGTCTCCACTATGCAAGACAAATTTATGAGCAGATCTCATGTCAATTCCCTCCTCCCTTTAACACAACACAAAACTTCACGTGTAAGAGGTAGAGATACACTGCTAGTTAAGCGCGAGAAAAGAAAAGACTTAGATAACCCAAGCAAGAGACTACATGGGGTTGAAAATTTTTTCACCTCGACATCAAAAAAAAAAAAAAATCAACAACACCATAGTTAAAGAGGGGCTCCCTACGATTGACAACTAGGTATGGAAATACCTTTTCATGATGTGGTGACAAGCCATAACCTTCCAATTATAGAACCATAATGATAAACCTCTTGTTTGCAAAGTTATTTGGAATCATGTTAGAAAATAAAAATCAACAAGTAAGGTAAGAGGATAAATATACAGTGAAGGGCAAAAGCATGTTTTAATCAAACATTCATGCAGAAGATCGTTGTATACACCTAATGCACATCATTAAAAATTTTGGAAAAAAAAGTAACAGTTTTGTGTTGCTTTTGTTGATTTTGCAAACTTAATGTTCCAGGGACAAGCTGGGGCAGAATGGATAACCAAGTCTTTGTGCATTTGAGACAACTGTGGTGATGTTAAGGAAGGAGGAAAGTCAAAATTTGAACTTCACAGCATTTCAAAGTTTTAAGGACAGTCAGTGGTCAAGGCTGTCATAATCTCCTGTACCTTTTGGGTTATATATTGACAAGCTTGAAGATGGCTAACTTGCAAGGGGGTGACCATATCCATTTGGGCAAGTTCATTATAAGGCTTATTTGTGCATTTGACCTTATATTATCATGCAATCTGCTCTATTAGGAAGAGAATTTATAAGCTTCTTGAGCATTTTGCATATGGGGATGTAAATCAATATTAGCAAAAACGAAAGTAGTGGTTTTCCAATGTGTGTTATAACTGTACACAAGTTCTACCACTGCTAGCAACATTCTAGGTAGTGTTTTTAATACAAACACCTCGGAATTGACTTCAAATAAATTTGTTGATGGCTAAAGAAATGAAGAATTTGTTGTGGTTAAAACCATTTTATGCTCTTCAAAATAGTGTAGAGAGGTGAAATGGGGAACTTAAAAACCAATTCTGTTCCTTTTTGGGCTTCCTGTGATTTCAAAGATTTCTACTGTTGGGGAATTGCATAAAGAAATAAATCAGATGCAAGAACAAATCGAGAAATTGGCGTTGATGTGAAACAAATCAAAATTAAAGTGGTTCCTTATAAGCATTGTTATGAAACTAGTGGCTGGCTCCTAATAGCTAATTACATAAAAGAGTCATGTTTGTGATTGAAAAAAATTATAAATGAAAAGGGTGATGGCTCAAGGTGAAAGAAGGACTTGATGCGGAAAATAACAAATAGTTTTAGTAAATGAGTTTGTTGAGCATGTGTCTTACAAACAATGAAGAGATAAAACTTTTGTTATGGATAAGTTCCATGTATGTACTTTGGGAGGAAGAGTGTTAGGAGAAAGTAAAAGTATTTATCAGAAGAGTTTAACCCCACTCATAACCACTCTAAAAGGCTATGTATTATAAAGCTACAATACAATATTTCTTGGAGATATAAAATTCTATTGCCTCAATTAAGGACTAATTCTCATCAACTTCGTTGTGAAATTAAGAGCAATGGAAAGGCCAAAAGAAATGTGGAGGAAAAAGAGTATATATTTTTTCTCCCAGCAAACATAAAACATTTACTAGAAATGAAAGGCCTCTAAAGACAATACCAGAGAAAATTATGCAGTATTCGGTAGTTATTTCTTGGGATAATCTATTCAACAAAGAGTTTATAAACTAGGAGCGGTTATCGTAAAACTCACAAGAAAAGGGCCAGTTACATATTGATGCATAACTGCCCCATGTGCCATTTTTAGCTCCGGTGTAGGATGAAAATCATTTTCTTTCTTCTTTACAAAACAAAATAAATCAAGGAGTCATATATTTCACATTTATATAAAAATACATATTGCTGAAGTACATGGATGTCCTGGAGTTGGAGGTGCACACATGGTGGGACCAGCTAGAAGGAAGTTAAATTCCATCGAAATGGAGTTTTTTTTTGATTTTGAATTGTAGAGAGACACAGATAGGAGAATGCAGCATTAAGAGCAGTAGTAGGTTGGATTGAGGTTTCTTCATGGGGGTGAGCAAGATGGTTTTTAGCTTGTTATTTGAATATCTAGATGGAAAACTAAGAGATTGGGTATTTAAATTTATAATTCAATGCATTGGAGTGGATATGGCAGAAAGTATGCCATGTTAAGTTTGCCCACCGATTTGATTTGAGCAGTGATTGAAATGGAAATAGGTGTGAGTAGTAAAATCAAACTCTGTACGGATGTTTGGAGGTTGAATGTTTGGTGTTTGTTTTTTGGATTATAGCAGCTATCGTGCTTTATTTTTCTTTACGTTTTCCACTGCTTTTGCTGTTTTTGGATTTTCCATGTGTTGTTTCCGACTTGTTTGGTGGGATTTCACTTTTATCTATTGTATTTTCCATGTGTTGCCTCTGTCAAGGTTTTGGATTTCACTTTCCATTTATTATTTCTCCTGAGGCTGATTTGCTTTGCTCGTTGTGTTGGGTAAGCATCGTTCTAAAGTAGTGGTATCGTTGGGATACAAAGGAAGGTGAGGATGGGGTACATTTATTTTTCAGATAAATCTAGTTTTAGTTTACGGCTATGGATAGAATGGGAGTAAATGTATTTTTCAGGATAAATATTAGTTTCAATTTCTTACGAGCATGGAGGATGGGGTAAATTTTAATTTTCGGAGATAAATCTTGTTTCAGTTTTTTTGGTGTTTTGGTTCTATTGTGCGTTATTAAGGTTATGAGGAATGCAGGAAGAAGGCCAAAATAATGAATGCTCAAGGTACAGTGGAAGAAAGGTAATCGTGAATGCTGACAGATGGGTAGAGGAAGCCCATTACGGAGAGAGGCATAGGTTCACCTGTAGTAAGTGCACATCCAGCCTCATCTTGTGCCAGACTCAGAGTCAGAAATCCATTCATTCCCTCCAAGTCTTCCAATTAATTATGGGTTCCACTCGTTATCTCCTCCACAAGTTATAGACCATTTTTCTTCAGTTGTCTGAAAGGGCGGTCGTACTTGAAGTTTAGTGACACCTTCAAGCCTAAAAAGTCCGAATGATTAAAACAGGCATCCAACCGGCTGAATTGATTACGCAGGCCTTGGGTAAAAATCTGAAATCCACTGTAATAATATTCAGATTTATTGTGTAGTTTAAAATCTATAGTGAATTTTTATGATAAATCGTAAGATACTTGGTGTACACCATTAATACTTAACAGTTTTTACTTTAATATTATTAGTACAAGTACATATTGTTGAGTGTGTTGGGTTTGCCATATGTTGGTACCATTGATTTACCAGGAAATACATATGACAGTGAAAGTATTGCCATGTTATGTTTAACATTGGATTTACCAGAATATACATTCGAACCATACTAAAAACAAAATCTAATCGAGATGTTGTGTCGTTTTGTTTGCAGGTTTTTTTCATTTAGTAATTTTGATCTCTGATTTATTTTGATGACTTCGTTTCAGTAAAATTTTTGATTTTGATTTATTTTGATGACTGTGTTTTAGTGTATTTTTCTGGAATTGAGATTTAGTGTCGATGAAACCTAAATTACAAATGTTTTGGGAAAATCAAAAGTCAGATGAGATAAATTGTGAAATATGATAAGTATGCTTTTATTTTTTATGTTGCTTCCAATTTCATCTAATCGTATAAGCTTCAGTGGATGAATTGTTTAAAAATATCGGGAGGGTTTGTAAGATGTGATAGCACATCGAGACATGTAAATACGGTGGTTTTTGGCAGATGTTGTGGTGTAATCGGTGCCAGATATTGAGATTAATTGTGAGTATGTTATGCTTTTATTTTTGTGGTTTCAATTTAGGCTTTGAATTCCACCTCTAGGACGAATTGTTTGGTATATATTGTTTGCAGATGTGGATAGTACATTGGAATATGTAAAATTATGTTGAGTTTTGTTTAGATATTTTTTTGTTACATTTTCCATATAATATTGTTAATGTGTAGTAAGATGGATGTGTTTTGGGTGTATTCGTAATATCAAATATTGAAATTATTTGCAGTGATTAATAGTCTGTTGTTATGATCATATAGAGATCTTTGTTGTTTCTCTTCCATTTTTTAGCTTTTCTTAGTATCAGATTTTTCTTATTTATCTCTTAAATATATATTTCAACACACATTTTACACAGATTATTATTGCAAAAATAAAATCTAAATCAACAGCAAAGATATTATGCTTACCAATCATTGGGCTCAGTTGGATTCAAATATACATAGGTTTATAATTAACTAAATACTCTAAAAGTAGTTTGTAACTAATGGTTAATAGCCATTGGGGTTTTATCTTTAATAGCCATAGCAATTTTTTTCCTTTTAGATTTTATGTTTTTCTTTTCTTGTCATATTTTTTATTTTTATTTTTTTATTTTTTTTCTAGTTGTGCCATTGAAGGTTTTTACGTTTTAATTTAATTATGAGAGCATTTTTTATTTTATAAATGTGTTTTCTTTCAATTTATAAGCAATTTAATAGCACACTTAAATTATTATCCATTTGGTCGACCAACTATAAATATAAATATAAAGACAATGATTCAAAATATTTGATTATGAAATTTCATAACTGAAATTTTACAGCCCTTTTAAAAATATCATTTTTGATGAATAAGTTAGATTTGTAATATTCAAATTATTCAATTTCAGCTTAAATTTTATATTATATCATTTTTTAAAATTTCATATACATTAAATTTGTAACCATATTAATATTTTATAAAATCTTATTCCATTACAATTTATTTAATTCAATAGGTATTAATTAAAAATAATTTAAAATTGAATAGTGTGTTATTCAATGTACAAATTTTAATGTTTTAGGAAAAGTAATCCTAAATTTTAGGATTATGCTTTTATTAAATAAGTTTTAGAAACATTATATTGGGGTTTATCATTTATAATTTGAATTAATTTTATAAATTTTAAATGCTTTTTATAATATAATTTTCTATTTTTCTATTTCCTTACAAATAAATATAAAGAAATGTTTTTGATAGCTAAATTGATTTATTTTAGTTTTAACTTTTATACAATTAAAGATATGATAAACACTTTTTAAACATTATTAATGATAATGTTTTTTATTTCTTTCTGTATAATTTAAAAAATGTTTTCAATTTTTTTCACATTTACGAAGTTAAATTATTAATAAATATTACTAAAAGAATACTTTATTATTATATAATTTAATTTGGCGACAATAAATTTTGAAGAACTTCAATTAAAGATCATCAATTTAATGATTTTTATGTGTATGCATTAAAATGGTTATATTTTTGGCATAAATTAAAATAATATATTATAATTGGTTACACAATTCAATTTTTCTTTTCCTGGTTTTTAATAATTTTAATTTGAATTTAAATGATTAAACAAATTAATTAGTCGTTTGGATGGCTAAAGCTGAAATCTCTAGCCATGAACCCTTCCATTCGATTGTCATTGAAATTCAATTTGTTACATTGTGAATTTTAAGAGAAATCATAATGTGCATATCGTTAAAGAGTAATATAAAATAATAGCTAAAAAGCAAGATCCATTTTACCATATAAATTAAAATATCCATTTTCGTGAAAAATAATAAGTACATTAAAATTGAATATCATAATAACCTAAAATATAAATAACATCTTACCATATTCGGCCCCATCTTATCATATATTATTAATTTACGTATAATACCATGGCTTATCATTACCACACATTCCTTACTTTCTTGTATGATTAATGATATCTTTTGATTTGTTGCATGCTTTTGAATTTCGCTAATCAAGCAACAAAGTTTTAGACGATTTTTTGTCTGGGATCACTATATAATCTTTCTACAACGGAGTTTAAGCAATTCTAAGCCCTAACTAATATACTATCGCTAGGGAAATCTTATTCAACAATATCTAAGATATGATGAAGGAACGATGGAATTCATCTTCATCATTATTAAATAAACCAATTAGTTATAACTATCTACTACATTCTTGTGTCAACATAGAACTTTACTTTTTTAGTTTAAGTTTTACTTAATTTAATGCTTTCTTAACTTAACTATTTCTTATTTTATTTGATTTTATTTTTTGTTAAATTATTTTTACCATTTTTAGGCAGGTTTTCTTAGTTTAACTTTTCTTATTTTAGTCCTTTTTACTTTTTAAGACTAAATTTATTTTTACTATTTAGAAGTATATATATATATTTATTTAGAATTATATTATTTTCTTATTATTATTATGTATTAATATTATTGACTATTATTATTTAATATATTATATTATTTATTATTATTATTATTAGGAACATTACATACTCCCCCTCTTAAGGACTTCGCTCCGAAATTAAGTTGAATCATTTAACATTTTATTTATTTAGCGATTATTATTCATGTTTGCCAAACACCCTCTGAACTAGTGGCAATCCAAAGAGACACGAAAGTTTCTAAAACACTCCGGGAAATCTCAAGGAATCTTTTTCCTTTTTTCCCACTTTCGGAACAAGGCATAAGCCTCATCACCGTACCATAGCCCAAGGCCGTCCCAAGGCTTGCACCGACTCAAGTCTCTTCCGCCCCAAGGTACTTACCCGACTCAAGCATCTTTTAAGCATCTTCGCAAGGTTGAATACCCCTCCACACTCACTAAGGTGCACAACCCCCGTGCATTGAAGTCCTTACACCCCTTCCGTACTTCGGCATCCCAATTCAATACTGTGCACATCGTGTACTTCACTCCCTGAGATGGTCCCATATCCCCTCAAGAGCTATACAACACAAAGGAACCGACCGGCATATGCAAGGTTAATTGAGTTTGTCCCCAACTCATATGGTGTTACATATTCTCCCTCGCGGATATGGGCTCCCACAAGATCATTGAATAATCCTAAATTTCCCATTTATGGAGTTCTCTTTGCCGCTAATACATCTCAACATGCATCCAATGCATTAGTTATAACTATAATATTATAGAAAACAATTCACATGCCAACTCTTGCATTTCATCATGATAATATAACATCATTGTTACTAACCACATTATAAATAGTAAAGAACCTGCATGCCCATCCACATGTCACAAAATATTATGTATCGATTCCACATGCTTCACATCATTAAATACCATCATAAGTTATAACATCAACATATATGAATCATTGCATCATATAATAAATGAACAAATGCTGCAATATACATCATATCATAACATCATGATCCCTATTCATATCTTATCATTAGCATACAACATCATTATCATAACAAATAAATAAATAAGCACCACATATGCATCATCCACCTCTCAATCGAACAACATCCATTTACCGCATACAATCACATCATGAAACATCATTAATATGCTAATCATCTCAATACTTATCAAACATTTCATCATGAATTAATTTCATTTACTTATATAAACAATGCATACTAATTATGAATTAAGATTATTCAACATCCCTCTAGGATCTATGTTATATGCATATTGTGCTTATCCAAATGGATACATTAGCACGAGGTCATCCTTATTTAAGTCTTATGTTAAGTGCTTAATCAACTTGCATGATATTGTCGTCCCCTAGTGATTTATCCATCACTCGCATACCTCATTTTTCATCTTAAAGTATTTTCTTTATCTCGTCAAGTTCCCACTTGATTTCTTTTTAGGATGTAGAGATTCCGTCCATCTTCATGTTGGACTAGGGATTCTTCCACTTAATTTTCACTCATTAAATTTTTAGTTTAGAATTTGATATGATTGTAGCCACTACCACCATTATCATCCTTGAATGGATTTGGTGTTCAATGTGTTTAAGTAATTAAATTCTTTCAATACTAACAACACACACAAGCAAGTTGCTCAAGTACACCCTTATTAGTTGATTCTCACTTTTCCTCGCCAATTCATGTGCAATCATTATCAAGTCTCATTATAGAATTTCCAATAGTATTTATTGTTTTCTCATTAGCTTACATAGTGCTTTTCTTTTTTCCAAGAGTTAAACAATCATTATCCTTGAAATACTTTCCTTTAGTTTATAACACGTGCTCAAACTTCCTACCTTGTTATTTCTAAATTTATAGGTCATCACTTTGACCTCACTAATCATTTTGATAAATCCACTCATCCTATTTTTAAGATAATTTTCTTCGATTGAATCACTCCTTCACTTCCTCATAATGAATATTCATAGATATAATTTATTTTTCCTCAGTATCAATTTACCTAATATTCCATGTCTACTAGCTTCAACAATAGAAACTTTCACTTGGTTCAATTTTAAAACATGTTATCAAAATCGCTACTATTTCCCAACTAAGAATGTTGTTCTTATTCATCGCCATCCTATAGGAATTCATGGATTAATTACTTCCTTAACCCAACCTCATCGTGACTTTTCGCAAGCTTTCCTTTGAGATGACTTTTATCAATATTATGACCAATTAACTACATCCCAATTTTCGATGTTTTCTTCTTAGCACGATCACTCTTGTTTGGATCTTCTACTGATCCTTATCATGTTCTTGTATGGAATACCAATATGCCTCCAATATATTTTGTCAAAAAATTTGCCAGTCGCCTATTTTTTTTCACTTTCTCTAATAATATAATAATATTATATTGATAATATAATTCATTCTTATTATAATAATATATTTAATTTAATACATTCTCGTTTTAATAATATATTTAATTTAACAATAGCATAAACATGTATTTTTAATTTAGATAGAAATATTAGATATTTCACCAATATATATCCATACCCCAAAAGAAATAACAATTCTTATAAGAGTGATTTGGCACATGATATATTCCTTTTAATTAACTGTTTTTTATTATATTCAAATATTATTTTCTTCTACTTAGAAATACTATTATTAAAAGAAGAAATTGATTGAAGAATTTTGATATTGGTGAAATCATATCAAGTGATATGTAGCACTTTGCCTTTACGACGACCATTCTTTTAGGCATGTATTCCTTTTATTATTGGTAAATTTGTTCTGTTGGTTTAATCATCAAGGAAAATTAATAATAAAAACAATTATGGAAAATAAACATACTTGACAATTATTGACCCTGCTTAAAGGTACCTCACGAAAATGGTTGCGTTTTCTCATATTAAAAAGCAATGCTGGGCCACGCTGAAATTCAAAACTATTTGCAAGTGCCAATTCTGAGAGAGATTATATTCTTTCTATAGTCAATTGTCTGCTGAAATTTAACATCCATGGTTTCATCCTCTAAGAATTTCCTATTTTATTTGGATCACGAGGGCCAAGAAATTTACTAGAAATTTAGCAATCTTAATTTTAATTTACACTAAGATAAATCTAAGATTCGTTGTAAATGAATGCCAACTAGAACAATGAAAATTTATTTTTCTAAGTTAAGATCAATATTAACATAATAATGAGAACTATTTAGCAAGACCAGCTCTCACCCATTGAATATAATTTAATCATATCGAGTATTGATTTATAAATCATTCAAAATCAATACAATAAGCAAATTTGAAAAATCTCACCCTTAGAAGGACATGTTTATTAGGATTCCAACATAACATTGAAGTTTAGCTTGTGCTTTAAAGCGAACCAAATTATGCTATTCAGGTAATTCAAAACAATAAAGATCCCTATAAAGACACCTCACAAAATCACAAAATCTCACTCTTATAAAGATACCTTTATCAAGAAACCAAACCCTAGTCATGCAGAATTGTCCCAAATATTCTAAATGCACCAGAAAATAGCCAATTGGTGCAAGAAAACGATCGAAACGTACCAATTCCAAGTAAATAAGAAAATCATAGTAACAATATGATTAACTTATTATTATTACTTTTAAATGAAGTTATTAAAAACAAACATTAATCCTGGAATTTGTCTATTGAGGCATTGTCTCATAGAATTGGAATTGCCAGTTTATGAGCAATACTTAACATGTCGTCGAGATTGACATAAATGCATGACATCTCTGCAAAGACACAAATAGTAAAAATAAGTTCACATACTGAGTTTACTCATACAGTGCCATGAAATTTAATTAGATGTAGAAGATGAGATATTGTAAACCTGTCAACATTATAGAAGTCACAGCGGTGTTGAATCTTTTAAATCTGATAGAATTCTGGGTCCAGACGGTTGGCTGTTGGAGTTCTATATTCATTTTCTAGAGGACTTTATTTTGGAGTTCACTGAAATGGTGGAGGAAGCTCGGATCTAAGGGGAGGATACATGGTGCCATTAACTTCACTTTCATATTGTGATTCCTAAGAATTAAGGGGTCGAAGTTTTTTAATGATTATAGACCTATCTCTTTATGTAATACGCTTTACAAAGTCATTTCGAAGGTTATTGCTGAAATATCAAAGGTGTGCTCTTCCAATTTTATATCGCGAAAACAACTAGTTTTTTAAAGAAAAGGAGTATACATGATGTTGTCTTTTCCAAGTAACACAAGAGATTATTCATACTATCCAATGAGAAGTTTGGAAGTCAGTTCTGAATGATCTTAATAAGGCCTGGTGACCATACGGATTAGTTTTTATGAGACTTGTTTTATATAAAATTGGTTTAGACAAAGGAAGCGATTGAGTGGGTGATGGGTCAAGTTAACAAACATCTCTATGGCGATAATAATAAATGGATTTTAGATTCGAGTTTTTCCATCTCGATAGGGGGCGGCAGCTGTGATACGCTCTAGGAAGTATCCCTCTATTATTTATCTTAATGATGGATGCGATGAGGTTGAAATTGAAAGCGGTTGTTGATGGAGGCTTATTCCTTGGGATTAACATTGGTTCAAATCAAGGCTTTCATAACCTCTTTGTGGATGACATACTTATTTTTGGTATGTTACGTAGAAAATGTTGGTATATCTTTAATGATATTTTTCGGTATTCTCGCGCGGCTACAGTATGCGAATCACGAAGGTAAATCTTGCCTATATTACACGGGTAGTGAGGAAGCGGATCTCTCGTTATATTATCTCCTTGTTCAAGTGTGGAAGAGCTCCTCTTTTTGGGGTATGATCTATTTGGGTTTCGTAATGAACCAAGTAATTATACAATTGAGGATTGGAGATGGATTTGGGAGAAGCATTAAAAAATTTAAACATGTGGGCTGCTAAATGGCTTTCAAGAGGAGGTGTTGATTTTAACACAAGCTATTTTCCAACAAATTTTCGATTTATTGGGCACACTTATATATATTATTCCTCCCTAGATCCTCAAGGATATTAAGAGGATTATGGCTTGTTTTATTTGGGGAGAGGAGGTGACAAGAGATGTATACATTTAGCAGGGACTCAATTACAATACCAAAGGAAAAAGGGGGATGGGGTATCGTGATATGGAGATCTTTGTACCCCTTTCAAAATCAGGAGATGTCTAAATTTCAAAGGCAAAATGACAAGAGATTATTAGGGAAAATATCTGCCAAGAGAAGATGGCGGATTTAGCCACCATGGGTTGGAGCATGCAAAGAAAACACCCAATATATGGAAGGGCTTGCGTAGATATTTGGCATGTTTTTAAAGAAAATCTCGAATCGGTTTTTCGAGATAAAGAAATATTCTTATTGGAAGTATTTATATGTCGTATTAAGGAGCCGTAAACCTATAAATGGGGACCTGGTATCGGTTTCAAAACTAAGGCAGCATCTTTATATTATTGTAATATTATTGATGGATGGGAAAATGAGATTCCGATTTGGAAAAATTTCAAGGATACACAGGTTGAATTTAAGGTCGAAAGGCATGGATTAATCTAACGACCGCCTTGATATCCTGGGACTGTAGAAATATGGAGGGAAGTAATAGGACTTATTTGGAGGGATAAAACCCGCAGAATAAGTCGAAGGTAAAAGAAATTTATTTGCACTCATTGACTCAAAAATCAACCATGGAGCTAATAGTCAAGCCTAAGGTAATTTGGAAGGTAAATGTACAAATTAAAAATGATTATTTTTCTTTTTTGTTAGTTTGGAGAGATAAGAATAATCACATGGAGAAATTTACAAAGGAAAGGATGGGAGGGTCCGGTTACCGTATTTTATGTGGCATAGAAAATGAAGATAATCAACATCTCTTTTATCATTGCTGCCATTAAGAAAATTCTAGAAATGCTCGTTCAATTTGGGATTTTTCTCAATTAAATACTTTCGAATATTATGGAATGTATTGGATGGTCTTAAAAGGCAACAAATTTAGAGCTATTCCTATTATGTTTCATTGGTTTATATGGTGCAACAAAATGTAAATATTTTTGAGGGAAGCCCTAGCTCTCCGTAAAGGACAAATTAAATCGTATCTATATTTATTGGGAGAGACATAAGTCTTTTATCAAAGTCTCCCCCGGATTTATCCAGACCGAGACCACATGAATTTCATTTCATTACTTGGATATTTTGATAACACAAACTCAATTTGCGGGTGCGGGGTATACAATATTGTCACCTTCATGTCATTATAAATTCTATTGGAATGGAGGGAATGTTTCGAATATGAGAGCTTTAGGCATAGCTTTATGGGGACTTTTGCGGTGTAACTCATCTATATGTGGATAGATTATGGGTTTTTGGGGATTCCAAGATCCTTATTGACTGCGTGAACAAAAAATCCAATCTAAATCTTGGTTTGGTCACTCACTAGATCGAGCGCATCCATTTTTTGAAGAATAATTTCACTTTCATCTCTTTTTGCCATGTTCATAAGGAGAAAAATGGAGGAAGCTCACCGTTTATCAAAAAGAGGATCGAGGGTACCCTTGGTTATATGAATTATGAACTCACTCATGCTCTGGAATAGGTGCGTAGGGCATGACTAAATTAGCTTAATTGCTCTTATTTATAAATGTTTCCCTATTTTGGTTTAACTTAATGTCGAACCGAAAGGGCGATAGTCAACTCGGCTACATTTTCTTCGAACTTTTGCACCATCTCATTTTTGTTAATGATATTTGTTAGACAAGATCTCTCGATGGAACTCGTTTTATGTTATGATTTTTGTTTTAAGACGGCCGGAGAATTATCAGATAGTCTTCATTACAATATCTCGCTAGTTGTTTGAACTCGGTCTTCGTAAAGAAACTTGGTATTGTTTAACTTTGTTTTCGAAGAACTTTGTTTTTCCCATGTGTAATGATTGTAAGAGGGGTTTGCTTCTAACTTTTTGTCTACTTTGACAGAAGATGTCTCATATGGAAGTTTTTTCCATATATTTTGCTCCTCGTACATAATATAAACCGTTATTCTGGCGTTTGAAAAACCCCGTCAACACTGAGAGTAGGAATTTGTTAATCAAGGGACATTGAATTTATGTGATGGGTAGTGAATTGTTGGAATGAGAATGAGAATGAATTATTTTATGGTCGAAATAGATGTGTTTTCATCTCCAGCTCTAGATTGTATCCATTTCGTAGTCTCACTAATAAATTTGTATGATTTTTCCAGCTTTTATGGTTCTAAGTAAGCTTGACAATTGAAACTATGAGTCAAATTCCAAATCCTTAAAATTCACAATCAATAGAGTAGGATCCAAGAATTTCAAATCTAAAGTTTTACATATAAATATTTGCACAGTGTGATTGAAAATTGAGACTACAAATTCAAAATCTAAATCAAGGAAGTTATTCCAGAGTAATCAAATTCAAATCGAAATATGGGTCAAGATCCAAGAGACGAGAACCCCCAAGTCATGACCGTATCTTTGGCTAAAGTTCCTAATGACCCTTTGGTTCAATCCAAGCTCCAAATAGGAATTCAAGTTGAGTTTTGTGATGAGGAAACAAGAATCCAAAGAGAAAGACATATTTTAGACTAAGACTCAACTGGATTTTTGAGATAAAGGTCCAAGAGAGAATTCAAATCATGGAATATGAGATAGATTTCAGTATGGAGTTAAAAGTTCCAAGAGGTAGTTGGACTAAGATTCAAGTAGGCATGGTTCTAAATGAGGGTTCATATCCAAAGAATTCAACTCCAAAATTTGAGAGAAAAGTTAGGTCCGGAATTTTGAAATCC
This sequence comes from Pinus albicaulis, assembly GCA_034641835.2. Classification (NCBI taxonomy): domain Eukaryota; kingdom Viridiplantae; phylum Streptophyta; class Pinopsida; order Pinales; family Pinaceae; genus Pinus; species Pinus albicaulis. The sequence continues at coordinate 115,289 of JAXQQM020058409.1, forward strand.
GAGAGTCTCCGAGTTAAGTTTTATGGGAGCTAGACTCCAAAAAGTTTCAAAATTAAAATGGAACTTGGAAGTCCAATATCTAAAGACAATAAATTTTAAACCGAGCTAATAGTTCGAGATTTGATGTTCAAGCGTTCAAGTTTTCTTACTAGAGAAGAATACAAGGTCGATATTCAAGATTTGTCATATGATTGACATAAACACTGAACTAAGACTAAATTTGAATCATTAGCTTTTTTACAATACCATGGCTTATCATTACCACATGCTCACAAACCCTAACTCAAATTGCAATTAACATATTTTATTCCAATTTAATTTTCTAACAATTTTCTAATTAAATCTAAAAACAAAATGTTATAACTACTTTTGAGATATATCTAAACCATCTATCCTACTAAAAATTTTCCATGGATATTCTATAGTTAAATCATCGTTTTAATAAGATCAAGAAAGAATACTTTTAAATATAGAGATATGAAAGTTATGTAATATAAATATTATTATTAAGAACTACCATAGATCCATCTTAACCATGAGAGGAAGCAAATCACTAGAGGCGCGAAACTTTGCTCAATTGCACTCAAAAAGAAGTTTGCATCTTCGATAGATTTCATTCCTGGCTTCGTAGATTCGTAATTAAGATGAATGTGTGTTGTTTTACTTAACATGTTATATATATATATGATTAATTTGTATTTCTATATATGCATTATTTTTATAGAGAACTTGTATATTTCTTGAACTTGTTTTATTGAAATTAAATTCGATTTATTAAAGCTTGAAAGAATTAATGCTTTAAACATAATATAATGTTAATAGTTGATAATTTGCTTGTTTCTATTTTAATGTGATTGATTTAAAATTATTAAGTTATTCGTTCAATGTTTCCAAATTATATAATATTGAGGGAAAGCGAGAAGCTTTTCATTGTTGGGAAAGGTTCAATTCTCATAGGGGCAATTCCAAATACATGTTTGCATCTCGTTACTTGTGCATGCCTAAGTGGATCAGCGTCACCACATGTCCCTTTTAATATTGTTATATTGTCTTAAATAATAAACCGAACATGTCCCTTTTAATATTGTTCTATTGTCTTAAAGAATAAATCAAAGTATTTTACGTGTGGAGCTTGGGTATAGTCTCCTACAAATGGGAGGAACTTGGTTTCTTTCAAGGAATAATGTTTCTAAAATCTACCCTCCAATGAGCTACTTCTTTTTGTATGCTACTCGAGAATACACACATTACATCATTTGGCCAAAGTACATTATCCTATGCACATGAATGAAGTCTCAAGTGTCATATTGGGTCGTAGTCGTGTGAGGCCAAGGGGTTTTGTAATGCCCTCTCATCTAACTACATGACCAATTTTTTTTTTTTTTTTTGGTTTTTCCAAATATAATTGATAATAGTGTTGATACAGCATCATAAACCATATTCATGTAATAATAATTGACTATGAAGGTTCAATATAAAATCACCGTGTTTTCACCTTACTATCAAAATCGTATACCATTAATGATTTAAATAATAAGTTACTGTTTCTAGGAAGGGGTGTCCTCATCTAGGTCGTACATTTATTAATTTTATCAAGGGATTAACCCACCATCGTATTAGCTAATCAGGATTATGAAAACATTTGATTTAATTTCGATGTTAAGATTTCTCTATATCCACAAATATGTATATTCATTAAAATCACAGTATGGGGATGTGTGTCTATTTACATTCGTATGTACTGTGGGCAAGTAGAATTTAGGGTGATATAAATTTCACTTAATTATGAGCTATGAGCACAAATTTATGTCTGCTTCAAGTTTTACTCCTTTCAAAGCCACATCTGTCCATACAAAGGCATTAGGGCTTGACATTATGGCAAGCTTGGTGACACCACATTCAAGCAGTGGGTCCACATCAACTATCCAATTGTCATATTAAAATACCGCTATATCAAATTTCTACCTTTACCTTTCCTAAATCATTTGAGCTCCGATATGCCGCATTCTCTCCTTGCGTCGATCCGCCGATACATCGATAATGCCAATATTGAGATATCGCAAGAAACATTCACAATTCTATAAAACTATTGAAATGGAAATATTTCGATAATCCATAGCGTTGATATATCCCTTTAGACTCAAAGCATGATATGTCGAGATAACATATTGGGTAGCGCAATTTTGGAAAAATATATACAATCACAAACTCTAGATTCTCCAATACGTCGAGGCGTGTGTCCACCCCAACCCGGCCACTTCTAGGTTACGGTTCGATTTTGACACCTCATTAACCACATGGAAAGTCGTTTTGTATATGTGGTGTATATCAACATTGGAATATCGATAACTCTTTCAAGTTCAATTCATGGAAAACCTAGTGTTAGTGTAATTTATGGAGTTGGAGTTAGAGCATATGTGTCAATTATCAATCTACAGGTAAACTTGTAGTACAATACCCAAGGTATATGGACCTTAGATTAAGCTAGTGTAGGAAGTAGTTGTTTAGATTAGATAATGAAATCCATAAAATACCGAAAAGCATGGAAATTATAATCTATAAACATGAACAAGTGGAATGATTGAAATATAGTCAACAAGGAAGAGGCGCTTGACTTAGAGATCCCTATTGTCTTTCCTATTGATTTATTTTTCAACAAAACCAAGTTCACCATAAAGCAAAAACTTGTTTTAAGAAAGAATGACGAAGAAAGCAAGGTGATGGAAATCATAGATAGAAATTCAGCTTCAATTTAGTTCACAAGAAATAGGCTCCAACTTGGAGACCTAGATTTTCCTTCCTTATCCAAACTAGTCAAATTAAAATGAGATCACTTCCAAAATCTAGTAAATGGTCATGACATACTAACAAGTTTAAATAAAATATCTGTAAATAAATTATAATGGAAATAATAAGATAAGATTAGAATAAATTATCAAATTTTAGAGGGAAAAAGGAAAAACTAATTTTTAACTGGTATTTTCAACTGATCTCTCTATGGTTTTACTCAAATTCCGAATGGAAACACTCGTTGGATGCATAATTTTATTCCTCATCCAAGGAGAACCCATGTTGCATAATTTCGATGGACCCTGCTACACAAAAAATGAGAAATACATGAAAAATGTGATTGCAATCACGTTTTTTCATGTATTTCTCATTTTTCGTATAGCAAGTTACATAAAAAGGATGCAACATGGGTACTCCTTGTATGAGGAATTAAATTTTTCATCCAACGAGCATTCCCTCTCAAAATTTGAGTAAAAACTTAGAGAGATAAGTTGAAAATACGAGTTAAAAAATTAGTTTTATTATTTTATTAGTTTTTATTCTTTTTACTTTTTCACTTGAAAAATGGTGAATCATCCCCCATGGTTGACATCATCATATTGAATCCTATTGGTTCTTATAAATTTTATTTTGGTTGTACATTTTTCTTAGGAGACCCAGTTTATACCTCAAAAATCCCCTAATGGTAACTGGAATTAGTAAGAAAATAGTTAGGGCCAACAACCTCTTCTTCTTCTGCATTAAGTGAGACATGGTGTTGTTGAAAAACAAATTCATCTCTTATGGTGATATTTTGCATAATTTATTCCATTATACTTACCAAAATGTCAAGCTTCTCTTCTTAATATGTCAAGTGCTCCTTCTCTATGTTCTCTGTCTCTTCGGCTTAAAAATTTGACCTTTTGACTAGCAGATTACCTTCCACAAATATCACACTATCCTGCATTTCTTCGAGTGTTATAGTGTTCCTTATCTCAATTTAAACTCCATTTCTGGATCAAAGGCATTCGGGTAGTGTAAGAGAGTTGAATCAGGAGGTGGTTTTATATCATTAGGCATTGAATGATATACTTGATTGAATCTGGATGAAAAGTGATGCACTATTTCTCCTGGCTATATTTTCAAATGATTATATTATTCTATAATAAGAAAATGATTCCTCTTGATCACCCATTTATCAAGGAAGAATTTCACAAACTTATGGAAATCTAAAATGCTTGGAACTGGAAAGTTTTTGAACCATTTCTTAGCTTTGACTTGCAAATATAGATAAAACATAATGTTGAAATCATCTTCTTCAACCTCAAAAAGATCGAGAAAATTTTCAAAACTATGAATGTGTTTCTTAGCACTAATGTTACCATATTATCCATCAAACTTGGGAAGATATGTAATAGTTTTCAGGGAAATCTTGGAGTATAGGAGGTAAGATGAGTGGCATATATCTATGTGGAATTTTACAAGGTATAGGAGTATGTACAAAAGTTGTAAGATTAGTCTTGATCTCTTAAGGCTCATCAATTTGAAGATGGTCAACATAAGTTTCGGAAGAAGGATCTTTACCAAGATCAAAAGCGTAAGGAGAATGTGTATTCACAATTTTCAGAGGAAAGGAATCAAATACATGTATGGAATATTTTCTCAAATACAATATACTTTTAAAAACCTTTTTGAAATTCTCAGGAAACGAGAAAAAAAATTCACGACAAAGAACATGATGTCTAATATGAAAGTCCAAGTTGAATACTTGATCTTCCCATGTTGTCCTTTTATGTTTCTATTGTTAAGGTTCATCCTCCAGTGGAGCCTTTGGATTTGATTCTGAAATCATTTGGAGTGGCCAGGTGGATGATTTCATCCTTCTTGTGTCTGATCACTATCCACCATTGGTAATCAGATCTGATCCTTTCCGTTCTTTCCCGGGGAAGATCTGTCACCTCATTCCCCATCAACAATGCCATAAATGTTAGCCTCTACAATGCCCCAAGGTTGATGAAAGGATGTCGATGGAGGTAATCTCAAACCAAGCTTTCAGTTTGGTAGCTAGCACTACCAAACCAGAGAGGGCTCTCTCTATGAAATCACAACCAAAGGATTTGACTGGATGAGGAGTAAATTTTAGGCTAGTTAGGTCACCTCTAGGGTTTTGAAATTTTGATGGTTCTTTTGCTGGATCAGGGATCAAAACCAGGTAGCTAGGTTAAATTATCAAAGGGTTACTCCTGCAAATATACGAAGGATCAAGGTAGAAATTATTTAGAGATGGGATTAGGGTTTTAGCTTTGTAGTGTAGGATCTAAAAATGAATGAGGATCTTAATAAGCATGTGTCATGAATTCATTAAAATAGAAGGAAGCAAACATAAATTGATATTAAAAAAAAAACAGTGCTTATGAAGAATTTTGCTTATCAATTTTTTGGGAAGATCACTGAAGAAAGAAAGGCATGGAAAGAGAATAGCTATATAATTTATAAAATACTATAATAGAAAAATTACAACATCAAAAACTCACTGCACATGAATTCCTAGATAATAGTTGCAACTGGTACTTTGAATTTCTGAATAAAAGCTGAAGTGCAAGCTACAATAGTCTCAACCTCTCATGTCCAACCATCAAAATGACTACAAAATGCATACGTATAGAAAAAAAACCATTTCCCCTCTCTCAAGGGTCGAATCCTTGAGTGGATGAAGAAATCACATGATCCTCTCACCTAAAACCTAAAGAATAGGGAGGTTAACAAGACTCTCTCCAAAATATAAAAACTGATACATTTGACCATAAAAGAAATTTGCAAGCGTGTATCCACTTCATTTTTACTCTAACCAAAATAATTGCACATGATTACATCATCACAACATAAAAAAATGACAAATTACATTAGTGGAAGTCAAATATGGACTAAGCCAATGATGAAAAGTGACTTTTAGGCAAAAATATAGTGAAATCAAGAAAAAATACAGCGTGCTAGGAGAAAACATAGTGAAATTGGTAGAAGTGACTTTTGGAGGCCTTCCCAAGGTCCAAATGTTGATTTGGAATATGATGGAGTAATATATTCATGTTGGATACATGAGAGAGTCCTCAAGAACTAAAAAATACTTCTCTGATTCCCCTCAAATGGCAACCCTCCCATAGGTACTTGTTGTACTATACAACAACCCTCCCTTTTTCTAAATTTTAGAAATAAAATTTAGAAATAGGGTCCCTTTCTTTTTAGAAATAAAACATTTAGGAATAAAATTCATTGTTTTGAAATTTCATATTCAACATTCAAAAAACTTATAGTCCGATCTAATATAAAAGGCATTATCATAAAAACAAATCAAAGTTAAAAGCTCAATCGCAATCGGAGAATCAAAGATAACACTCATTAGAAATATCATATGCCCATTTCAAATCTTCCGATGCGATTAGTCCAATCGGAAAATTCTAATCGCTGAGAGTTTAAAACAATTAAACAAAGCTTCCGATGCGATGCGGTCAATCGCAATCGATCAATCGGGACAATCTTTAAAAAACTCTTTACGCTTAGTTGAAATTCCCCGATCCGATGTGCATTTGATAATAAGCGCTTTTAAAAGAAAATCGAACATTTGTTTTAAAAATATGGTAGACCCCACCATCAGAGATCGGAAAGATCTGCAATCGCAATCGATCAATCGGAATAAACGTATTGTGATACTCATTTGCCATTCGAAAACTTCCGATGCGATTCATCTATTTTGCATACGAAGATTTTTGTTGAATATATTAATATATCACAAGCGCCAAATCTTTATTGGTACGAAAGGCATTCAATAACGAATCAAATGAATATGGTTTGTGATTTGGTGTTAAATACTTAAGTGTGACCCAAAAGGAGCATTTACGAAATATACGAAACAAATGAATGAAAACCATAAATTCATAAATCATTCCGTTTGAATGACTTGTTGAGCACGACTGAGAGTTTATTGTCTTGCAGAGCCAAAGAACACCAAGTTCTTTCATTCACAGACAAAAAGAAGTGGTAGCAGACGTAGAAATGTCAAAAAGAGGAAGAAGAAATAAGACTGTTCTACCAGTGAAGTTTGCCGAGACTCCTACAGTCTCAAAAGAAAAGCCCGTAAAGCTAAGGCTAGTCACAGATACATCATGCCAAGGTCTTGGAAAAATGACATGGGACACAATCTACAACCTGTTGGAAAAATTAGACCCCAAGGTCACAGTGGAGAAGGCATCAGTTCCAGACGAGGATAGCTCGGATTCCGATTCTGACATCAACGAAAGAACACTTGCAAATTCATTTCTGCATCGAATTGCAGCCAGAGCAAGCATCATGCCTTACTATGATGCAGTTCGATGGATTATTGATAGTGTAAAGATAAAAGATAGAATGTTTATTTCAGCATCCGGAGTGCCTTTCGGCTCGTTTAAAGCAGAAGACTTGAAAGCAATGTACCACCTTCCAGACCCACAGAAGGTGTATAACAAGGAATTTATCAAAGAATTTACTGATGATAACAAAGTCCAATCCGACCCTATCAGAAATTGGAGGAAAAACCCAGAGAAGCACCGAAATGAAGCATCCGGTATGTATTCTGTAGATTCTCTTCTGCCTCCATATTCCTATGCAGCTGCCATGATGTGTAGGTTATTTGGAAGTGATAATTCAGCTAGGTTTTCTATACAAATGGTCCCCTTAATCCTAGCAGCTGTGAATTCCGACATTATGGATTGGGCTGTTATTCTTTCTGATAGAATGGCCAATAGGATCCTTGAGTACAGACAAGAAAAGGATGCTGGAAATTCTACCCCCTTTTTCTTTTGTGCCTATATTCTTGATGCTATTTGTTTCAATTCTGAATTTCCCTTATTTGGATGGAAATGGACTACCGATAACCCCCTTCCAATCCATATTTATCATAAATTGCTTTGGAAGAGTCATTTCCAAGCTAATGTATATAGAATCTGTCATGGCTTCCTCATTCCCGTTTTCCAAACCATTTTTAATCGCTTTCCCCCTAGGATTTCTGATAAAGCTAAATCCGACCTGTCTGCAATCGGAGATTGGTTTGGGGAGGAAAAATTTACTTACATCAGGGTTTTTGGTAGTATAGTGGAGCCGCATGTTCTTCCGCTTTTTGTCCCAGACAAACTTCTCGCTCAAGAAGTTTCTTATCAATTGACAATTGAAGGTATATCTAGGTCTTTGAACAAGAGCAAGAAGAAAATGTGGCCTCAATTCCCACTCAATTGTGGTCATTTCACTCTAAATGATTTCAAGCATGCAGAAAAGGAAGTCTTCAAGATAAGAGGTTGCAAATTTGCAACCATTCCTGGAAGACAGTATGATCCAAAAAAGATAGCATTTGATGTCACTGCTTCAGTTTCAATTGCTCGTTTTGAGCATGAACCAGATATGTTCGATGATTTGTTTATCTCATTAGATAATTTTCCTCAGATTTTTGACTTGATCAAGTCTACATTTCAACAGGAGGAAATAAATAAATTTCTCTTATTCAGAAGCCAGAGATTGTTGAGAGTACCTCTAGACCAGCCGAGAACTCAAATCCAAAAATCAGAGACAGAAGGTACATCCGGCCAAATGCTAGTAGAAACATCTACCAGCAAAATCATTACACAATCGGCTGTCAACCAGCCGATTGTACATTCTCAAAAAGTGGTCACTATTGACAAACCTGATGCCCCAAAAGGGAATACTGCTCAAATGATAGACAAATGTACAAATATCAATGATGAGGTGCATAATAAAAAGGATGGATCAGATGACAAAAGCACCAAGCAGAGCATAGATAAAGAGAAAGAAAAAGAAATAACTAAGGAGATTACGGTTTCCACTAATCTTGATATTTCTTCTCAGCTATTAAATCAATATGATCAGTTTGCTCAACAGCTTGGATTGCAGGATAAAAGTTCAGAACAAATAGAGCAGGAGGTTGAAATCATTCCTGAACATCCTACAGGTCATATTGTATTAAAATGTGAGGAAATCCCTCCTTTGGATGTATTCTACAGCCCTAAACATAAGGCTGTTGTCAAGAGACAAAGAAAGAAAAGAAAAGCAGAACAGGGCATATTCTCTACTCCATCAGAGGAGTTTATGAATATTGTTTATAAGAACAGTGAAATGAATCCATTTGAAGACCTTACGAAATTGTCACAATATACAGGAGCCTATAGTGCTGCAACAGTTGATAAAGTTGCAGAAGTTTCTCAACTAATAACTCAGAAAGATCTTCACATAACTTCACTGGAAGAAAAAGCTAAGGAGAATCAGCAGCTGATCAGCCAATTACAGCAACAACTACAGGATCAGATATTCAGGTCTAAAGAATTGGAGAAACAACTGGCTGAAGAAAAGAAGAAGGTTGATGAAAAGCTTTTAAGCAAACAAAAGCAGCTAAATGAAGAAATTTCTAAGTTGCAGAGTCTGTTACAAAATGAGGAAAAGGAAAAAATGACTCAAGAAAAGGAATTCCAAGCAACTTTGGATAATTTTAAAGATTATCCAAAGTTAAATGAATTCAAATCGGAAGCCCTTGAGGCTAATAAATTATTGACTCAGCAGTTAATCGAATTTTGCTCAAAACTGTCACAAGCATAACCCTTTTGTGAGATTACTTCATCTTTGATCCAAACTATCATAACTCTTAGACAAGAAATAGATGATGCCGATGAAAAGATTTCTGAGTTTCTCACCTGGCAGGATACCGAAAAGGGAAAAGAAGCAAATCTTCCTAGGATAGAGGAAAAACACAAAGAAATCCTGTTTACAGAATGGGAACATCAATTAATGAAATCTGATAGAGCAATATCAAGGGCCAGAAATATAATGAACAATCTCACGCAATTCATAAATGACAGCCTATATTCAATTAATCTCATTTCAGACTGTATTTCTGGCAGTTTGCCAAAGATAAAAGAAACTGAAGACAGGTGGAGAGAAGAAATGGAAAGGAAAAGTCAAAAAATCGGCAGACTTCAAACTATATCCTGGGATAGTATGTGGACTTATGTGATCAAGCCAAACAATCAACAGACAGCTATCAAACTTCTATCAAACGCTGTTGATTGTCTAATTCCAGAGTTTTCTGATGCCACCTATGCTGGACAGTTGCATACTGAGATGAGTCATCCACCAAGACTCCGAGATATGTTGAACATTTGCAACTTGGCTTCATCAAGTGAAGGAGAAAAACAATGAATCAGTTTTATTCAAAATAGCATTTCAGTTTTAATTTGATAGATTGTAGCAATAGTTTTAGGATTTTGTTATGTAATTTTATTATTTAAATCCCTCTCATGCATTTAGAGAAAGATCGGAAGTTGTAATATTTTGAGGATTTGGAGCTAACATTTCTGTACTTCATTCCTTATTATATTTCTATGAAAGATCACATCTGGTGATTTTTGTGCTCAAATTATCTTTGAAATGTTGCATTTTTGTGCCTTTGGAGTTAATTTTACATCGGAGTTACTAGATCAGAGTATCATACTTCATTTGACAGTCTGCAATATGAATGAGGTATTTTTATCTGTTCATTGTTAATTGTCTCTGTTATATGGTATTCGTTTGAAGAATTTGCTATCATTTATATATTTGATTTTCATAATATTTCCTCTTTATATTATCATTTCTGAGTATAATTGGAATATTATCATTTAGATACATATATGAATGGTATATGATGATGAATGCAATATGCTAATATAATTCTGTTTAATTTATTAAACAGAGTTATCTTTATTCGTTTCTGCACATTTCAATTTAACTAATAATACATTTTCATGGTTATTATTAGATTGAAACAATCCTAAGTTGTATTCACATATTATTACCCGGGTTAAAATTAGAATTTCTTTATCAGCATTTAGTTTAGATTAGATAGTTTTATTATTCTGTCAATTTAGTCCCATTTTCACCCATTCAATTCAATCCACTTAGTTATAAGGAAACTGGTCCTTTAAATCCAGTCGGAACCACCATCCCAAACGGAAAAGGAGCTGTCTTAAGGTCCCGACCGGGTGGTTTTCCCCCAATGTTTGAAGCAGAGATTTTCTAGGCTTCAACAGTACTCCAGAAACGCAACGAGTTGTTCAAAAAGATGGTAGAAAGGTCGTTTTTGAGTGGTTTTTGGGCCTTTTCACCTACCAGAACTTGCTGAAAGTTTTCTCCCAGTGGCTAGAAGTGATTTATAAGTGATTATAAATCCAAATATGCAAACCATTTTTTATTTGGAGGCCCCCATCAAGAGCATTTTTGACCCAGTGACTGTGTCAAAAACTGCAAAAAACCAGAATTCTTAAAAAATTTCAAATTTTTTCCAAATTTTCCAAAAATTGCTCTAGAATTACTCCAAGCACTGATATGAACTTCTATGCTATGAGGGAAGCATCAGCTAGAAAATCCAAAATTTTCTTCTCCTTTTCCTCCATTAGGGTTTGCTTGAGTTTTGCCTCCAATTGCTTGATTTTTGCTTGAGACACCTGATTTCTCCTGTAATAATGCATGACCATGTGTCTCTGAATGTTAGTGTTCTTATTTTCCCTTTTCAGGAGCTTTTCCAAAATACCATTGACCCTATCAAGCCATTACTCCCTCTCTTGCTCAATGTCTACTAGTTTGAGCTCAACCACTGTCATTTGTGTCTTTGGTGGAAAGGGCCTCTCTTTGTTGTTGAAGTGCGATTTTTAGGACTCTAGTTATTGGCCTATTCTTTCTAATCTACTCTTCATGCTCATTTGAATCATCTATATCAACTATTTATTTTCCCTTTACATCCTATTTTATAACATTAACTTTATATCTATTTAAAATTAGTTGATTTAACTTCAATTGCGTGTTCTCCTGCTCTAGGAATGTAATAAATAAGTTGGCCTTGGAAAAACTGTCCTTTAGTTCTATGATCTCAACATATTTATCCATGATGACCTACTCTTTTGATCTATGCTCCTCAACATGGAAATGTGCCTCATGCTGTGGTGATGATATATGTTCTGATGATGTAGGCTTGACCCCTTCCATAATGTTTTGAGCAAACAAAAACCTCCTACATCTTTGATATGTTTGAGTTACTTCAGCCCTAAGTGCCTTCTTCACTGAAACTATGCTAGATGATCCAATTTCCCTTTTCATGGATGGTGCTAATGGTGTTGCTGACGATGTACCTTGGCTAGTAGGCTGACTAGAAGGAGGAAATAATACATTGGACTGAATAAATGTATCCCAAGTGATGTTATTCTCTTCAAGTTGGTGCAATACAATGATTTTTATGAGGTCATGGTGGAAAAGGCTAGCTTGATGATCAATTTATCTATGCTTCACTTTCTCTGCCATTTTAACCAAGCTCTTGTAGAGGTAGTTGGATAGGTTGATAGGTTTTAACCCTCTGAAGTGCATGAGAAATATTACATGATAATTGTACAATCTAGAAAATATTCCCTCACAAGTAAAGTACTTCATAATAACCCTCATCAATGGAGAAAAATGATCAAGTAGCTGACCAAAGGGAAACACTTTCTTAATGGCATCTTTGCAGTGACCTTCGATGAAGTATTTGTAGTTTTGCACATCCAAATCTAGGCTCTTAAACCACTTTTTCCCACTGTTTGTTATCCCTGTAGCTATAGTTGAGATTGTGAAGCTCACCCCTTCAATTATTTCCTTTTCTCTCCTAATGTTAGTGGAAACAAGCTTATCAACTTGGCATGATATTTTAATTTTTGAATTATCTCACAAAAAATTAAACACCCTACATGCTGAAAACATTTCTTGGCAATTGAAGAGGACATAAACTCATGAGTTTTGAGTGAATCAAACCTTGATACTTTACCTCCCTTGTTATAATATTTCCTTTCTTCCTCCATGTTGATAGTTTGCAAGGAAAAAACCCTAGTGAGAAAAAAAAGGGTAGTGAGTGAGGGGAAGGGATGAAGGGGTTAGGGAGGTGAAATGAGTGTAGGAAAATTTATGGAAGTAGGTAGGGGTTATAGGGAACTTTGGGAAGTGGAAAGGGATGATATGAGTGTAGGAATTAGCCTAGGGAATTTTAACATAGTCCTAGCCCTAGAAAATTCCCAAAGTTTGGTTGTTGGGGCTTTGTAAATGAGAGGAGGGGAGTGTCACGTGTTGTGGGAAGTGTGTTTGAGTGTGAGGGAGGGTAAAATGTATGTGTGAGATATGTATTTTAGCTTGAAAAATTAAAAAATGAGGTGTCACCTACCAAAACGCAGCGTGGGGATAAATGGAGGCTTTTCACCATAAAAACAAGGAAATAAAGTTGACAGGAGGATTCAAGGGCCCTTAACGTACTTGTATATTGATGATGAAAACTTAAATAGCCCTTTAAAACCCTTGGAAGCAAGGTTTTTGATTGTTTTAGTGAAAACACAACGTGGTAGCTTGGAATCACTTCTTTGGAGTATCCTTTGATGCTAAGAGTGCTGAGGTTGTCTTTGTTGGTGAGTGATAGCTCTTTTCCAATGGAATGAGTGAGAGAAATTATTTTGATTGTCTTCTATAGCTTGTGGAAATATTTTTCTTCATTATGGTGTGGTGGCCCACCAAATGCTTTTCACCTTTATCTTGAAAACTTTGCAGCTTTGGAACATTAGAAACATATTACATCATATTGAAATAAAATTACACTTGAAAAAAAAATTTATTGAGAAATTTCCCTATTACTACTCCTTCATTGTTGGATTTATTAATGAAATTACAGATTTTTATGGATTGGACCCTAAGACCTAGTGGTGACATGTCATGAAGTGAGCTGAATGGTGACCATGGTAGTATTAATGAGATGATAATGAAGACTATGCAGTGATGACTGATCTAACTGAATGATGGCAATGACCAGCACATGCAATTTTTGAAAGGAGTAGTAACTAGAACTAGACACACTAGCCAGTGACCAAATTTTTATTTGAAGACTTACTGAAACCATAAAAAATTGACTTAAGACCTTAAATTTTTTTTTTTAAGAGCACATTTGATCACTGGTGACAGGAAGAACTGACTGACACTAACATGTACAACCAATCCAAACCGAGAAACATACTATATGATCCAAATGACAATACATTCAAATGTTTTGAGGTAGGCATACCATTCAACTCGAACGCACAAGATATTACCCAATGATGAAATATTTTCTTTGTACCTGTAGCCAAATGCACTAACCAAAATTATGTATGCACTTATTTCTTCAAACTACACTTATCCACTAGGTCAGGACCAACATAACTATAATTAGATATAGGATCAATAAAAATAGAAGAAACTTGATCCCAAAGCTTAATGTCCATATCAATAATAGATGCATGGTGATCTACCTTCCTATTATCCAATGCTGCATAGATACAGGGAATTATCTACCCAACATCCCCAACTGTACATGTCTCTTGTGCATTGTAAATCTGAGGCCTAACACCCTAATTCCATGGAAAATCCCTCGTAAGATGCTCCTCACCACATGTCGAACATTGTAACCATCATGTACCATGGCCTTTATTCTTATTCCCTCCAAGTTGTGACCCATGTACCTATCTAACTATATTTAACTTCTTGTAAGGTGCAACATTCTCTTTCTCACCTACATCTGCAGGCCTTGTTCTTTTAGTCTGCCATTTACCTTTAGATTTGTATTTCCCTTTCCAACCCTGATACAATTATATATTACGCTTTGACCACTCATAACAGTGCTTCGGTTTCCTAATAACTTCCTCAAGTGACTGAGGCTCATCATACTAAAACTAATCTCTAAATGCTAATGGAAATCCACTGATGAATCTCTAAAATTTAGCTTTTTCCTCTGTAATATACAGTATATACCTCAATAACTAAAGGAACTTGGTCATATACTCCTCATCTGTCACTAATCCTATATTTAGCTCATAAAATTCCCTAGCCTTACTATCGTAGCACCTCTGTTACAAGTATTTCTTCCTGAAAACTCTCTTGAATTCATGCAAACTCAACTCTTTTTCCCTAATTTTTCTGACCCACTTCACATCTTCTCGCTAGATGTCTACTTTCCCTTTGAGGCTGAAGATAGTTATTTTGGCATTTATATTCTCTGTTTACTCATGCAACTCAAAAAAATTCTTCATTCTAAGTAACCATGCTTTTGAATTTTCCAACTTCTTCAAATATTCATCAAAGGAAGGTGGCTTTTATTTCTTGAACTCATCTAGAAATTATCCCCTGTCACTCCTCTCTTAAGGATGATAACAATGATGATCATAGTTCCTGTCAGAACTATAAATAGAACAGAACCTGTGTCCATCACCTTTCCTATCCGGAGTCTCCGAAAGCATGTCATCTTTGATTGTGTCATCCCTATCTGACATGTTCCCACCATGAGAGCTATTGCCATATGCCTTATTATTCCTATCCTCCTGTCCATGGCTGATCCGAAGTGGTCCCTGTCTCTAAAACTCTGACATACTTTGAAGTATTACTGCATTGACTTCTACTTGTTTCTCACGTGCTTGAATGATCTTATCATTATCTAATTTGGAAGTCCTTATTTATGCCTTCAAAATTCTTAGTGTATCTGCTAAGTCAAAAGAATTCCCACCACCATGTTTCCCATCTAATCCATAGGGAGAATCTCATGAATTTTATTCTACCATCATGCTAGTGATAATTTATATTCTTCCTACAAGTATACCATGTTATCTAAACCAAAATATAAACATAATCAACATACCTTAGTATGGTTTAGGGGAGGACATCTCATATCAAAGATCAACCATATTTGCATAATACATGTATAAACATAATCACATCAACATATAACCATCATTTCAACCATTTTCTAGTCATCAATGCATGACCATACCAACCACATACCATTACCACATTAATGAAAATTACAACCATATCAATTTATGCATAACAATATATAAGCATTGACACACACAACCAATGCATCACTGAAATACACTCACGGTGAGAACATCCAACAACAAGACCATCAATTTTCACATGGTGACATAACTGCAACCATGACCGCCATCATGCATACAAAAAAAGCAAGTATACCAAAAGCATAAAAGACACATATACAACGAACATGAATACAGTACCAAAACACACTTCCCATCCAGTTCAAGGGGTAAACTATGCGCTGATACCAGTTTGTAACACCCTCCTCCCAGATTTACCCAAGATACCTGGTCCATTGGGGTAAACATGTGAAAAGAGAATAATATAATGTGATTCAAATCCCCATGTAAAATTGAGGAAGTGGAACTGACGGAACAAAATCAAACATACCTTCCACACATGCTACAAAGCCTCCAGGAGCCAACCAACCCTTCTAGGTGACCAACCCTAGAGGAAAATTAAATTTTCACTGATATGGACCCTTTTCCACTCCCTTTACAAGACATGCATGTTACTATAGGGATCGAGTAGCTCCCATATCAAGGCAAGGCAACAACTGTGGAGTTTTTTAGATAGTTCTAAGCCAACGACCCCAAATTCTGAGCCACTTCTTCAGTGCTAGGTATCAAGCCACTGCCCGTAACTTCACGAAACTTTCAAAAATGAAAAATATCATTGAAAAGAAGTTATTAATGCAAATATTTGATCAATGAATTGATTGGACCCCTAATGTCCATGAAAATCATTTCGTCAAACATGTCACAAATATGTAATCTACAGGTTATAACAACAAATCTAAGCATAGGGGTCTTATACTTATCTAAGATTTTTAAGGAAGCATTAATTCCTTTTCACATTAGCTTCATTATAATATATTAGGTCATATATTCATTGTAAATTCATTTACTATGAAAAACATGATGAGATCCATACATAACGTCTTTCATGAAATATACTCATAAACAACAGATAACCAATAGAAATAAAAATGATACAATATCCATAAATACCATATATGAATTAGTACATTTACATGTGAAATACCCAGTGGAAGAATATATTATTAATGAATGCATAAGACAATCATGTTCTAGACTTCCATGTAACACTTGACCATAGATTGGATGAACTAAATATTTCTTTCAGCCAATCGCTCGAATGGAATATTCCAAGCATGAATGTGGGGCTCATAACCAAAATAAATAAAGGCTTCATGTGGCTAAACCACCTCACCATCATCAATATAACAATACATTACCATAATCCCCACAAGATCACTAGGCCATAAAAAAGCATGGATTCCACCTGATTTCTCCACCTACACTATGAGGAATTTTCCTATCTCCTTGTCTCAACTATTTATCGTATATCCCACCATACAATAATCGAGGATTACTAGGCCTAATAAAGACACAACCCTCTAGGATTTAACATATATCTCACCATTCAAGATAAAATATTCTCTTCATAGGCCATAATTTATTGCCAAGAACTAGGAGATCTCCTCAGTGTAGAATCCCAATCAGACTCTACATCATTTGGCTTAGGAGTCCCATCCGATATTAGGCTCGATTTCCATTTCATTGGTTTAGGTTTTCCTAGGATGAAAGGAATAATATTATTAGAATGAGAAATAAATATACATCAACCAATGAAAGTCAATAACTGATGAATGTCCAATATAATAGATACCATGAATAGAAACAACATGATCACATAGCACAAACCTCAAGAAAATTAATGTTAGAAAAACATTAAGTGAATTTAAAACACATATAAAGATAAATTACCAACCATGAATAAGTTCATGATTAATAACTACATACATCATAAGTAAACATGCATTCTATAATATTATAATTCTAACATTGATAAAATAGTTTACTGACGCAAGCATAGTAAACACATAACATATACCATCCATTTTTCATAAGATAAATCTCACAGCACATGAAGATACATGAAAAGACGACATGAAAAATCTCACAAGAAGTTCTCTATCATTAAGATGATAATATCCATGGCAGCATAATGAAATATCTCTATCAAATCCATGAGTGTAAATAGGAAATTATTCCTTGCATTCACTAGAAGATCCTCAATTCTCAAAAAAATATACACCAGAATAAGTCCAAATCTAAAATTCCTTTTACAATGTGTCATGAGGGTATATTTATATGAAAGAGGGCAACTCTTAGTCTACCCTTGAATCTTGGACTTCCGTATGACTTGTAATATTCCCAAATGGAAAAATCAGGAATAGAGTGCATAAAACTGGAAATATGTAGAAATATAATAGATCAAGGCATGAGACAATAGTGGATCCATTCCATTTATGATTATAATATAAAAATAGGGACAAGATCTTGAGGAAAATATCACTCAAGTTGGCCAAATAAGCCTATCATGAAAGCATACACCTAGATCTAAAATGTTGCTAATACATGAAATACATGAACCAAGAACACTCTGCTGTCTAACAGAGAATAGCAGCTAAATGATATAAAAATACATTTCTATTGATATAATGCTCCAAAAATTCTAAGGCTAGAGATCCATGCTCCAAAATAGAATTCCAGGACAAACTAGAAAATGTTTCCTGAAATACACACTATACAAAATATAGTGAGTTTGGCCCTAGGGCTGAATAATCTCTGCAAATAAATCACTGATGGGAGATGGCTGATATGATATACAGGATGTCTAATCCTCCTCCAAAATATATCCTAATTGAAGGGCTGATCCCCACATAGAAAACCCAAACACCCCAAATAGGGCAATAAACCCACTCCTGTAGCTGCTCTCCAAAATAACGTAGTTTTTGCAGGAAAATACGCTGTAGCTAATGAATGCTACTTGGCCTGGTGCCAAAATGTTTAATGAAGCCCTGAAGTCTTCCTCACAAGCCTCCAGATGAAAGGATGATCCCTCTAATGGAAAAATAGCTCAGAAAATGGAGATTTCCCTCCTCCACTGCTACACCCCTGCGACACAACCCAGCTCTAAACAGAACTATGTTGTACATGAGACTGAAGCTTGGAAAAATGTCTGATTGTGGAAGTATAGTGAAAAATCCTCCAAGAGCTTCTCAATGGAAGAGGTGGGATTCTCGATTAGGAACACCTTGTGCTAAATAACACATGCAATATTAGCTAAAAAATTGAAGAAAGCTATATGTCTAAACAAAATATATATCAAAATAAAAAATATACCAAGATGAATAATATGGCTTCCATCCTCTTCCTTTTATAATATATGACATTCCAAACCCTAAGCCCCATCCATTAATGACACTAATTCCTTGCATTGTGTCTCCATCTAAAACTGTGTTGTCCCTCCATTAATGTCCATTCCTCCATGACAACACTATTGATTTGGTCAAAGTTGACCAGTCAACATGTTTTAGCCCCTGTTCACACCTTAGGGTGATTTATTAAGTTGAAAAGATGATCCACTTTCACATGACAAGTGGTTTTATTCACAATAAAGAGATTTATGGGTCTTCCTACCCACTTATTCACCTATCTAAGTGACAACACAAAAATTTAATATTCCAATTAGCTGTAGGCTAGTTTAGGAATTTTAAAATCCTCCCCACCAAAATGTTGCTTGTCCTCAAGCAACTACAAGGATACTGCAAAATCTCCAATGGATATGTCTCCTCCCAAGAATCCAATTTTTCCTTTGGTAGATCAACCAAATAGCTCTCATCATGAAAAAGTGGGAGATATATGGAAAGAGTTATATGTTTTCCATTGGCCTCCTTAAGGCATGAGAGATGATATATTTTGGGTGCCTCAACCCCAATGAGAGACTCCAACCTCCATGCTATCATCCAAAAAAAGTGAGCCATCCTTGGTAGCTCATAGAAACAATCACCAATCCCCTACTTATGAAATGTGTAGGGGCTACATGGCTAAAAGTGAGAGATAAGATTCTTCAAATTATGATGTCTCTCTCTCTCCATTTATAATAAATTTGGATCTGCTGATCTTGGGCTGAAAAAATATATTCCTTATGAAGCCAAAAGATACTTGGAATCTCATGATCCCACTCATTGGTTCTAGGTGGCCTTCTTGCACAATCCTTAATACATATAATGAATAGAGTGTCATCACCATATGTGCTCTAAAATAAACATGGACTATGTGTTATATGATATATTGGATGGTGAAAATAGTCCTTCAAGTGAGACCAACATTATTCTTATTCTTGTTGTCTCAAAACATGATGTGATGAGTGGCCATCTAACAACTTGCTTGCTGCCATAAGCTTCTCAAAAGCTTGAAAATAGTAGAGGAAATTAGGTTTTGGTTGAATATGAACCAAGAAAAACACATCTTGGCCAAAGTCCTCCATAAATTGGTCATCCCCATGACTAATTGTAGTCCCAAAAGGACCATGAAATCCACAAAGATGTTTGCTCTCTTGTGGAGCAATGTGCTACAAATGCATGGTAAAGGAGTGCATATACATTGTTAGCTGATAAATAAGCATCAAAACACAATATTTACCATATATTATAGGCAAGATGGTGAAGAGGTCCTTAGATGAACCTTCCCATCTCTTCATCAAAAGGGGAAGTGACTAAAACAACCTTACAAGGTGGTTTCTTTCCTCCTCATACATCAAAAAAGCAACACATCTCTTGATATGTTGGTGCACATCTTCTTTGATATCCTCCCAATAGAATCCCTCCATGATGGAGTGATAGGACTCAATGGAATCCTCATGTTCTGAAAAGAGTGCCTCACATGGTGCATGTATAATCCCCTCTATTGTTGCTCCTAGAGACATCCTTGAGTTTCCAAAGACCAGTGCCTAGGACATCTTATATAGCAAGGAGTATGTGATATAACAAAGGGGAGTTATGAATAAAAGGCTCTCATGCTATCTCCTGTAAATAGGGAGGTAAATACAAGTGGGACCAAAACCTTCAGAAACTTGACACAAAAAGAGTGATCCTGCAGAGGCAAGATGTAAAACTCTAATACAAAAGCATCAGACAATTAAGAGACAACTTACTGCAAAGCGGTCCGATTCAGAAATACTTCATAGAGATATATAATTTGAAGGTGTTTACTGTGTAGGGAGAAAGTGAGAGGATACTAGTTGTCATTGAGGTGGTATCTAGATACACAACATCCCCATGTCATGGGCTTACCAATTTAAGAATCCATACATGAAAATGGCGTTTTAAAAACACCCTCCCAAAGAAACTAGTATAGCAGAAATATGGACGAAGTGAGAAGTGGAACAGTATATCATGCATGAGCTATATTTAAAGTGCTTGAATGGTTCTAATATGAGTATCAACGAGGATAAATTCACACCAAAACTAGTGAGCCACTCGCATTCCAAAACATGATACAAGAAAATGGATGAAAACAAGATGGAACATTACATTAAAACATAATGGAGAAGTTACACACTGTGAAATACCAAAGACCAGAATCCTCTTTATAGATGGAAATCCTCCTCACTGAGACCCAATGGGCTCTGAGCCTTCATACAAGAGTTCTTACAAAATGTATACAAAAATTCTCCTACTGCACAACTTTCTGATGAATCTGGAACCCTCAATAATCTGTTCTTAGGGAGTTTTATAGGAGGAAAAGAAAACCTAGTCAAAGAAGTAGGTGATGAACATTTAATTTCCCTAATTAAGACAAAATGGCAAAAACATTCACACCCATACTGCTGAATGACTATGTCGTGTTGTATGTACTCGGTTGCCTGCTTTCTGAAATAAATGCACTGGGTGAAAGTCTTTTCAAGAACACGGCAAGGAAGTAAAATCACATAAAAATTTCGTCCTTTCCTGAAAGAAAATTATGCTGCAAAAAAATATGGAGGGTATTTTTTCTTGTGCATTGTACCTCTTAGACTCGGTCTTTTCAGTCCTTCGTCAGAGTCAAATTCACCAAAGTTCATTTCTCGTCATTTGCAGTCGTTAATGTTGTTTTGATCAAAAAGAGTCATTTCACTTTCTAGGTCTAGGGTTTGTCTTCAGAACGTTGAATAATGCCTGCAGGCCATGAGGATGTCTTCAGTGATTTTTTATTTCAAGATTGTTATCGTCAATAATGCGATATTGATTCTTCTTCAAAACCCTGTTTTGAAGAAGAAATCGTCAAAATTTGTTTTTAAATATGTAATTATTTAAAGTGTCTCAGCTGAAAATGTTCACATGCAGCCTCTAATATTTCTTTGCCGAGACATGCCAACGAAGAAGCCATCATTTCAGCTAAAAATGGTTAGAGAAGAAACAAGTAAAACAGAGTTCATTTCAAAATGAGAAAGCAAAGTTCTCAGTAGATTGAGTTGTCAGGACAAGCCATGAAGTGCGTAGATCGATTATGTTGTGGAAATTAAGGATACAAAGTCCTTGTTGCACAAGTTTCCACTTACTTTCAAATTCTGGTCGACTGCAGAAGCTAGCTGCTGAAGCTCATGAATCCATGAATGACAAGGTGTCCTTTAATGATATTCCAGGAGGAGCGGAGGAATTTGATTTTTGTGCCAAGTTTTGCTATGGGATCATAGCCACTATAAGGAGGGAATGAGACATTTCTTATCCGTATAAGAAATGCATCAGTTGCATATCTTCATATTTGTGCTGGCTATTGTCCATGTGCTATTTTCCATCTTGACCATGCTTCTGGGAAGTGCAAAGATCCGCACATGGAAGCCCCGGGAAAAAGATATTCAAGAAAAGAGATACAATCCAGAAGATGCTTTGAGGAAAATCACCCATGTTGCAAATGATGATTTTGTCAAGACCCATGCTATAGGGACATGGGGAAGTTCAGCTTTACTAAGTTGGATAGTTTACTTTTTAGACAATTTTATGGCTCAGTAAAGAAATATAACTATAGCACTCTACGATTGAGTTTCATTAAGAAACATTGCAAGTCAAATCCAGCTTTTAATTTCCACAATTACATGATGAAAACACTTGAAGCCGATTTCATGAAGGTTGTTGGTATAAGAGCATCCCTTTGGGGTTTCGTGGTGATTTTCTTGTTCCTCAATATTGAAGGTTGGCATACATATTTTTGGATAGCTTTCATCCATTTGATTCTTTTGCTAGCTGTGGGTGTAAAACTGGAGCATATTCATGACAGAATCTCAGTATGGCAGAGGAAGGCCAAGGTGAAGGCCGAGGAAAGATCAAGTGACGAAGCCTGAAGATGATGATAAAGGGAGCGTACAGCTACTCAAAATCAATGGCACATCAATTCATGGTTCTGAAACAATAGAATGTTCAGAGTCCAAAATAGACGTACCAAGATCACCGTCAAAATAAAATCAGAAATCTTCTTATTGAATTAGCTCTAAAATGTGAATTACCTTATCAAAAGAGATACAAATGGTGCAAATTTACTTGTATTAGAGATCTTTGTATGTGAAAAAGGTCTACAATGAAACCTCAGATGTGGTGTCTGCTTTATATGAAATATAGAATGCGGCAAGAAGTCCCGAATTTCTTAGAAAATAGGAGTAAGTCGAAATTGGAAGTTGAGAGATAAAACTATCATTTGAGGAAGGTCGACTATGTGTTAAGTTGCGTGCGGCGCACTGGGAAAATTTTGACAGTGTAAATTATCGAGGGTGCGGTGCACCAAACCAGCGCGGCGCACAAGGCTTGTGCGCGGCGCACTCAGCCTTCAAGGCCGCTTGGTTCCTCATATGATACCCTCCTTGCTTCTTCAACACGTAGTAAGTTAGTGCAAGAAGGATTGTACAAATGTGAGTTTGGTACAAAGGATAGTTGGGAAAACTCTACTGATAGACATATGCAAAGTGGCTTGAAGGTGAAGCCTCTGGCGGATGATGATGCTGCATGTGAAATTTAGAGAGGGATACAGTGAAAATAACTCTCCTCCTTCAGACGGTGCTCAAACTCAGAGGCTTACATAAAATAATGGAGGACAAGCAAAAAGTTCATGGGCAGGAAATTTTGGAATGGAATATTCCAGAGCCAGAGACAGAGCCGAGATTAGAAGTTTGCTAACTTTTAAGGACGAATCTTCTTTTGATTTTTCTGGTACATATCTCACAAAAGAAGATACATCGCCAACGATTTCGGTTAGCAGAAATTATTCAGTGCTAAACATACCAGGGAAGAGTTCTTCTATTCGATCAATCTATAAAAATGGTCGTTTTTGGAGTGTTTGGAGACGTGTTGTAGAATATCTGTGTGCCAAGGATGTGAATTCAGCGTATGTTGAGGTATTGTGTTCTTGGGATGGTCTACGGTTGATTCAACTCATGAAGCGGACTGACCCTGTTCTGGAAAGACTAACACAGGGGACAGCCATTGAAATCCTTCAAACTGTCACGGAACTCTTGCTGGAGCCCAAATTCTTAGACACTATAATTCCTTGGTTTCAACAGGTGGCTGACTTCATTTCAAGCAATGGCCCGGATTACCTTGGTCTATCACGTGATCAAAAAGTAGACATTTTTTGTACACTATAGGAAGCATCATGTATGAATTTTTCTCTACTTTCTAGCCGAATGTCTATCACTCAGCGTGCATCCAAGCTCACTGATGTTTGGGCAACAGAATTCAAATCCATCTGAAGTATATGAAAAAGAATTACTTAAAATCCTTGGGCTTTTTATTGCTTAAGCACGAGCCAGAATCTTTGGATGATGGTCGATTGATATGTCAGGATGAAAGCGCCCCAAATATTGCAAAGGATACTAATTATAAAAATTGGTTTTTATTCAAAGGGTAAAAGGAAAGTGGCAGTCAAAGACCGAAAGCCAAATTTAAACGAAGACATCCATCAGGGCATAGAAATAGGATCGATTTCCTATTTATGACTTCAGTTGCATTTCAAAGGCACTACGCTCCAGATTTGATCTTTTAGTTGGTCATCAGAGGATTTCAAGGGAACGCTGTTAAGCTTTGTTTGTTAATGATCATTAAAACCATTCCTTATTTTGGTCGATTTTTTTGAGTTGAGTTTATTTATTGTATTGCAAAGATTTGTAAGAGAGAGTTCTGGGAGAAGTGTGTGGAGGAAAAATCAGTGTTCCATTGTACAGTTTTGACAGAGAAATAATTGAAGGTTGCAGCTCTGTTTCATAAGATCCCTGTGGTATGAATTTGGCACATGTTTTTCTCTGTTTCATATGTTCCTTGTTATGTTCACAGTTCATTAATAATCATTTCTAAATGAATTCTTTTAAGTAGAAGGGCAGAATCCAGTTTACTGCTCTGCCGTGGGAAAGCTTTCATGTTTTTTGTGTAATTTCTTCTATTTGATAAGGATTCATCTATGATGCCCTTGTAAACATCTCAGCAGTATTTCCATTTCATATAATTTCAATTTGAATGCTTAAGCTCTTGCCTATCTTGCCTCATGAGATAATCTGCGTCTTTCATTTAATCTCTCTGCTTCATGCTGTCCTTTGTCCCCATACTGCCCAGAAAACCCAGTCATTCAAATCAAACCTTCCTATTTATTTACTAGCCTAAAATCAATATTCTTTATAGGTCATCTCCGACCTATTGGACATCTTTTGACGAGATATACCCGGAGAGAGCCCTCTCCTGTCCTCGTAGGGCTAGCTACGAGGCTGAGCTTGGTTTGATGTTGCCTTGAACCTCGCCTTTTTTCAGCCTGAGGCAGATTCCTGCGCTAACATAGTGGCGACCATACTGGGGACTCATCTTCCCCGGTTAAGGATGACAAAGTTCAGATCTGATGGTTGATGGTGAACAACGGTCAGACACCGCAAGGCTGAAATCATTCACCTGGCGACTCCCAGCTCGATCCAGAGATTCCAGTGCTCACTGATCCATTCATGCAATGGTAGAGTATGTAGAAAACCCTGTGTTTCATGAAGCTTTAAAAGAAGTTATAGATCAGTTAATGAATTTTGAATTTGATGAAAGATTTTTCATTTTCATGCTTCAATGTTTGAAATCTCCGAAGTTTCCTCTTGAAGCTAAAACTAGTTTCTGCGAGTTAGTTGTTGAAAGACTTGAGAAGGAGATTCAGTATTTGAACGATCAGATCCATTCATATGAATTCCGAGATCCCAAAAATTTCTTGGAAACTCTCCCTCCTTCAAAACAAGAAACAATAGAGCTACCTGTGGATGTTTGCATTGATAGTGTGCAGCTGGAAGTATGTATTGCAGAGTTGGGGCAGCAAACAGAGTTTGGATTTTGCAATCCTATTGCAATGTACATGGAAATGTTTTTCAGTTTAAATGATGGATCAGATTGTCTTTTACATAACCAGACTCATTATGTGCATGTATGGCTGCTAGAAATTACATCCGTGTCCTGGTTGAAGCACACTCAAGCAGTATCCTTCTCAGATTTACTTGAATGGTTGATCTGGCATTACAGCATTACTTGATCCATGGACTCTGCAGCAAAGTAGGGTAGATTCTGTAAATAAATAAGCAGCCAAAGGAAGCATTTCGTTCTAGTTTCATTGCAGTTTTGGTTTCAAATTTGCCGGGTCAGTTTTTCAATCTGTTCAGTCTTGAGATCGAGTCAGTTTCAGTCATATTTTTTAGTCAATCAATCAGTCAAGAGTCTGATGTGAATTTTTCAAAATAATGACTCCATAGCCCAATGGATGTAGGCATGATCTGCTCTTCCAAAGACCTGCTGTTCTTGGCACCTCCAAGGAATTGCAGCTACCATCCCCATTGGAGCCAATGTTAGACTCAGTCTTGTCAGTCTTCTGTCAGAGTCAAATTCACCAAAGGTCATTTCTCGTCATTTGCAGTCATTAATGTTGTTTTGATCAAAAAGAGTCATTTCACTTTCTAGGTCTAGGGTTTGTCTTCAGAACGTTGAATAATGCCCGCAGGCCATGAGGATGTCTTCAGTGAGTTTTTATTTCAAGATTGTTATCGTCAATAATGCGAGATTGATTCTTCTTCAAAACCCTGTTTTGAAGAAGAAATCGTCAAAATGTGTTTTTAAATATGTAATTATTTAAAGTGTCTCAGTTGAAAATGTTCACATGCAGCCTCTAATATTTCTTTGCCGAGACATGCCAACGAAGAAGCCATCATTTCAGCTAAAAAGGGTCAGAGAAGAAACAAGTAAAACAGAGTTCATTTCAAAATGAGAAAGTGCCAAAAGTTCTGCAGCATTGACAGGACAGTTTCTATTGAAGTGCCTACTGATTATGTTGTGGAAATTAAGGATACAAAGTCCTTGTTGCACAAGTTTCCACTTACTTTCAAATTCTGGTCGACTGCAGAAGCTAGCTGCTGAAGCTCATGAATCCATGAATGACAACGTGTCCTTTAATGATATTCCAGGAGGAGCAGAGGCATTTGATTTTTGTGCCAAGTTTTGCTATGGGATCATAGCCACTGTAAGGAGGGAATGAGACCTTTCTTATCCATAGAAGCAATGCATCAGTTGCATATCTTCATATTTGTGTTGGCTATTGTCCATGTGCTATTTTCCATCCTGACCATGCTTCTGAGAAGTGCAAAGATCCGCACAAGGAAGCCCCGGGAAAAATATATTCAAGAAAAGAGATACAATCCAGAAGATGCTTTGAAGAAAATCACCCATGGTGCAAATGATGATTTTGTCAAGACCCATGCTATAGGGACATGGGGAAGTTCGAATTTACTAAGTTGGATAGTTTCCTTTTTTAGACAATTTTATGGCTCAGTAAAGAAATCTGACTATATCCCTCTACGATTGAGTTTCATTGAGAAACATTGCAAGTCAAATCCAGCTTTTAATTTCCACAATTACATGATGAAAACACTTGAAGCCGATTTCATGAAGTTTGTTGGTATAAGAGCATCCCTTTGGGGTTTCGTGGTGATTTTCTTGTTCCTCAATATTGAAGGTTGTCATACATATTTTTGGATAGCTTTCATCCCTTTGATTCTTTTGCTAGCTGTGGGTGTAAAACTGGAGCATATTCATGACGGAATCTCATTATGGCAGAGGAAGGCCAAGGTGAAGGCCGAGGAAAGATCAAGTAACGAAGCCTGAAGATGATGATAAAGGGAGCGTACAGCTACTCAAAATCAATGGCACATCAATTCATGGTTCTGAAACAATAGAATGTTCAGAGTCCAAAATAGACATACCAAGATCACCGTAAAAATAAAATCGGAAATCTTCTTATTGAATCAACTCTAAAATGTGAATTACCTTATCAAAAGAGATACAAATGGTGCAAATTTACTTGTATCAGAGATCTTTGTATGTGAAAAAGGTCTACAATGAAACCTCAGATGTGGTGTCTGCTTTATATGAAATATAGAATGCGACAAGAAGTCTTGAATTTCTTAGAAAACAGGAGTAAGTCGAAATTGGAAGTTGAGAGATAAAAATGTCATTTGAGGAAGGTCGACTATGTGTTAAGTTGCGCGCGGCACATAGAATGCGCGCGACACACTGAGAAAAGTTTGACAGTGTAAATTATCAAGGGTGCAGTGCACCAAACCAGCGCGGCGCACTGGGCTTGCGCACAGCGCACTCAGCCTTCAAGGTTGCTTGGTTCCTCATATGATACCCTCCTTGCTTCTTCAACACGTAGTAAGTCAGTGCAAGAAGGATCATACAAATGTGAGTTTGGTACAAAGGATAGTTGGGAAAATTCTACTGATAGACATATGCAAAGTGGCTTGACGGTGAAGCCTCTGGCGGATGATGATGCTACATGTGACATTTAGAGAGGGATACAGTGAAAATAACTCTCCTCCTTCAGACGGTGCTCAAACTAAGAGGCTTACATCAAATAATGGAGGACAAGTAAAAAGTTCATGGGCTGGAAATTTTGGAATGGAATATTTCAGAGCCAGAGACAGAGCTGAGATTAGAATTTCGATAACTTTTAAGGATGAATATTCTTTTGATTTGTCTGGTACATATCTCACAAAAGAAGATACATCGCCAACGATTTCGGTTAGCAGAAATTATTCAGTGCTAAACATACCAGGGAAGAGTTCTTCTATTCGATCAATCTACGAAAATGGTCGTTTTTGAAGTGTTTGGAGACGTGTTGTAGAATATCTGTGTGCCAAGGATGTGAATTCGGCATATGTTGGGGTATTGTGTTCTGGGGACGGTCTACGGTTGATTCAACTCATGAAGCGGACTGGCCCTGTTCTGGAAAGCCTATCACAGGGGACAGCCATTAAAATCCTTCAAACTGTCACGGAACTCTTGCTGGAGCCCAAATTCTTAGAAATTATAATTCCTTGGTTTCAACAGGTGGCTGACTTCATTTCAAGAAATGGCCCGGATTACCTTGGTCTATCACGTGATCAAAAAGTAGACATTTTGTGTACACTACAGGAAGCATCATGTATGAATTTTCTCTACTTTCTAGCCGAATGTCTGTCACTCAGCGTGCATCCAAGCTCGCTGATGTCTGGGCAACAGAATTGAAATCCATCTGAAGTATATGAAAAAGAATTACTTAAACTCCTTGAGCTTTTTATTGCTTAAGCACGAGCCAGAATCTTTGGATGATGGTCGATTGATACGTCAGGATGAAAGCGCCCCAAATATTGCAAAGGATACTAATTATAAAAATTGGTTTTTATTTAAAGGGTAAAAGGAAAGTGGCAGTCAAATACTGAAAGCCAAATTTAAATGAAGACATCCATCAGGGCATAGAAATAGGATCGATTTCCTATTTATGACCTCAGTTTCATTTCAAAGGCTCTACGCTCCAGATTTGGTCTTTTAGTTGGTCATCAGAGGATTTCAAGGGAACACTGTTCAGCTTTGTTTGTTAATGATCATTAAAACCATTCCTTATTTTGGTCGATTTGTTTGAGTTGAGTTTATTTATTGTATTGAAAATATTTGTAAGAGAGAGTTCTGGGAGAAGTGTGTGGAGGAAAAATCAGTGTTGCATTGTACAGTTTTGATAGAGAAATAATTGAAGGTTGCAGCTCTGTTTCATAAGATCCCTGTGGTATGAATTTGGAATATGTTTTTCTCTGTTTCATATGTTCCTTGTTATGTTCACAGTTCATTAATAATCATTTCTAAATGAATGCTTTTAAGTAGAAGGGCAGAATCCAGTTTACTGCTCTGCCGTGGGAAAGCTTTCATGTTTTTGTGTAATTTCTTCTGTTTGATAAGGACTCATCTATGATGCCTTTTTCAACCTCTCAGCAGTCTTTCCATTTCATATAATTTCAATTTGAATGCTTAAGCTCTTGCCTATCTTGCCTCATGAGATAATCTGCGTCTTTCATTTAATCTCTCTCAAATATGTCGTCCTTTGTCGACCTCTACTCGCCTAAAACCCAGCCTCTCAAATCAAACCTTCCTATTATTTATTTAATGGGTGTCCACATTCTTTATAGGTCATCTCGGACGTATTGGACATCTTTTGACGAGATAGACCTGGAGAGAGCCCTCTCCTGTCCTCATAGGGCTAGCTACGAGGCTGAGCTTGGTTTGATGTTGCCTTGAACCTCGCCTTCTTTCAGCCTAAGGTAGATTCCTACGCTAACAGTACCCTCTGTGTGATCCCAGATATCTTTGATCTGGTACCTTTGTCTTCTAGAACATGGATTAGGGGTTAAAATATTTAATGCTGAATGTTGAAATCCTCGATCTTCCACTGATACTCTTTGTCGTGACATTAATGTCTCCTTCTGCAAAAATCTGTCCTTTGAATGGCTCTATATGTTTTGATAGATTTCAACCTTGCTTCTTTAATGGTGGTCATGTCATAACGACCTCTCCCGATCTTCTCCATAAGTTTTGCCTCTGCAAAATGGTCCTTTGATGCGTACTCGACTTCTGTAATGGAGGCTGTGAGTAATGGCAATTTTCCGTCATTGTAACCCTGCAAAAGCCAAAAAAATGTTAGGAAAACCAATGCATGGGGGATGACGATGCAGTGGTGAGGACTTTGTAGCAACGCAGCATGATGAAATGGCGGAAGTATGTGGGGTGGCGATGAAAAATGCAGTGGAATAGTGGTGGATGGACTGGCCAAAGTTATAACGTAAAACATTAAAACATGAAATATGAATGGAATATATAAATGGTAGAAAGAAAATGTGATAAACACGTGGAATGGTGACAGGGCGGAAGACACGAGTCAATGGCATGGCATGCAAATGATCTGGACCGTCCGATCTCGGTGGAGATCGAAAATTGAAACGGCATCAGGGGAAATTGATAGTGGGCTAGGGGTACGATTTCCTTGTGTTAAATCTCATGCAGCTTCAGAGCGCGATGATCATTGGATGAAGAGCTTCAGATCGGACGGCTTATGTGCATATTGCTCCGTGTCCTTGGTCGAACAATAGCGTGAGATGGAGAGCGGTTTTGCAATAGTGCACTGAGCCACGTGTCAGGCGATGAGTGGAATCGCTGGCCAAATAAGAATTACCACCCACCACCGAAAGGCGGTGCGATAGATACCACTGGGTTTTGGAGTAGTGCATGATGGGGACCACTGGGGCAAATGAGATACGGACCGTCAGATTTGCGGGTGAATGGATAGCTGAGATGTGGTTTGGGTGATGAATGGAGTGGGCCACGGGCGAGGTGGAGCATTGCGAATGCCATTCGATCTGTACAGATCGACGGTTTTGGGCACACCTGATATCCATACGCGATGAGTGCCTTCAAGGCTAGCACTCAGTTCTGGCTTTCAGTCACGTGGATAATAGGATATAGGGGGCTAGGACTGAAAGGGGCTAGGCCTTATATATTTTCAAATATGGATTTTTGGCTTTTGCAAACTATAATTTTGGGGCGGAGAATGGCAACGATAGGCAGAAAAAATATTTCTTCAAGGCAAAAGAGGGGATTTGAAAAGTTTCGACGAAATTTCTTACTAAAATTTAACAGGGGGCTGATATAATCAACACCCTCCTTGAGCTTGGAGTCTCTAGTTAAGTAGATCTGATCATGGAAATTAATGACTCCATCAGCCACTCTATACCTCCCATATACCACTTGCCCATCAAGAACCTTACATGTGAATAGGTTCTTGGAATACTCCACCAATATTTGGGACTCCCAATATGGATCTAAGCTTCCCAACAATGATAGTGCTATAGAAATCTGAAATGAAGCACCTGTCACATCACAACTCTCCTCTTTGACATGCTCAATGCCAAAGCCACATGTTGGAGTATTGTTACCGCACTTTTGCTGCCTCCCTTGCAGCTGATCTTGCCCAAGACAATATTGAAGTACATGGAGATCAACCTCCTCTTGGAAGGAATTTCCCATCCAGAAATTCCATAGTTTTTCCATTGCATGCAAGAGTATTAATAACCTCTTGTCATATTTAGAAATATTCCTCATGTGTGGAGGTATCATTTTCTACTCCAAGATTATGGAGTAGTCCTTTGACACCATGCTCATGTCATCATAGATTTCTGAATCACCATATTTCAACACAAATAGTTGAGTGGGAGATGGAAATGTCCATGTCAGAAAATTGCTCACGTCTCCTTTGAACTCATCAAAGGTTCTCTGCATTGTCCTAGCTCCTCCCAAGGCTTCTTTCCTAGCCAAATATATCAATGTTGCACCATGTTGAGAGAAATATTTATTCATCTTCCAATCAGGGGGTCTCCCTAGTGGAACGCCTCCATGTAATGAAACATCAAGGCCTAGAGTAGGTTGTATATGTGAGTGGATTGATTTTTCCTTGTCCTCAGTGCACAAATCCTCCTGCATATTCTATGGATCAATCTTCTAAAATAGAGATCCTCATCATATGATGCTTTTCCTCCCCTTTACCTTTAAAGATCTCACAATCTGTCAATGATGGCACATGCTGCTCATGGATTGTGCCCTAATCTCCACATGTGAGACTCTTTGGAACTCCTTGAAAAGGTGCAAGAATTTCTATCTTTGGAGAAAATGATCCATATCCCTATTCATGAGGTGCTAGATCTTCTTCTGCTATGACAGGACTATTACTTCGATCATGAATGGAGGTTGTCTCATCATCATTAAGAGGTCATTTGTTTAGTTCCTCTTTTGAAAAGGAGATCTCCATGTCTTCCCTTTGAGAGGAGAGCTCTTTTTGAAGTGGGGATCTTGCCTCTAGCAAGGTATTCTACAAGTTTTTAATCCCCTCAATAGTTTTCTGAAATGGAGTTGGATTTATATATCCTTCCAACTCATGCAAAGGTTTTGTTTGTTTATGCTTAGCTAGCTCAACCAAGGAAGTTTCAACATGTTTTTCATTAAATATTTTCACTAACCTCCTAGTGAAACTTGCATAAGTAGATATATTTGCATCTTTTAATGAAGAAGATTCATAAAACCACCAGGCATAAGCCTTACCTTCAAGGTTTAGTGCTGCTACTCTAATGGATTAATATTTTGAAACTTGGTGTTGCTGCAAATAGGTGTCTAGCTCCTCCACCCAAGCCCTAGCTGAACATTTAGGTGATCCATCAAAAGTATATGGAAATAATCTACCCACCTCATGCTGATTGCACTTTGTTTTCCTATCATGGTTTCTAGGTATTCTGTCCTCATTTATCTTTCAAAACCCTTGGAAGTTTAGATGATCTCTAAATCTCTGAGTTTGAGATGCATACTCTTGAAGATAGTCACCAGGAGTCTCCTACTTTGGTACATCTCCTTCCTCCATCTGTCTTGCTATGACCCAAGGAATAGTACCACATTTTAGATCTAATGTGTAGCTGAATGCTCACACCCATAATGTGAAAATATGGAGCTTTCTTCATGTACAAGCCCTCTTGGAGAATCTCTCCAGCTCTCCCTTCTCATCTCTTTGATGTTTTTGCTAATGCATTGCATAGTTTGAAGAAGAAGTTTTGAGAACTCTTTCCCTCCTAAAAATGAGGTTTTTCCTTCATCTCTTCTACAGATATTCTCCTTCCTATGATAAGCCTCCTTAGATGACATAATGGATGAATTACATAGGTTGAGCCAATATTATGCTTTGATACCACTATAATATTCCCAAATGGAAAAAGCAGGAATAGAGTGCATAAAATTGTAAATATGCAGAAACATAATAGATAAAAGCATGATACAATGATAGATCCATTCCATTATGATTATAATAGAAAAATAGGTACAAGATCTTGAGGAAAAGTTCAGTGAATTTGGCCAAATAAGCCTCTCATGAAAGCATACGCCTAGATCTAAAATGATGTTAATACATGAAATACATGAACCTAGAAAACTACGCTGTCTAAGAGAGAATAGTAGCTGAAAGATATAAAAATATATTTCTGCTGATATAATTCTCCAAAAATGCTAAGTCTAGATATCCACGTTGTTGGCAATATGATGCAGAGTGTTTTCCTTGATGGCAACCCACTGAATGAAGATGAAGACATGCGACTGTTGACTTGTGTTGTCCTTGATGGCAAGCGACTGTTGACTTGTGTTGTCCTTGATGGAAATCCACCTGATGAAGCTATTCTTGACATAATGGACTTGGTAAATGATGTTTGTTAGCAATATGATGATGAGTGTTGTCCTTGAAAGGCAACCCTCTTGATGAAGATAATGGCAACTTACTGGATGAAGTTGTGCTTGATAGAATATGTCTTGATGAACTAAAACTGATGTATCTACAGTGAGTACAGAAGGAAATGAAGAAAGGAATTCATCATGTGCTAAATATATGATGAAAAGAGTATGTTTCAAGGAATACGCGGATCTGTCTAGGGGAAGTTGCGTATGCACGCGGAAAAGAACGTGCCAAGTCGCGTATGGGTAAAAGCGCTCAAAAAGTGCAAAACCAGGGGTAACCACCATGGTATTGACCCATTGTATTGGGTAATGATTCGCCTAAATGACCCTGTCCAAGAATACCATCGAAAGTAATGTGGTTTTGGCTCATGGTATTGAAAAAGGATAAACCTATATAAAGAGATGAAATTCATTGTGCAAATCATGAACGTGGGTGCAAGATGTCTGATCTTGAATGAATACTTCTCTCTGGAGTATATCTGAATGAAAAGGGTTACAGTTGAATGAAAGATCTGAAAGTATGATGCACCAATGATGGAGTGATGAAGAAGGGGATCTAGATCTATATTAGCTAGATCTGTTTATGGAATGATTAGATTTGTGATGAGGCGAACATCTAGGCGAACATCTGTCTGAGGTAAAGGGTAAAATCTGAAGTGATGTACCTGTTGTGAAGAATTGCAATAACATTTAAGTTTGAAGAACCATACGCTAGTTCGCCGAAGCGAAAGCGCGTATATACACGGCTTCGCTGAAGAGAAAGTGCGTATGCGCAATAAAATTAGCTCTATAATTTGTACTGAAGTATACGCTAGTTTGTGTGGACGGAAGCGCGTATATACGCGACATCAGAGAGAGGAAAGCGCGTATGCAAAATAGGGTTTGCTGAAGTTTGTGGTAAGAAATGTCTGATCTGTTCTGCTGGTTTACTGATATCTGTCAGTAAGTTATGTGTATCTATTTCATGGTTGACTGTGCTTAAAAGTATGGAAAGGGTCTAATATGAAAATATGATGAAACGTGGCCTACAAGTGGTGTCCTAAAGGAAGCTTTGGATCCAGTGTGAAAATTGATGAAACGTGGTCCATATAGGTGCTGAGGGTTGTCGCCTTCAGGCAGGGGGTCGTAGCTCCCTTCCAGGAGAGGCTGGTAAACGAGATCAGGGGGTCGTAGCTCCCTTCCAGGAGAGGCTGGTAAACGAGTCAGGGGGTTGGAGCTCCCTTCCAGGAGAGGCTGGTAAATGAGCGTAGGTGGGTGCTTGCGTGTTGGTAGGAGTCTGCACCAGCACATATGTTGTAAGATGTTTTCTCAATAATAAAATATTGAAGGCTGAGCAATGGCGGTGGTGGTTTTCTCCCGACTTGGGTTTCCACCTAAAAATCCTGGTGTTCATGTGTGATTCTTTGTGTGATGGTTTACTCTATTCTTACTGTTCATGTTTACTGTTTATTAAACATCTGATGAATGAATGATGGAATGATTTAAGTGAAGAACTAATGACATAATTAGATCTCTATGTATACGCGAGTTTCATAAAGGGTATCCGCGTATATACGCGAGTCTGTATCAGGAAAGTAGCGTATGGGTTTTAGATGCAAGAAAAAGTAAAAGTTTTGAATATGCAGTAAATACTGATTCACCCCCCCCCCCCTTCTCAGTATTTTTCCCAACAATTGGTATCAGAGCAGGTCCTTCTGCAGAAGCTTGATCATTTGAAGGAGATCCGTCGCAATGGGAAGTCATGAAGGAGTAATGTCTATAAAGCCACCTCTATTCAATGGAAGTAATCTGATATTCTGGAAGGTATGAACAAAAGCATATTTACAAAGTCTTGGTGCAGAAGTGTGGGCAATCGTGGAAGAAGGGTATCCGTATCCGGCAAGTATTCCTACTGATGCAGCAGAAAGGAAGAAATATGAAATCAATGCCAAAGCAATGAATGTCTTGTTAGGAAGCATGTCTTATTAGGAAGCATGTTCGAATTAGAATTAACAAGTGATGCATCTACATTCGCAAAAAGAGATATGGGACAAAATCATTCAAAGCTATGAAGGAGATACAAAGGTAAAAAGTGAAAAACTCCAAACTCTCAGAATTGAATATGAAAATTTAAGGATGCATAGTGATGAGAGTATTGCTAGTTTCTTTTTACGTCTAGATGATATTGTAAATCGTATGAGAAATTTGGGTGAAACCATAATCGATACCACTCTGGTTGAAAAAGTATTAAGATCTTTGACTTCAAAATTTGAGTCAAAAGTTTCAGCTATTGAAGAAAGGCAAGATCTTCAAACTCTTACTATTGTTCAATTGCATGGTATTCTGACTGCTTTTGAAATGAGGCAAGGAGGCCCTTCTCAAATCAAAGAAGCTGCTTTTAAGGCTTCAGCAAAAGGAAAAGAAAAGGAAGTTGTCAAAGAATCCAACTATATATCCGAAGAAGAAGAAGAAGAAAATTTTGTGAGAAGACTTCAACTAGGTACCGGAAAGTTCAAAGGTAAGCTTCCTTTCAAATGTTTCAATTGTGGGAGAGTTGGTCATTATGCTGCAAAGTTTCCTTATAAAGAAACCTCAGCTAAAGGAAAAGAAGTAGCAAGAAGGAATAAGAATCGATCTAGCACAAGAAAAAGTTATTATACTAATAAAGACAGTGATGGATCATCTAATAGTGAGGAAGATTGTGAAGAAGACTTTAGACTTCTCATGGCTTTTGAACAAAAAGAAGAAAAGGATACTTTCGTGGATTCTCTAGAGGACAATGATTTTCTTGAAGAAAACAATCAACTCAAAGTAGGCCTAGCAGAAAAGAACATAATCATAGAGACTCTTGAAAGACAGCTTGAAGCCAAGGAAAAACGCATTGAGGAATTGGAGTGTGAAATAGTAAGTCTAAGGAAAGATAATGAGAAAGTGAAATCTCTCAATATTAGATTTGCTAAAGGTTCAGAAACCTTAGATGAGATTATCAAGACACAATGGTCTCCTCTTATAAAAACAGTTCTTGGATATACTGGGGAATCTTCCCAAACTTCAGCACCAAATTATCTGAAAGCAGTCACAAATGGTTCTCTTCACTCAGCCACTCAGCAAGGGAACAAAGGTTCTTTACAGGTAAAGCATGATCATCTCAAATCAAGGATCACTAACAGGGAGATCCCTCAAAGAAGCAACAACCAACAAATTCTAATAGAAGATTTCATGATCACAAAAATTTCTACTTCAATGGACAATGTTTCTCATGTCACAATTTTGGTCATAAAGTTGTTCAATGTGTTGCATATAAAACCATCATGACAACAGAAGCAAGAAAGATAAGGATGAATGTTGAACCAAAGAAGAACAACTATAACAACTTTTATCCTCTTCAAAACGAAGTTGAATGTACTTATTGCAATAACTTTGGTCATGAAGAATCTGAATGCAGGAGCAAGGTTCAGCCAAAAGAGCATGTTCCCTCAAGCTCTAAAGTGTGGAAAGAGAAAGAAATACAAAGTTGAAAATTTGGGATAGAATTATTTGCCGAAGGTGAAGAAAATCAATGGTACATTGATAGTGGTGCTCAAGACACATGACAGGTGACAAAAACAAACTTCGTGCATATAGTGCTCTAGAAAAGGAAAAGAAAGTTACTTTTGGAAATGATACTCCTGCTATAATTAAAGGAAAAGGGTCTGTGTTTCTAAGAGAAAAGGTGAAGGCTAATGATGTCATGGATGTGGATGGACTAAGGCATAACCTGTTAAGTGTAAGTCAAATGTGTGATCAAGGAACTGAAGTTGTCTTTAGTTCAAAAGAATGTGTGGTTTGTGATCTTGATACAGGTAAAACAATTATAAAAGGAAAAATAACTCCAAGCAACCTGTATGTATTGAAGAACTGCAAATAACAATGTTACTTGAGCAAGTCTTCAGAAAATTAAGGCGATGAAGGTTGAGTTTAGCCTTCAAATCAACAAAGCAAGCGTACTTCAGTTTTTCGTGATCTTCCCAAGGTCAATCTTCCGGAAAGTACCATATGCAAATCTTGTCAATTTGGTAAGCAGACCAGAGTACGATTTAATGCCAAAGAAGGATCATCAAGTAAGCCTCTTTAACTCATTCATACTGATATCTGTGGACCTATGAGGAAAAAGTCATTACGTGGGGAAGAATACTATATCTTATTTATTGATGACTACTCTAGAATGTGTTGGATCGGGTTCATTAAACACAAAGATCAAGCACTTGAAAAATTTCAGAGCTTCAAAGCATTGGCAGAAAATGAATTAGATCTAAAAATCAAGTGTCTTAGATCCGATCGAGGAGGAGAATATTCATCAAATGAATTCTTTGATTTTTGTGAACAACCTGGCATTAAAAGACAGTTCTCTGTAGTAGGTACTCCACAACAAATATGAGTAAAGAACAACAGAACAATTCAACAAATGGCTAGAGCTTGCGTTCCGATGATCTCCGGAAAATTCGATACATGTTCGGGGAGAAGCAACATACAAATACTTTCAGACATTCTCAACAAGGCTCATGTTCGGGTAAATAGCGACAAAATTCCATATGAACTCGGTATGGTGGTTCTCCATCTCAGAAGCATTTTAGAGTTTTTGAAGTAAATGCTTATCATAATAATGATGAAAAGATTGGCAAGTTTTGAACTTGACTGATGAAGGGGATATTTTGGTTACCTACCTCAAGCAAAAAAAAAAAAAAAAAAAGGCACAAAAGGCTTCGAATATTGTTGAATGTATTGATGTTGTTATTGATGAGTCTCCTCGTGTGCCTCCTAAAGAAGAAAAACAAACAAAAAAAGAAGATGATAGCGACATATGGCCTTCTACATCAGATGGAAATGATATAGACAGTGGATCCAATGAAGAACCTGAAAATGATCTATCTGAAAAGGCTCCATCCAGATATGTTCAAAAGAATCATCCTGAATCTCAAATCTTGGGAGACAAGGAATCAGGTGTACGAACAAGGAGAACTCTTGTGGGATCTTCTAGTCATCTGGCACTTCTATCCACAATTGAACCACACAATGTCAATCAAGCTAGCAAAGAAGAATGTTGGAAGCAAGCCATAAATGAAGAGCTTGATCAAATTGAAAAGAATGATACTTGGGAATTGGTACCAAGACCACATGATAAAAATGTCATTGGAACTAAATGGATTTTCAAGAACAAGTTAAATGAGAATGGGGATGTTGTAAGAAACAAAGCTAGATTGGTTTTCAAAGGGTATACTCAACAAGAAGGTATAGACTTTGAAGAAACTTTTGCTCCTGTAGCTAGACTTGAAGCCATAAGAATCTTTCTTGCTTTTTCAAGTTATCAACAAATCAAAGTTTATCAAATGGATGTTAAATCTGCTTTTCTTAATGGTGATCTAGAAGAAGAAGTATATATAGAACAACCGGAAGGTTTCATTTTGGGAAATGATGCAAATCTCGTTTGTAGACTTAAAAAGGCTCAATATGGTCTCAAACAAGCTCCAAGGGCTTGGTATTATCGCCTTGACAAATATCTTCATCAACAAGGATTTTCAAAGGGGTTTGCTGATAGCAACTTATACACAAAAGTTGAAAATGATAAACTATTGATTGTGGTTGTATATGTTGATGATATCATTTTTGGGAGTAACAAAGAATCTTTGAGTCAAAAATTTGCTTCTGTCATGTAGCAAGAATTTGAAATGTCCTTACTTGGAGAACTAACATTCTTTCTTGGCTTACATGTGCATCAAACTGCAGATGGTATATTCCTATCACAAGAAAAATATCTTAAGCAAATTCTGAAGAAGTATGGCATGGAAGAATGCAAACCTGTAAGTACACCAATGATAACCGGATGCAATCTCAGTTCTCATGATGATTCGCCCACGGTGAATCAACCAGAATACAGATCAATGATAGGAAGTCTACTTTATCTCACTGGGACTAGACCAGACATTATGCATGATGTTGGGATTGTTGGACGATTCCAAGATAATCCAAAAGAGTCTCACCTTCAGGCTGTTAAAAGAATTTTCAAATATCTTCAAGGAACTCAAGACCTTGGTCTATGGTATCCAAAGAATGCTGATCTTACTCTTCATGCTTACACTGATGCAGATTGGGCTGGAAGTGTTGATGATCGTAAAAGAACTAGTGGTGGTGCATTCTGTATGGGACCCCGGTTAGTATCTTGGTTCAGCAAGAAGCAAAATTCCATTTCCTTATCTACAGCAGAAGCAGAATATGTGGCTGCCGCATCTTGTCGCACTCAACTCCTTTGGATGATGCAAACCTTACAAGATTTTCAAATCAAATGTACAACTCCTGTCCCCATTAAGTGTGACAATACAAGTGCCATCAGTATTTCAAAGAATCTTGTTATGCATTCGAAGACCAAGCACATTCCCATCAAGTATCACTTCTTACGTGAACAAGTGCTTGAGCAAAAGGTGAAGTTGGAGTATGTTCCCTCCAAAGAACAAGTTGCTGATATCTTTACCAAACCTCTGCCCAGGGAAGCGTTTGAGTATCTAAGACAGAAGCTGGGAGTGTTCTCTGCCAGTCAAAAGCAAAAATCTGCATAAATTTCGAAGATGGCATTGGATACGCGGATTTCTTGAAACACAGTCGCGTATATATGCGAGTTCATGCACAGAAAACCACGTATGTCTGATTGCTGACATTTTTTTCTGTTTGGAGTAAGCTCTCTTCAGCACAGCTGTAGTGCTGTTTGGTATCTCTGATAATTTTTGGTATCTCTGGTGGTGTTCCAGTTCTCATAATTCTATTTCTAAAGTTTTGATAAAGATGTCTTGATGATTTGTTGGTGAAAGTGTTTAGGATGCACAAACTAAGGGGGAGCCCTAGTCATATGAAAAGGATGCTTGGATGCACAGTTTCAGGGGGAGCATTAGGATTGCTGTGTATAATGCATTGTTGGCATTATGATATGTTATTTTTTTCTTGGTCATAAATGGTCATATTTTTAATTTGATGAAAAGGTCTTGTTGAGACCCATGATGTAAAATTGTAATATTCAGTCATGTAAGGACTTGTCAAATTTGTAAACCCACTTGGTTGGGTAGCTGAGTCAAATATTGTAAACCCACTTGATTGGGTAGCTGAGTCAAATCTGTAAACCCACTTGGTTGGGTAGTTGGGTCTCTTATGTAAATCCACTTGGATGGATCTTTGATGTAAGTGTGAGTCATTGGTGATAGGAAATTCATAGAGTCATGTACTTCATTGGAAAATATGTTTGAAGATTCAGCATGAACTCAAGGGGAGCTTGGTCACTTCAGTATATATCAGATATGTAGAATGCTTCTTCCGCATGAGGATAAAAAAGGGGGAGAGTATGTTGCTTTTTGATCCCCCCTTTGCCCTTGATGTCAAAGGGGGAGAGTGACATGGTGTTTGAATGATGTCAAAAATGGAGAGAGTGACATGGTGTCATTGTATTCTTAATGTACCTATCTTTTGTGGTAACCAAACACCATCGTGGTTGCCATCAAGTCCAAAGGGGGATATTGTTGGCAATATGATGCAGAGTTTTTTCCTTGATGGCAACCCACTGAATGAAGATGAAGACATGTGACTGTTGACTTGTGTTATCCTTGATGGCAAGCGACTGTTGACTTGTGTTGTCCTTGATGGAAATCCACCTGATGAAGCTATTCTTGACATAATGGACTTGGTAAATGATGTTTGTTAGCAATATGATGATGAGTGTTGTCCTTGAAAGGCAACCCTCTTGATGAAGATAATGGCAACTTACTGGATGAAGTTGTGCTTGACAGAAATGTCTTGATGAACTAAAACTGATGTATCTACAGTGAGTACAGAAGGCAATGAAGAAAGGAATTCAGCATGTGCTAAATATATGATGAAAAGAGTATGTTTCAAGGAATATGCGGATCTGTCTAGGGGAAGTCGCGTATGCACGAGGAAAAGAACGTGCCAAGTCGCGTATGGGTAAAAGCGCTCAAAAAGTGCAAAACCAGGGGTAACCACCATGGTATTGACCCATTGTATTGGGTAATGATTCGCCTAAATGACCCCGTCTAGGAATACCATCGGAAGTAATGTGGTTTTGGCTCATGGTATTGAAAAATGATAAACCTATATAAAGAGATGAAATTCATTGTGCAAATCATGAACGTGGGTGCAAGATGTCTAAGCTTGAATGAATAATTCTCTCTGGAGTATATCTGAATGAAAAGGGTTATAGTTGAATGAAAGATCTGAAAGTATGATGCACCAATGATGGAGTGATGAAGAAGGGGATCTAGATCTGTATTAGCTAGATCTGTTTATGGAATGATTAGATTTGTGATGAGGCGAACATCTAGGCGAACATCTGTCTGAGGTAAAGGGTAAAATCTGAAGTGATGTACCTGTTGTGAATAATTGCAATAAAATTTAAGTTTGAAGAACCATACGCTAGTTCGCCGAAGCGGAAGCTCGTATATATGCGGCTTCGCTGAAGAGAAAGCGCGTATGCGCAATAAAATTAGCTCTATAATTTGTACTGAAGTATACGCTGGTTTGTGTGGATGGAAGCACGTATATACACGACATCAGAGAAAGGAAAGCGCATATGCAAACTAGGGTTTGCTGAAGTTTTTGGTAAGAAATGTCTGATCTGTTCTGCTGGTTTACTGATATCTGTCAGTAAGTTATGTGTATCTATTTCATGGTTGACTGTGCTTAAAAGTATGGAAAGGGTCTAATCTGAAAATATGATGAAATT
This sequence comes from Pinus albicaulis, assembly GCA_034641835.2. Taxonomy (NCBI): domain Eukaryota; kingdom Viridiplantae; phylum Streptophyta; class Pinopsida; order Pinales; family Pinaceae; genus Pinus; species Pinus albicaulis. The sequence continues at coordinate 158,185 of JAXQQM020058409.1, forward strand.
TGGCCTACAAGTGGTGTCCTAAAGGAAGCTTTGGATCCAGTGTGAAAATTGATGAAACGTGGTCCATAGAGGTGCTGAGGGTTGTATCCTGCTGAATAGGCTCTCCTTAGAGGGCCGGGTAAACAAGATCAGTCATAGCTCTCTTCCCAGAGAGGTCGGTAAACTTAGTCGTGGGGTTGGAGCTCCCTTCCAGGAGAGGCTGGTAAACGAGCGCAAGTGGGTGCCTGCGTGCTGGTAGGAGTCTGCACCAGCACATATGTTGTAAGATTTTTTCTCAATAATAAAATATTGAAGGCTGAGCAACGGCAGTGGTGGTTTTCTCCCGAATTGGGTTTCCACCTAAAAATCCTGGTGTTCATGTGTGATGCTTTGTGTGATGGTTTACTCTGTTCTTACTGTTCATGTTTACTGTTTATTAAACATTTTATGAATGAATGATGTAATGATTTATGTGAAGAACTAATGACATAATTAGATATCTGTGTATACGCAAGTTTCATAAAGGGTATCCACGTATATACGCGAGTCTGTTTCAGGAAAGTAGCGTATGGGTTTTAGATGCAAGAAAAAGTAAAATTTTTGAATATGCAGTAAATACTGATTCAGCCCCCCTCTCAGTATTTTTCCCAACACACGCTACAAAACAGAATTCCAGGACAACCTAGAAAAGCTTTATGGAAATACACACTATACAAAATATAGCAGATTTGGCCTTAGGGCTTAATAATATCTACAAATAAATCAATGATGGGAGATGGCTGATCTGATATAAAATATGGCTGATCTCCTAACTGAAGGGTTGATCCCCACACAAGAAACCCAAACACTCCAAATAGGGAAATAAACCCACTACTGCTGCTGCTCTCCAAAATAACACAGTTTCTGCAGGGAACTACACTATAGATGATGACTGCTACTTGACCTGGTGCCAAAATGTGTAATGAAGCCTTGAAGTCTTCCTCACAAGCCTCTAGATGAAAAGATGATCCCTCCAATGGAAAACTAGCTCAGAAAATGGAGATTTCTCTCCTCCACTGCTACACCCCTGCAATAAAACCCAAATCTAAACATAACTGCATTATACATGAGACTGAAGCTTGGCAAAATTCTTGATTGGGGAATTATAATGCAAAATCCTCTAAGAGCTTCTCAATGGAAGAGGTGGGATTCCCGATCAGGAGCACCCTATGGTAAACAGCACATGAAATCTTAGCTAAATAGTTGAAGAAAGCTATATGTCTAAACATACCATATATCAAAATATCAAATATACCAAGATGAATAATATGGCTACCATCCTTTTACTTTTATAAGATATGAGCTTCCAAACCCTAAGCCCCGTCCATTAATGACTCTAATTCCTTGCATTGTGTTTCCATCTAAAACTACGTTATCCCTCCATTAATGTCGACTCCTCCATGACAACGCTGATGATTTGGTCAAAGTTGACCCAGTGCACATGTTTTAGCCCATGTTCACACCTTAGGGTGCTTTATTAAGCTGAAAAGATGAACCACTTTTACATGAGAAGTGGTTTTATTAACAATTAAGAGATTTATGGGTCTCCATACCCACTTATTCACCTATCTAAGTGACAACATAAAACTTTGATATTCCAATTAGCTGTGGGCTAATTTAGGAATATTACAAACTCTTGGGCTTCCCCATGACTCTCCATATTCTTACTATACTCTATGCTATCCTATCTTATTATGCACAACAAAATTTGTACGCTAATCTAACAACTAGGTAAAAGATAAATTTGGAACATCCATGTGTAGATGCTCCATGAGGTAGGCGCACCATAATTTTTACTCGATACTTACTACGATCACCTTATGTTTCTCTTCATCAGGCCTATGGAGAAATTCAAGTGCATATAGTATGAACATTCCCTTCTTGACCTTGATTTGATTTGATAGGGTTACCGACTTGGTGTATATCCTTGTTGGTTCTACCACGTACTGAGTGATGTTCTCTTTGGTGACTTGTAAATCATCTAAGGTGGCTACTTGTTTGAATGGATCAAATAATAATTAAATCTCATGGTGGAATTCTTCTTCCTTCCTTATCTCTCCCAAAAATCTGATAAAAGGAATCCCATGAGCCTTGATTACAGACTCTAACTACTTAAAATACATATGTAAGAAGTGAGGACTTTGTCCACATCTCTAGTGACTTTAGTTAGAGACTAAATTTTGATGTGAATATAGACCTTGTCATTATGAATGGTAACCAAATCCTTCTTGGGAAGAGTTTTTGGTGCCTCTGTGTAGTTGTTAGTCCATTCATGCATATTTTTGATTGTTGTAGTAGCCTACTTTAATGGTGTGTACTTTTATTTTGTATCAGTCTAGATAGCCAGAAATCGTGACACAATTTGGTGCAACTTCAATATTTATTTATAAACAATCCACATGGATTCTCTCAGGGTCAAACCCTCTTCCTTGTCTAATTCCTGCAACTCCTTCATGCTTGAGTGGGTTAGGTGAAGGGATTGATTCTCCTCTTCTAGCTTCTTTCTATATTGTTCTTCTCTGGTGGCTCTCTGTTCAGTTACATAAAGCCTTCCATGGAGATCCAAAATTTGTTTGCTCATCCTCCCCATATTCAATTTAGTTGTGGTCACAAAGGTTTTCCCGACTGCGGTGATTATCTCAGTATTTTTTGTTGTGACCGGGACTATTTCTTTCTCCGTGGTCATCGACAAAGGCTCTGTTGGCTTATGGGCATACAATTTTCTCCTCTCCTAGATAATATTACAATTTCCCTAGTCAAAAGAAAGTCTGGTTATGTCTATAACTTCCTCTTACGCCTCTTCAAGAATGCCTAACTGTTTGAGAGGTAAATTCCCTCGGTGATAGGAATGTATGGAGGAATGCCAATTGAAGGAAGTACGATTTGCATGTTAAGCTTTTGATGTTGTTTCTATTACTCAAGATATTGTTGGGATTTATTATCAGCTTCCTCCGGCTATCTTCTCAAATATTCTTCTTTCATGTTCTTTTCCTCTTCATATTTCTTCCTTTTTTCCTCCTCCATATTCCTCTTTTCTTGTTCTTCCTATTCCCTCCTCTTCTTCCTACTTGTGTTTCTCCTCTAGCTCATTTTTCTCACATCTATTCCACTCTTCCTTGTCTCGGGCCTTTCGTTCTTCTTGTTCCCTCTTTAGTTGTTCCTTCTCTTGCTGCTTATTTCTCCTTTCTTCTTCTTGCCAATCCTTTTCTAGTTGGCTTTCATGATATTTATCTCCTGAGTTTTTCTTCCTCTCCTCTCTCGAGCTCTTGCTTTTTCCTAGCTAGTTTTTCGTTTCTCTCTTCTAGGGTTTTGTCATATTCCACTTCATCTTGTTCGCTAGGGAGATCTTCTACTTATTTATCTTTGTGCTGCTTCATTCTACCCCTGCCTTTTTTTGTTCTTTCTTCCTCTTAAGCAAGGATGGCTTATCTTGTAGAATCACATTCTCTTAGGAATGCTAAGCTTTCCCATCCTCATTTTCTTGTTGTTCGCTTGGGCTGAAATCACTAGAAGCATTGAATTAGAGGAAATTTTAGCATAAAAGTGGCCTCCTAAGGAAAAATGATAAAAGAATAGTTAAAATAATATAATAAGAGTTATGAATTTTGGAGGGAAAAGAAGAAAAGTACATTTTTAATTGTATTTTTGGCTTATCTCTTTATAGGTTTACTCAAATTTCAAGTGTATACAATCATTGGATGCATAATCATACTTTTGAGAAGACCCACATTGATAAAAATTGAAGATACATTAAAAAACATGTTGAACACGCTTTTTTAATGTATCTTAAATTTTTATCAATGTGAGTCTTCTAAAAATCATGCATGATGTGTACTCATTGGATGCATAATTTAATTCTGCATTGAAAGAGTTTCTACACTTGAAATTTGAGTAAACCTATAAGGAGATAAGCTAAAAATACAATTAAAAAAAGTAGTTTTTCTTCTTTTTCCTCGAAAATATTTACATGTCCATCTTTTTAAACTGAAAGGATTTTGATTGGTTTACATATTGTGACATGGAAATTACGTGAAAATTTCATGGGAAGTTTTAGGCTAAAATTTACTGTAATGTACCAATTTATGACTTTGTCATCGTGGATTTTATTAGTGTACGGGTATGGCTAGTTGAAATTATCCTTCTTGCAGTGAGGTTGTACTTCCGTCCCAAGATCATATGTATGATGGTCCTGTTAGCACCTAATTTGAACCTTAGGTTGAAGGAAGGCAAATCAGGGTAACCTTCAAACCACGCTCAGCCTTGTAGCTAGCCCTACAAGGTCAGGAGAGGGCTCTCTCCGTGAAAAATATTCAATGAAGTATAATTGCAAACTGATTTTAGGCTAGGTATAATGATTTCGAAATGTTTTATCAAATTTCTGGGTTATAAGGATCAGATGGGGTTGGGAAGTTTGAATCTATGGAATTAAATCAGAGATACAGGGTATTTTATGGGGCAAGGTAGGTAGGATTTTAACAACTTAGTTTTAATAATGATGGAATGTGTAAGACTGGTGAGAAGCTGAAAAGGGCATATGAGATGGATCCTTTACAAACAAAAGAAAACATAGAGTATTGAATTATTTCCCAAGGCAGAGCATTATACAATGGATTCTACCTATCTATCTTGAAAGCATTCAACCAGAGATATGAATGAATGAATGGCAAACATAACAATCAATAGATGAACACAAAGGAAATAACAGTGCTAAAATCCATACCACAAGGATCCCAAAAATCAGTGCTACATTTCTTTATTAATTCCCTGCCAAACTGTTACAAACAGAGCACAGAGCGTCCTTAGTGATTTCCAGCTTATTCCTCACTTTATTCCCCCTCTTCACAAAATGACTCAGAAATTACATTAAATGGACAGAATTTGAGGGGAGTAGATCCAAAAAATGAGGGGATGTTTCGACACCCCAGAAACTAAAATATGAACATAGGAAAAATACCAACAATCTTCCCCTGAAAATAAGGAGTAACCAAACATTTTGACCATTTTGAGGATTCGCTGTTACGCCCAACGAATGAAAATAGGAATTCTAAAGAAAATATCCCTTTTTCATCGCTGCTGTAGATATTTCTGTGTTCATAATTAGTTCACGGCCTTTGACCATTGTCTCTATCTTTACTCTTTTAAGAAAAAACCAACTGTTGAAGAATAATGCCTTTGAAACCAATGAAAACCATATTTTCCGTTTTAATGAAGAAAGGTCCCTTTTGGGTGAAAAAGAGCAAAGGAAAGGATGGTGGGCCCAAATCGTGATCGTAGATCGCAATCAAAAATCGCAATTGGAAGGGGGAAGGGGTATCAGAACGATGCGATTGGAATTTTGTGATGCGATAGTGTATAGGGGGAAATGAGTCTTTATGGGGAAATTGAAATCGCCAATCGCCAATCGCAGCGAGAGGGCGCATTGGAATGATGCAACGAAACTTGCGATGTGATTGAAAGAAATGCGATGGGGGTAAAGGATAAGCCGAAGGAGTAATGGGGAAATCCATTTAAAAAAAATTAAAATAAGCTTTGCGCTTTTACAAAGGAAAACCCCTTTTTTCTTTGGAACAAGGCGGAAGGGATTTAAGGTGGGACCCATGGAAATCACAATTGCAATTGGAAAGGGGGGTGGGTTTAACACATAGCGGAGGGAATTGTGACATGTGATTATGATGGGGTGATGGAAAGTGTTGAGAAGACTCAATCACATCGGAAAAATGGAAGGAAGGGAACTATGACATAGAATTTTTCGATGGAGCCTATGTGATAAGGGACTTAAGAAATATTTTAAATTAAATTATGGCTTTTACAAATAGAAAACCACTTTTGTTTGGAGCGGGGCAGAAAGGCCTTATGGTGGGACCGGGAGGGATTGCAATCGCAAATCGGAGGGGAAGTGGAGCAGTAATAAAGTTGGAAATGCTGCAAAGTTTGCGATGCGATCAAGCGATTGTAATTAAATGTGGGCCTTTGGATCGTTGAGAAGATCAATGGTCTGGATACAATCGGGGGGTTCAATCGCATCGGAGGTTCTCAATCGGAGGTGGATCAATCGGGACCATGCGATTGAATGTTGTGATTGGATCGGAAGAAAAGGGTTGTGATCGGATCGGAAGAAGGGGATTACAATGAAAAACTTTAAATTTATATGAAAAGGTGGAAGTTATAAATTCTAAGGGACAAATGAGAAAAGGGGTAAGGTTAGGCTTTTGGGGACTTTTATTCACTTCGGCATATCTTCCAATCCAGGAGTCAGTTTGGGGAGCATGATATATCGTTGGAAAGCTCTTTCTGGGATTTTTCTAATGGACCTACTTGGAACATGATTTTACACTAAAAATACTATGGAAAACACCTTTGAACAACAGGGTGGTGGCTGTGTAGAGATGGCAGCTTCTGAAGCTCAACTTATTACATATGAAGACATAAAATTACATAAGAAATGATAATAAAAGAAAAGTACCATGTTTTTCACCTCAAAACATGTTTTGAGGTGAAAATTACATCAAGCTTAATAGAGCAACTCTTTGATTTTTCTAGATACTGTGCCTTTGAGTTTATTTGACCTCCTCATGACCTTGTTGATATTTATTGACACTTGACTCATTAATTTGACCATGATGAGACCCACCCTATGACCTAATAACATGAATTGCAGAATGAAAGTGAATCATGACTGAAGACCATAGAGAGGAGAATCAACAAGTTTTTCACATGAGGGAAAACTAATGAAAGACCACTACCATCAATGAATCCATGATCTAATGGAATGGTGAAAATTTTTAGTATGGGACTCCTACTATGCAAATGCAAAAGAGTAAATTTGATCACTGATGGCAGTATGATAAGACTAAAACTAACAGATCCAAGGTGACAAAACATAATCCATCTATCTCCTCAGCTTCTACCTCAACCTTCTTGAAGCTCTATACAGTGTATTCCTCGATGGTATTAGTGAAGGTGGGCCATGGATTTTTCTTCCCGTTGCTAAGCATTTTACAAAACCCTATGGTCATTTGATAGAAAAATTCCTACATCAATAATTTGTCTTTCATGAACATGGGAAGCATGTGGGGAGGTTTGTATGAGATGAATAATTTGATGAATGTGCCCTCTCGGATAGGAAACAAATCTCCCATTTGAGTAATAGTCTCCATATCTCTCTTGGGCATGTAGGGAGGATATTTTCTGAATAGAAAATGGTACAAAGGAGAAATGAATGTCTCGCAGGTAGACTCATGCACAATTTTATATCTTGGGTCCCAGAATATCTGGTAATGCTAGTGTATGGGGTCTGTTGTAGCCACTATCCAATTATAACTCCAGTTGTAAAATTGACATCTCTCACATACGACATCTAAGAGATATGAGACCATATATAATTATGAAGGTCGGTTTGCCTCTAGGTACTTGGATGCATGTATGTTGGTTTTTAGTGGTGACGCAAGGATGCTACCCCAGTGGAATATTGTTCCTCTAGTGGTGATAACGTACATGAGAGGGACCCATGTTCCATGGAAGGTATTAATGTCGAGCCTCCCATATAGTTTGTTAATAAGTGTGGTCAAGAGCTAGTATACCTTCTTGAGGCCCTCTGTCCTGTAAATCTGATCATTCTTTACCCAGAATATAGAAGGGTATTGCCACCAAGATTGTAAAATGTCTTTTGTGGGGACTCAGAAATATGACATCCACTTGATATTAAATATATTTTCCTTATCCAATAACATGTAATAAGAAATGATATTCATTGATAATATGGTTTCAAAGGTTCCACTTGTATGGTTCCTAACCACCCATTGATAAATGTTGTTGTTATGTATGTCGATGGCTTTTGTGTATGGGAACACCCGCGAATGTGAAGCTACCTTATGGAGTCTAGACCTCTTAATTTTCATATACACATTTAAGTTTTCTTGATTCTCATGGATGTTTGGCCTAGCTAAATTTGGGTACACATCAAACCATGATAACTTGGTGGTCTTGTTGAGGTTTTCAATTTTATCCTTGTATATAGGAGGTGGTGGGCACTGATAGCTCTCGTGTGCTCAAATTTATGCTTAAAAATCAAAGTTCTCAAAATGGCTCGAAACCTAAACGAATGTGTAGTGCATATATTTTTGAATCTGGTGAAACTTGTTTCGCATGAAATGGACTCTGTATGGCTTCAGAAATTAGTCTTGTCTGTTTTCATAAACATGTAAAATTTGGAAACAAAAGGTAGACAGGTAGCCCAATCAGCAGTCCATACTGTTGATGTGGGATACTGACTAGGCAACATCAAATTTGGTCAATTTCCTCCAACTAATGCGGGACTTCCAAGTGGCAGCATTTGGTTGGTTCGAATTTTAGGTTGGTTGGAAATTTTTTACTGGCTTTGGGATGGCCAATGAGGAGGAGACATGTGGTGTAGCTAGGGGCCTCCATGTGCCCCCCCTCATGGTGTATTAGAAAGTTTGTTAAAGGACTGGAAGGACAGAAGGGGGTTAAACACAAGACCTCCACCCTGCCAACACAAGGCATCACCGCCTCTGCTACCGCTTGAATATTAGCCATATAGTTCTACACACATATTTAAAATTTGCAAATTCCATCATTGGGGAGAGAGGGAGCCATCCCTATGTGCCCAACTCCCAATGCACATGACCGCAACCTATGACTGGTGAAGCACCGAAGGGCGCTAGCTCTTAAGCGAGGAGATTAAAGCCATAAGTGAAATTCAATTAACACTAATCCTCATTAATCAGTGGTAATCTAGAGTTAGCCACAAGCATGGATTACGATTAATTAATTTTAATGCGGGTTAATTTATTTAATGTAGATTAGTTTGGTGGTCTGTTAATTTTGACGAAACTACCACTTTGGTGCCAACTAGTGCTATTTAGCTCCAGTTAGCTAAAATTAGGTAGAAATTGTGGACAAACTATTAGAGGTCATATATTTTGGATTTTTCAACCAAATCAGGAGCAGAAAGAGTGCAAGTTGCCATTTTTTGGCATTCTAAACTCATTGGTGCAGGTTTTAGGAGCAGAAAATCATTGTAAACACATTATTTTGAAAATTTTAGTAGAATATAGAGGCACAAGCCATGGAAGCTAGACCAAGGAGATGTAGCCCAGGAGGGGTGAACACCTTCATCAATTCCCTACATTGATTTTTTGTATGGCGATGTACTGTACTTTTATTTGCTGATGTTCTGTATTTCTTTTATGTTAATTTTTTCATAAAAATAACATAAAAATCACTCATGAGATTCAATCACTTGCTAGAGAACTTGAACCCTTAAGAAGATATAATACATTGTTTATAAAATATGAAAGAGGAATTAGCACAAAAATACTAACATACGTTATTCAGATCATTTTTTGGTATCAGTGCTTTAGATTTTTTGTGCAAGAAGGGTCTAATTGTTTGAAAGTTTTTTTCATACTTACAAGGTTCAAACTCAAAAGAGCAGAAGGAAAGCTAGTTGAAAGCCCTGTAGTTGGGTCAAGAGGAAGAAGGGAAAGGTTGCAAAAGTATTCAACACCAGCACATCCTCAAGTTGAAGTTGAGTCTTCAGTGAGCATTTCTCATGAAGGATAACTTACCATGACAGAAGATAAGAGAGCATTCAAAAAGGAATTTTTTGATATGACTGAGATGGTTAAGGTCCTCTATGAGGAGAGGAATTTAAGGATGCAAGGAGAAATTTATAGGCCTCGAAGAGGAGATGGTTCTCCAGGAGGAGGAGGCCATGGAGACGTTAATAAAATACCATCCAGTCCACCATCATCATCACCACAATATTCACCTTCCTCTTCATCGTCTTCCACTACCACAACCATTCCACCTATTCATACACATACTTCAAAAGGAGTTGGTAAGTAACCATTAAAATCGATGTTAAATTTGAGCTACCAATCTATAATGGAGAATTGAATGCAGAGAAGATGGATAATTGGATTCATCAGTTGAAGTTTTATTATAGAATTCAGAACCTTTAAGAGGATGAAATAAATATTCAATTGGATTCCTTGAGAATGGAGGGTGCAACACTTGTATGGTGGGAAGAAAAGACACAATATGAGATTAAAAAACATGGTAATATCTAAATGTCTTGGTCTAATTTTATTTCTGCCATTAAAATGCAATTCTACCCTCTAGCTTACATGCAAAAAAGCCATTATGCACTGGAAAAACTTTAGACAATTGAGAGGTCAAACTGTGCAAGATTACACTCATGAATTTAGGAGAAGAGCTCTTATGTTAGGTGTTGATTTGCATTCTCAATAATTTTTTTTGAAGTGCATAGGGGGTTTGCATAGTTACCTAAAACATACCATCCTCTGTTTAATCCCACTAGTCTAGATGAGGTCTGCATGCAAGGTACACACCTTGCAACAAGAGGGAAAAATGTACAAGAAGAGGGTAAAAAGAAACCATTTAAGGGTGGTGAAAAAGGAAAGGGTTTGAAGGGTAAAAAAAATAAAAATGAATCCATTAAAAAATAAGGGGATAAAACCACATGTAATCGCTTTTCCAAAGAGGGTCATGATGAAGCCCACTGTTGGAATCTTCATCCAGAATTGAGGGCTAAAAAATTCAACAACAAGGGGAAACAAAATACAACCTCTACCACACAACATGATCTTGGATCCGACTCAAGATATGAGACTAAAATTGCAGCCATGGTCACAAAGGGAAATGAAGCCATAGCAAGTACTATTTCATCAAATTGTCATAGTAACACTCCAAGTTAAGAAACAAAAATAGAGTTGTTTCATATAAAAGTGATCTCAAAACATAAAAAAATTGACACACTATTTGATAGTGGGTCTCAAGCGAACTTAATATCTAAAGACTTAGTCAAGAATATCAATATTGAAACCTTACCTAATCACAAGACATATCCTTTGGGTTGGATAACCAAGGATAAAAATTTACAAGTTACAACAAAATGTATTTTCGAGTTTGCAATTATCGCAAACTTTATTGATGGTGTTGAGTTAGATGTTGTGCCACTTGACATATCAAGAATTGTTTCAGGTTGTCCCTATCTCTATGACAAGAAATAATTATTCTATCTCCATGATAAAAATTACCACTTGTTAAAATTTGGAGTGGAATATATTGTGAGAGCTCATTGTAAAAATCTAAACCTCTCTTTAGTTAATGTTGGGAAAATGAGAAGACTAGTAAATTCAAGAAAAAACTTCGTGCTTCTTATGATAAAACAAAAGAATGATAAGTATTATGAATCTTTTGAATGTTTTGATGATAAATTAAAATCTGATTTGTTTGATGTGGTAATTCAAAATGGCAATATGTTTTAGGAACCAAAGGGGTTACCTCCCAAGAGGAGAATCCAACATGAGATATAGCTACAGTAGGTGTTCCACTCCCTAACATTGGCAAGTATTGCATGTTGATAATGGAAAGTGCATAAATCAAGAAGAAAATACAAGAATTGTTGAATAAAGGTACCATTCACCCATCTACCTCACCATGTGGTTCACTGATTGTTTTGGTGCCCAAGAAGGATGGAACATGGCACATATGTATGGATTTCCATGCACTAAACAAAATCGCGATAGAGAATCGTTATCCACTCCTAAGAATTGATGATTTTCTTGATAAATTGAGGTATGCAAATTATTTCACGAAATTAGACTTAAAAAATGGTTATCATCAAGTTAGAATAGTTGAACAGGATATATGGAAGACCACATTTAAAACTAAAAAAGTATTGTTTGAGTGGCTTGTTATGCCTTTTGGTATTTGGAATGCTTCAACTAATATCATGAGAGTTATGAATGATGTATTGAGGTCATTTCTTGATGAGTTTCTCATTGTCTACTTAGATGATATTTTTATATTCAACAAATCATGAGATGAACATGTCATGCATGTAAGAAAGGTACTTGATGTCTTGAGAAAAGAACAATTGCCTTTGAAGATGTCAAAATGTGATTTCAGTAAAAATTCTTTAGTGTATTTGGGACATATTGTTGGAGGAGGTGAGCTGAAGATATACCCCTCTAATGTATAAGTCATTGTGAATTGGCCTACACCCAAGACAATCACCAAGGTAAGAAGTTTTTTAGGAGAAACACAATATTGGAGGAAGTTCATCGCTAATTTTTCTTCTATTGAAGCTCCATTACATGCATTGACTAGTGTTAGGAAGGTCTTCTAGTGGGGAGGTAAGAAAAATAAAATGAATTTGATTATTTGAAAGAGAAGATCAGTTCAACCCCAACACTAGCACTACCAGACTTGAGACAACCCTTTGAGATTCAAACTGATGCAAGTGAATATGCCATGGACATAGTTCTCTTACAAAATGGTAAGCACATTTCATTCCATTCATAAATGTTCAATGGTGCAGTGATAAATTATCCTACTTATGACAAGGAACTATATGCCTTGGTTCAAAGTGTGAATAACTGGAAACACTATTTGATGGGAAAGGAAACCATCATTCACATCAATCACTAACCATTGTAATACTTGCAACCACAAACTAAGTTATAGCAATCAAGGCACCTTCGATGGATGAGTTTCTTATAAAAATTTCACTTGCTCATCAAGTATATTAAAGGTATATACAACAAGTTTGTTGATATGCTTTATAGGCCTATTATTAGTGCAACCAATTTACTCAAGAATACTTCTATTTTACATGCAAGTTACATTGAAAAAAATGCATTTGATGATGACTTTCAAGATGTTTATGAAAACTTGAGTCAAGGTTGTAAAATTGAGTAATTGGATTACCATGGACATAAAACTTGTTGTATCATTTAGGCAAGCTTATTGTGCACAGGCTGAGCCAAGATTCATGCTTTGATACCACTGTAATGTTCCAAATCTGGAACTTGCTGCTCCACCGGGAATATATTAAGATATTCCAATTCCTTCTTCAGTGAGGTATCACAAGTCCATTTCAGAGATTGACCATTGGGGAATTTACAGGATATGTCTCCTTCCAAAGAAGGGAGAGATCCTAAGGCTAGCTGGCCCTTCACATACTCTGCCCATGGATGTGCAATATTCCACTTCGGGAATTTCTGCTACAGGGTCCTTGAGGACATTGTATAAGGAAGCTTCTATAAAAATAAGGCAAGCCACTAGTGTGATGCCTTAGAACACACAACATGCAGCTCCTATGTAGAAAATGAGCTCAAAGAAATAAATTTAGATGGGTTATTCAGATCTCCCCAATCTAGGTCTCTAAAACAATGCTCAATAAGAGAGCTTACAACAATACATGAACATGGACATTAACTCCAGAAATATAAAATACACCATAAGAGGGAAAAATCTGCAGCCATCATTATATTATCATATCAACAAAAATAAACATAAATATTATGAGGAATGAACCCCTTAGACAATGGGAATCAATCCCCAATGATTACACCCTAAAATACAAATGTTGTTGCAGCTACACAAAATTCCAGAGGACCATGCCTGCGCAGTCATTAAGAGAGTAGTAGCTGTTGAATGTGTAAAAAATGATAATGATGCTGAAGGATACAAGAAAATAGCCCAATGACAAAGAGATCGGCTGAAATACAAGATTTATAGCCAATCTATGATAGATTGCTAGAAATGCCGGAGAATACCAAAATGTGACAAGAGACTTGTCACTACAATTGAACCCAAACAAGAATGAGTCTGTGGCTGATCTGAAATCTGATTTCCCTCCTCTCATAATGTCTCCAAGCAAAGAAATGATCCCTTTATCTTAAAAACACTCCTCCTTTGAAGCTCCAAAACCCCTCTCTCACTGCCTCCTCTAAAATAACACATTTTCCTCCATGGACTGCGTAGTGGGAGATGATGGAATGTTGGCCTCATGCAAAAGATGTATAATGAAGCCTGGGAATCATCCTTGCAGCTCCTCCAATGGATAGATCACTCCTCCACTGAAGAAAACAACTCAAGAGAGACTCCATGAGTTCCTCTCTTGCTGCACCCAACAACACAATGTCCTCTCTGCTACGGAGCTAATGCTATAGGTGATGAATGTAGCTGTGGCCAATGCTGGATTGAGGAAAATCAGCTCAGTCTTCATCCTTATTTGAGGAAGAGGTAGGGATTCCCGACTGGGAACACCCTAGTGCCCGAGGGCACCACCACCCTACTAAACAGCTCGGGGATGCAAGCCTTTATAGACCCAAGTCTAAACTCCAAAAATAATGCAAATGGGCTGCCATCTCCTCCATATAAAGATAGGTAACTTTTTCTCCACCATGGTCCCACCAATTAGGGTTTCCACCCTCATGTGAGTGTCTTCCCTCCAAAACTGCGCATCTTATCTAGCAAGCCTCTCCTCCTTGGGCAGCATTGTTGACTTTAGTCAAAGATGAGTAAATCAAGTGAGATGGGTTCCATTCACACCCTTATGTTCTTTATTCTAGCTACTTATTCACCTCCTTTTCACATAAGGAGTGTTATTTCTTCATTAGAAAGGGGTTAAGGTGTCTCCTTCCCCATTTTATTTAAAAAAAATAAAATGTGCAACTATAATGTTCCATTTTAGCTTGAGGCTTAAAATTGGGAACATTACAATCTCTGTTTTATGCATACAACACCTCTTTATAAATATATGTATGAGGAATACATCCAAGGATATTTCATGATGCTCCCAGGTTTCCCAAAAAATGTCGCTTAGGGCCTCAAAATGACTCTAGAATTTCATGACCTAAAAAACTGCTAAAAATAGTAAACTATGCTACAATTAAGGAAATTGAACAATTGAAAGAAAAAATGGTGGGGCCCCAAGTGGAATAGGTGGGAGGCCACCAATATCCATCTGGATCATTCCTCCCCCTTGAGGAAGCAATGGTCCCTATTGTGTTGAGTTCCTCCTTGAGATGAGGAAAATTCTACCGAACTTGGTCTTCTAGTGAACCCCTTGCCTTGTTGCAGGAGTTGGCAAGCTTTGAAAACATGATACAGTTGGATCTTCTGCTAGAAAAAGTTATTGATTTGCATGTCCATGCTAGAATCTGTGGTGGCATTTTCCATGTAGTCTGGGTTTAATTCTATTGGTGTTATTTTTTTTGCAATGTCGGAGGTGTCCAGTAGAGGTGGGAAGTAGGGTCGAAGGCGGTCCACATTGAATACTGGGTGTAGACCAAGGAATGGTGGAAAATGAGCTCAAAGGAATTGGCCACTATAGCCTTGGTGATGGTGTGCGACCCATATCAGAGCAAGTGAAGCTTGCGGTGGGGTCCAGTGAGGCACTCCTTCTCCAAATGTATCCACACTTTGTCGCCCACTTGAAAGTTATGTGGCACCCAATGTTTATCATGTCGTTGCTTGTACTTAGCATTGGCTCTATCCAGTATGTCATGAAACTGTTGGAAGATATTATGCATGCGCTTAATGAATTTTTTCTCTTTGTCTGCTTTAGACTGCACATGAGCCGAATCAGCCTGAGTATCTGCAAATGGCATGGCTACGTCAATGGGACATAGTGGATGGAATCCCAAGGCAACCTAAAAGGGGTTGCGAACAGTTGAGATGTGGAGAGAACTATTATAGTTGTGTTGTACATATGGAAGGCTCTCATCCCATGTCCGTGGATGATTTTAATTACACATGCGTATAATGTGTACGATCATCCCATTGACGAAATCTATTTGGCCATCATTTTGGGGATGGAAAGTTGTGGACTTGGTGAGCTTGGTGTCCAACATTGACTAGACACTGGACCAAAATGTGTTGAGGTACCTGGTATCTCGATCTAAGATGATAGACTGTGGGATACAAAATTTCACCCACACTTGTTCAAATAAGAGTTTAGCAATGGCTTCTTCTGTGATATTCTTCTTGCAGACCGCCATAATGCCCATCTTCGAGAATCTGTCGACGACCAGAAAAAAAAAATCATTTATGTGCTTAGTAGAAGGAATGCCCAACATGTAATCAATGGAGATGGATTCCCAAGGTCGAATAGGGGTAGGTAACAGAGTATAGAGGCCTTGCTTCTTGATGGTAAATTTGGCAATGATGCAAGCAGTGCAGGATCTGATGTAGCTTCCAACATCCTATCAAAGGTTCGACCAATAGAAATACTTCTATAGTACTGCCACTATTTTCTCGACCATAAATTCCCATCTAATAGACTATAGTGCTCCTCCAAAATCATCTCTGCACACTCGCTTGAAGGAACACAAAGTTGTCCAAAGTGACATATCAGTGCATCCTGGAGGTTAAAATTGGGAACTTGCATACCCTCTAAGAGTATCTTGTATGTGTGGTTGAATCCTGAATGACTCTTGTAGAGAAGTGGCCAATCAAAAGTTTGTTCCCACAAGATTTGAGAATGGTGGTTAGCGCCACGATCGATGGTCGGATGAGGTAGTCTGCAATATTATTGGTGTTGCCCTTCTTGTACTTGATGTTCGAATGAAACCGTTGCAGATATGTGGAACACTTCTGATTGTGATCATTCTACAACTCCCCTTGTGTTTGTGTGAACTGCAGGGGTTGTTGGTCTATGTGGATGACTATTTCCTTCCCCAAAATGTAATGCTTCCATTGTTAGCAAGCCAACACAATGGAATACATTTATTTTTCATAAGTGGGATATTTGTAGATCGTGTCAGACAATGTCTCACTTTGATATGCAAGTGGATGATCTCGTTGAGTAATAACTTCCCTAGTAGCATACCCAAAGGCATATGTATTGATCTCAAATGGTTGTTGCAAGTTTGGTAATGTGAGCACTGGAGCAAAGCAAAGGTGATGTTTCAATTCTACGAATGCTTTCTGTTGATATTAAAACCAAAAGAATTTTTATTTCACTCCTCCCTTGGTGAATTGACTCAAGGGCCAAGTGATACGAGAGAATCCCAACACGAACCTATGGTAAAAATTAGTAAGACCTAGAACGATGCGAAGCTCTGTTAGAGTGGTTGGGATTTTCCAATCCCGAATGACTTGGATCTTGGTTGGATCCACATGCACACCCCATTCATCAACAATGTATCCTAGATACTGAACCTGGGTCATGCAAAAAGTGCACTTCTCCAAATTGGCAAACAACACGTTTTGTCGCAGTGTTTGGATGACTTATCGGATATGGTGTAGGTGCTCTTCCCAAGTCTAGTTGAAGATCAAGATTCCATCCAAGTACACTACTACAAATCAGATAGTGAATGGCCACAAGATGTCATCCATCAACCTCATGAAGGTTGTGGGAGCATTCTTCAACCTGAAATGCATGACCAACCATTGAAAAAGGCTCGCCTTGGCTTTGAAGGTAGTCTTACACACATCGGAGGGTTGAATTGGTACCTGGTCATACTCGGACATCAATTTGATCTTGCTGAAATATTTCACCCCTTTGAGTTGGTCTAGAAGGTCATAAATCCATGAGATATAATACCTATTCTGGACAGCGATCTTGTTCAACCTCGATAGTCAATAGAGAGACTCCAAATCCCATAATTATTTTGCACCAACATGATCAGACTCCGACAAGGTGATGAACTCGACTGGATGTGTGTAATGTTCCCTTTTCAAGAATGTCAGCAATTAGAAACCTATTCCAGAGATTGAATGAAGGGGTATTTACTGGATGTGTCACCTTCTCAAGGAAGTGTGAGATTAGGAGGCTATCTGGCCCTTTTCAGACTTTTTTTATAGAGCTTCTTGAAGAATCCCACTCAAAAGTAAGCTATAGCAATATGCAAACACATACATGAGCATACCATGAAGAGACAACGTTATTTTATGAGTTGTGAGACAAGAAGATGTATGAATAGCCAAGAATAATGTTATAGCAGTAAAAGAGTACAAGTTCTTGAGGAAACAACCTCTCAAGAAAGGAAATGCGAGCCTCAACAATACATGTCCATGGAAATGGAAGTACACTACTATTTCTGCATAAACTCAAGCTTTGAGGACATAGTTTATGATAGAGCACTACTAAAAAATGATTTCAATACATGAATATGGCAATATATGGCTCAAATACAATAGGGGAGCAAAGCTCTAACCCTTAGAAGCAAAAATACATCAATCCTCCAAGGGATTGGCTGAAATATACAAAATGGAAAAAATGTCGGAGTTACTGGGCAGTTGTTGCAACTCAAATCTAGAACTCAATAGAGAAGGCTGAAGAAGATGAGAAATATGAAGTAAACTCTCTCCAATGGATCTCCAAAGTGGAAGGCTGATCCTTACATTTTAGATCTCACCCTCCAATCAATTTGCAAACCCTCACTGCAAATACTCCATGAAAATAGCGCAGTCACTAAGAGGGACTATGCAGTGAGTGGAATAGAACACTTTGGCCAAGTGCCAAGATCTACAAATCAGCTCCAATGCTTCCCAACTGATCCTCCAAAGCCAAGAAAGACTCTCCCTCTGAAAAACAAGCAATGGAAGAGGTGTTGTGAAGTCTCCACTGCAACACCCTACAACACAATATTATGCTGCTGCAGCAATAACACTGTCTTGGAGAAGGATGCTTTGGCCTTCAGCCAAGAGATGTGGAAAATGAAGAACCAACCTTCAAGTGGCCTCTCAAGAAGGTGAGGAAATCATAAACAGGAGTTTCCCAACAATTCTTGCTAAACAACAAAGAATGCTCAATGTCTGAATAGACATGAAATGATAAACATATGCATGAATAGCAATGGCTCTCCTTCTCTCCATATATAGCAAGTGAAGTCTCTCCATGGGCCCTAATTTTAACTAGGGTTTCCATTCCTCTAGAATCTCCCCTCCTACATTGTCCCATGTAGTGATTTCCACCTCATATCTTGTGCTGGTTGACTTGGTCAAACCTCTTTGCAAATATCTCCTTTCACACACGAGGGTGTGAAATCTGGTTCTATGGCTGATCCCTTTCCATACTAGAGGGATTTTATTTATGTTTTTATAATAATTGGGCCTACTTACACAATTATTCACCTCCTAAATGAATTTAGACAAAATTTAATGTTCCAATTTATTGAAGAAAAATTTGGAACATTACAGTCCTTCCCTCCCAAATGTTGCTTGTCACCAAGCAACTACAAGGATAGAACTGAAGAATCTCCACTCAAAGCATGGAGGCTGAAATATAATGAGGAACATTTCCCCCATGTGGATCCTCCCTCCCCAAGCAATCATCCAAACAAAATGAGCCACCTCCCAACAAGGCAACTCCTGAAAATCCCCTTCCACCTCAAGCTCCAAAAATGAAGGTGGGCTGAAAATATGAACATGGTAGGAATCATAACCTACCCCAAGCTGTCCTTATATCCACTTTTAGTAAGTGTAGAGTGTGTGCTAATCCTGGGCTGCAAAATTATTGCCTTCAAGTGGAAAAGTGAAGAGAAAATATCCAAAGAGTGCTCTTCCAACAACGAAGAACAAGCTAGCCCAAAACAATCCATCCATGATGAATAGGACATGATCATCATAGAGTATCCCAATGAGAATTTTTCTACAAGTTATGCATGATGATACATGATACAAACAATGGTTCACAAGTATATAGTGTTGTTTCATCCACTGCAATCTCTGAAAGTTACATGGCAAGTAATGTACAAGATTCATCACATCTATTAAAGGATAGTAAATGGCTGAATGTAACAACAACACATGATCAAGAACTTGCCCATGGTTGTACAATGGATGAATATCAATCTCATGGCCCACCTCAAAAGAGAATAAACAGTTGGTTGTGGTGGCCATATCTCCTCCCATGCTCCCATTAGAACATATAGTGCAGAAAATGTGGGAATTCTCCCTACTCAAGGACACATCCATCTCATGTGTCTTTCTCATAATCATGCTCCCTTTGAAAATATTATCTATATCAGCATATGAAGTCATGATTAGAAATAAAATGAAGAAAATTCTGAAGGTTTCAAGTGATGCAATAAGGTACCAACAGCTTCCAAAACAAGTACAACGCAGTTTTACAAGTTGTTGCTTGAGGAAAGTACAAGGAAATTTTTTTCTTTCTACATGGTTAATCATGCATGCCTTCATATGATCCATGTTATAGTGAAGAAAATGAACATACATGTGATGATCAAACATTTTCCCAAGGTCACAAAAGATATGGTTGCCTCCATCATGTAGATTGGCCCAATAAAACTCATGGAGCAATGTGACAAGCTTGCCCTCTTGTGAGGCAATGCACTGCATAAGAATGGTAAGAGTGTTCAAATAAATGAATGTATATATAAACTTATCACCATATGCTGGAAGTAAGATGGTCATGGATCCATGAATGAGTCCTCTATAGTGTGTTGGTATGCTATGAAGAAGAATGAACCATGTGCTGCAAGAAGATAATCCTCCTCATGCTTGGAAATCCAAGTTTAGAAGAATATGCCATAGTGATAGATGTCTCTATCATCATTACCTCCTCTTTGCTCATCAAGTGAAAAAAATATGAAATTATCCTGGGACCTGTGGGTATGGATCCACCACATTTCCACTAGGCACACTTCATCCATAAGTCTCTGCTCCAAAGTGACAACACTGTAAGCTTATGCAAATAAGCCCCTGTCAATACAAAACTATGTTCTTTGACATGCTCCCTATCAAATATTCCTCCAATAATGCTGAAAAAAATATGGAATACTCCCCAAGATGGAAGAGCTTCCAAATCATCTAATACCAAGGAGATATTGCAATCTCCTCCTCCTGCAACATCATGCAAAGTGTGAGAGCAAATCTGCTCTTACTCTCCCATAAACAAGCAAAGAAACAAAAATAATTTCTGCCTCCCCATGCCTTGATCATACCAATCATGTGATGAAGTCATACTGAATGATATGAGTATCATATCAACACCATGCATCCATACTCTGTGTTTCTCAATGATGCAAGTATCAATCCTCTTACTCTTAGGAAGAGTGTTTGCCAAGTGATGGCAAAAATATTTCAAGAGTAACTAGCGTAGCCAAGCCTCCTGCTGCATGGTATCATAGATCTTCAAGTAGCCCCCTAGCTCCTTTCTCATCAACCACATCCACTCAATCACTTGTGGATGCCTCCTTCTTCTCCTCATCTTGGCACTCCTCCCATGAGGGCTACCATCCTCCCAAATCAAATTCCTGTCTTTGCACTTCATGGGATTTTGAAATGCAATCTTCTCAAGGATCAATGAGACCCTATCAAGACCCAAATAGGTGGTAGGCAAAAACCTCCCATCATGATGTGTATGGCTCAAGGGATGTCCAACACAAGAATGGGAGATGTTATCCATCCTAATATGTCCTCTATCTTCTATCTGCTCTTGTGAGAAAGGAAGAAAATATTTGCACTCCATGATGTGTTGAAGTGCACCTCTAATGAGATCCCTCCTTGAGACCTCCCTCTCATAAATAGTTTTCCAAAACCAATGAGGTCTTGGATCTGGAAGTAGAAATTCCTCTTTGAGCTGAGAGGAGCTCATTGAGAAAGTGTCATCTTGAAGGGAGAAAGGGTTTCTCACTGCAATATGTCTACTATCATCCTTCAAGTCTTCAAACCCCAACCACCAATGTGATGTACAATGCAACAATGGCTCATGAGAATGATGGTTTGATTCCTTCTTGAGTGTTTCCATGTTGCACAACACAGTGCAACCAAGTTTCACTATGATAGCAGTGTGATTTGACCCTTGGTCATGCAAAAGTAAATATGCACATTGATCAAAAGGAGTTTCTGATACAATAAAATGTGGAAATCTTTTCATACCTTGATGTGCATTTGGAAATTCTTGTAGGGTTGCAAGAGTTCCTTCCTCCAAAGTGTTGGCTGCTCCAAATTTTGATGCATGTGGCTGCTCCTCTATGAGTGCGACAGCGTTATCGCAAGGCTCCTCAAGTAGTGATGTGATCTTTTCTTTCTTTCCCCCCTTATCATCAAAGGTTTTGATCAACCCTTGGATGAACTTTGCAAAAGGTTTCACCCCTTCATGGCTCAAGTGGTTTCTCCACCAATCATAGGCTTCACCCTTCAAGTGCAGCGCTGAGATTTCAACAGATTCTTTCTCCATCACAGGATGTAGAAAGAAGAATGCTACCAACTCTTTCACCCAAGTCCTTGCAGTAGATGACCCATCAAAGGTAGACAACAGAAATCTATTGCCTTTGATTTCTTTTCTGCTACATGGTCTCTTCTCTTT
Source organism: Pinus albicaulis (assembly GCA_034641835.2). NCBI lineage: Eukaryota > Viridiplantae > Streptophyta > Pinopsida > Pinales > Pinaceae > Pinus > Pinus albicaulis. The sequence continues at coordinate 180,320 of JAXQQM020058409.1, forward strand.
CTTCAGCTGGATTAAATGAGGAAAATCTAGAGTTTCCTTGAAGGCTCTAGGTTGAGATCTATACTCAACATGGTAATCACTTAGAATCTGATAATCCAAGTGTCTTCCATGCTCAATGTCTTCTTATTGATGAGAATAGGAAGTGCATGGTACTTCCTCTTCTTCTTCTTCAATCTTCTTGACCTCCTTGGAGAGGTCTCCTCTGGATCTGAACATAGATGAGAATAAACACATCTTCTTCAACATTCTAATCTTCTTGGGCGTAGACTCATAGGATGAGCCAAGAAAGATGCTTTGATACCACTGTAATGTTCCTTTTTAAGGAATGTCAGCAATCAACAATCTATTCTAGAGATTTACTGAAGGGGTATTCACCAGATGTGTTACCTTCTTAGGGAAGTGTGAGATCTAGAGGCTATCTGGCCCTTTTCAGACTCTGTCTATAGAGCTTCTTGAAGAATCCCACTCAAAAGTGAGCTACAACAATATGCAAACACATACATGAGCATACCATGAAGAGACAACGTTATTTTATAAGCTGTGAGACAAGAATATGTATGAATAGCCAAGAATAATGTTATAGCAATGAAAGAGTATAGGTTCTTGGGGAAAAAACCTCTCAAGAAAAGCAATGCGAGCCTCAACAATATATGTACATGGAAATGGAAGAATATTGTTATTTCTACATAAACCCAGGCTATGAGGATGCAATCTATGATAGAACACTGCTACAAAATGATGTCAATACATGAATATGGAAATATATGGCTCAAATACTGTTTGGTCAATTTAGTGTGTCCTAAATTTCTAACATAAATTATCAACCAGGGATTCGTAAGCTGACGAAGTGTGGCGCACTATATGTGCAAGATAACCTATCTCTTACTTTTTGTCGTTTTTGGATTTTTATGAAATTTTAAAAGACAAGTATGGTTATGGATATTCAAGGCAATGATGTCCTTTATAATGATTTACCAACTTGAAACTGAAGAAAGAATTTGAAACATACAATGACAAAACTTGAAAGGAAATGAAAATGTGCTACTGAAATGAAAAAGGTGCTGCTAATCTAATAAATCAAAACAGTGAAATAGTGAGCATGAAACCAAACTATTCTTGCTGCTGTCTAAACACAAAAGAAACTATGCTGAAAGAAATCCAAAAGTTGCAATAAAGTAAATCTAAATCAAATTACATCAACTTGTCTTTTGATCCCTCATCATTAGTCCAGCTATGATTTTCAGAAGTAACCATAAACAACTTGAGTAACTGATATCTAACTTGCAGAAAGTAAACTAATATTAAACCACACATTCATAATTCAATTCCTCACCATCAGTCCAGCTGTGGCTTTCGGAGGTAACTGAAGATGTCATGCACAATTTAATATTTCTAACTTGCAGAAAGGAAACTAATATCAAACTACACATCCATAATTAAATCCCTCACCATCAGTCCAGCTGTGGCTTTCGGAGGCAACTGAAGATGTTATGAGCAATTTAATATATCTAACTTGTAGAAATGAAACTAATATCAAACTACACATTTCATAATACAATCCCTCACCATCAGTCCAGCTGTGGCTTTCGGAGGCAACTGAAGATGTTATGAGCAGTTTAATATATCTAAATTTGCGGAAAGGAAACTAATATCAAACTACACATTTCATAATACAATCCCTCACCATCAGTCCAGCTGTGGCTTTCGGAGGTAACTGAAAATGACATGAGCAATTTAATATATCTAAATCTAACTACTGAAGCAAATGTGCAAGGCTGAAATAAACAAAGCAATACCGGAATTAAACAAAAACTAAGAAAAGATAAATTAACAGCAGAACAATATTGATTCCATGTCATTAGTCAAAAGATATGCAAATGCCCGGGCTACCATGAAAAATTATGCTAAAAGCTATGATTTCGAAAAGCAATCTAAGTAAGGAAATATGACAAAACAGAATTGAAAGCAACTTATCTAGAAAACATGTAAAAGCCTCCTTGGATAGCAGGGGCCCTCTGCTACCAATTTGGTGTAGTCCTTAGCTCCTTGAAATTGTAATCAAAACACCATCAATGAACTTCTTTATTGAAAAACTTCACAAATCTACATCCCATTCCATCTTGAACTTTGTTACAAAAGACTTCTCTATTCCTACTTTTTTATTACTTCCTCATTACCTATGATAGGAGAAAGCTTCTCCTATTTATACAAAATATGAGGAGACATCTCATTAATGGGAGTCCATGAATCTCTCCCTCCATCTCTAGAGTTACAATCAAAATAGAAAATGATAAGACACATGTCTTTCTAGAGTTTCAACACAACTTGAGGAATGAGATACATATCCTCTTAGAGTTTCAATACAACAAGGAAGTGAGACACATATCCTCTTGATCCCATAATCTTCTCCAACCAAATTCGAATTTGGCCTTAGAGTGTCACATAAGGGTCTTCTAGAAGTCTCCTTTTGACCTACACATGTCACAAAACTCATAACACATATATAGACATATGAAACTATGTTAATTTTCTAGTTTCTAATCATAAATTCACTTAAAATACATAAAATAAATAACTTTGGAAAATAAGGATCCTAACCCATATATTTATGAAAATGGTTACTTGATGTAGTGTTTTAGGTCAAATGGTTATAAAATAAGAGCTAAATGGTTATGACATAATGGAAATATGTATGAATATGGAGAACACTTTTGAGACTCAACATACCCCCCAACTGAAGTTGTTGCATGTCCTCATGCAACTATTTCAATGATTCATTTGTCCATGAGTTGATCTTTGACTCATATAGATTCGTTCCAAACTTTTCTTCTTGATATTTTCTTTTTTTGGCAAAGTATAATACATTTGATTGCAACACTTTTTTTTTTTTAATGGTTGGTTCTTGTGTGACAACCATTTTTTTTTTTTTTTTTTTTGAGCATTGGTTCTTGTGTAACAATGCTTTATTTTCTTTGTTGCATCAAAGTTCATGAAAACATTTAGAATCAACTACTTCATCAATGAATTGATCATTTGCAAGACATATAATCTTTTGAATCATGTTGCAACAATAGTTGGTTGGGAAGTATATGTGGATGGAAATGAAATGAAAATGTGTGATAGTGTATGACATGTGGATATGAAATGATGTCCCTTCCCCCCAACTAAAGATATGACAATGTGGAAAAGGGAGTGAGGAATTTTTCCAAAGTTACAATTTTAGCATTCTAATGAATTACATGACTAAAAATTAGAAAACAACATACCTTCATTTACCTTAAATGTGGATGAGTTGTGTATGTGTGGTGGCTGCAAAATTCTGATCATATTCTTCTTCAAGTGGCTGAACAAGAGGAGTCATGGATAAAGAGATGAGATGACTTTTTATTTCTCCTACTAAAACTTGCTGAATCTGCTCCAAAATGCTGAAAATAATAGTCTTCATGTCTTCAAAACTCATTGGCACAATTCCTACTATGTGAAAAGATGTTCTGATGTCGAACATAGTAGGAAATTGTTGAATTAGTGACCATTAATGGATGCCACTAGTCAACACGAGAACTCTCACCATTGATGACAATGAGAGTCAAGATGCCCAAACACATCTTGCTAGGTACAAATGATTTTGCTGATGTCGAGTCACCTAGAAGATCTGACGAACAAGAGACATTAATGTATTCTCATTGTTTGTCAGCATGATAACTTGCCATTAAGGCATGCAAGCCTCAAGGTGTTTTTACAAAGAACTTAGACTCAAAGGACTATGGACTCAATAATTTGCATTGCAGCAGGGCTTATTTGCGGAATGAAAATGACATGAAATGGAAAACGAAAATAGAAGATGGCAATGGAGAGTAGAAATGGAAATGGAAAATAAGCATGTGAATGAGAAATGGCAATGGGCAATAAGCATGTGAATGAGCCTCTTGCTTTTATTTGTGGTTATGAATGGAAAAAAAGAAATGGAAAGTGGATGTGAATGTAAATGGAAAATATGAAGTGAAATGAGGTGAATGGTTTATTATGAGGTATGGATGTGATGGAGACAATAGTATCTGAAAGTTTTTCAAGTGTTTGGATCTGATTTTGCATCAACATATTTCCTCCTCTTTGTTGCTGATCATCCTCTTATGAAACAAATTGGTCTCTTAAAGAGACACCATTCTCTTGTAGTCATTTGTCCTTCCTCCTGGAACCTGCAAAAAAAACTAATACTTCTTCTGCAATGGAATGTAAGATTATCAAAGGAGAGAGGTGATCAATCTCTCTAGTTATGATATTTACACACAAAACTAAGAATTTGTATTAATGAAACAAGCTCTCAAAGGAAAAATCAAAAGAATTTATACCTGTTTTGGAATTAGTGCCTCAAGTTGAATGTTACTTCTTTTCAGCAATTTATTTCATTATTTGCCATTTCAAACTCTAATGATAGATTTCTCATTGTATAGATCTTGTTGAGACCTTTCCAACGATACTTGAATCATCAAAATCTGATTTTGTATGAGAAAGTTAGGCTGATTCGAACAATGAGGTTTTTCAGCTGCGGAATTGCAGAACAACTGCGGAATTGGACTTCAGCTGCGGAATTGGAGAACAGCTGCGGAATTGGACTTTAGCTGCGGAATGTCGACGGTTTCTGTAGCTAAAAATCTTGAATAAAAAGTTAGCCATTCATCCTTCATCATCAATCCAAAATTAATCAATACATTCAGAAAAAGTGAGCAAATAACTTATTCATTTCATTGATTCAAAATTATTCAAATTAATTTTTTTTTTTTTTTTTTTTTTTTAACAACAAAAGAGAAATGCAATTTTTTTAAGTTTCAACAAATAAAGCAAACTCAGATACATTGACCAATCGTGACCTTGCAATGACCATAGAATGGTAAGTGAAGATCACATAAGATGAAAAACAATATATTGGTAAGCATTGAAGAACATAAAAGGCATGATTGCGATTTCAAAATATAATCTTTCATCTCTTCAAAATTTATTTTTGTATCTGTTTGATCCTTGAGGACTATCACAATCAGTAACCGTTTAGGACCACCCCCCTCAGTTGGAATTTCAATTGCAGCAGTTGCCATTACAGACACGTTCAATCTCAATTGAGCTTACCTTTATGCTAGTAAGGTTCATTGTGTCATCTGCATGACCATGTGCTTGATAATATCCTTCTGTAGTTCGCTCAATTCATCCCCATGCCCTCTTAATGTCTTTCCATAGTGATGTGGCATCCCTTTGAAATAAACATCATAATGGTTGGTGTTTAATAATGTCGTTGAAGCACCAAAAATTGCTGGGCAGATGATAAAGGAGATATGAAATCCAACATTCAGAAAACGAAATTGAATTAAATTCAAAAATGAGTGGAATGTGGATTGAATGCCATGATAAGAGTTTGATTTCATTTTGGATTCTTCTTCCTAGAGATCAGGAAACCGAATTATCAATGCAGAGTGCCGTTTTCAATTTCTTCACTCAGAAAAAACCGTTTTTCCTCACGCGGCAAGCAAAAATGGCCTTCAAAGAACCGCGAAATTCTCCCAGACTGCCACGAATGTCTTAAAACGGTTTCTGGGTTATCTAATTGACCACGTTGGCGAAAACACCCATGTCGTGGATTTTCAAAATTCTTCCTCAATCGTTCAGAAAATGTGTTTCAAATTGACGTGTCAAAAACAGTTTGCGTTTTTCTGGGTTCTGCCTCAGCAACAAAAATAGTTTTCTTCAGAACGTGGTTCAAAATTGCGTTTTTCTGAGAATGAAATACAACTTATGGTTTGCTGATTTCCATATGTAAAGATTGTTGTTATCCTGAGCATTCTTCAGTTCAGTCAAGGCACGTTTTTTTTCTGTTTGAAAATTTTGTCAATTTCATTGCCTTGTTCTCTTACATGCCATTTTATGAATCTGAAGGAGCGTTTGATGATGGCAGGCGGCATTGGCAACGCTGACAGGCCTGGTATAATAAAAGGAATTGGCATTTGGGAACTTGACAGGTTTGAATGGCGAGAGATTGCATGAAGGCCTCACAAATTCTTTCAAGGATTTGGGGAATTTGATGATGTTTCTAGCTTGAATCCTACAGGTCGATAATGCTGTCATAAGCTCTGAAACACAGCAACCTAGCAGCCTTGCAGCATCTCTAACTCCATCATTTTCAACTTCTACATGATTTTCATTATCAAAAGCAAAGAAAATCTGATGTTTCCGAGTCATAATACAGCTGCAAACATCGTAAATGGTTGAATTTTTATGTTTTCTGTTGAGAGTAATTCATTTTTTTCAAAATGCCATGGCCATTTCATTTTTGTTTATTGATTTGTTATTGTTATTGTTTTGTTTGTTTGTTTGTTTGTTTTTTTTTTTTTTTTTTTTTAATAAAACTATATGTTATATTTTTAAAAATTAAAAATACACATAAATTTTACTAAACAAAATGATTTTTTTTTTTTAAATTTTTTTTTTTATTTGTTTTGTTAATAAAATTACACATGTTAAATTTTGAAAAATTAAAAATATACATGTGTAATTTACTAAACAAAACAATTTATTGAATTTTTTTTTTAAATGATTTGTTATTAAAATTATATATATATTTTCAAAAATAAAAATATACATATATATCTTAGTAACAAAACAATTTAATTTTTTTTATTTTTTATTTTTTTTATTTTTTTCATTTTTTTTTTTAATTGATTTGTTTAATAAAATTATGTATGTTATATTTTCAAAAATTTAAAAATACACATGCATATTCATTAAACAAAACAATTTATTGAAATCAAAGTTTTTCATAAAAACAACTCTTTTTTTTTAAATTGTTGAATCAATTGAAATGATGAAGTTTTATTTTGTCTCTTTTTTTTTTCTTTATAACAATTCTTTTTCTGATTCTCTAGATCACACAAAGTGCAAGAGGAGAGCATACTCAAGAATTATTAAATTTTTTTTTTTTTTTTTTTTTACATAACAATACTTTTTCTGATCCCCCAGATCACACAAAGTGCAGGAGGAGAGCATACTTAAGAATTATTAATTTTTTTTTTAGATGTAAGAAATAAGGCTACCTAGTTACACTTCCCCGGCAACGGCGCCAAAATGTTTGGTCAATTTAGTGTGTCCTAAATTGCTAACATAAATTATCAACCAGGGATTCGTAAGCTGACGAAGTGGGGCGCACTATATGTGCAAGATAACCTATCTCTTACTTTTTGTCGTTTTTGGATTTTTATGAAATTCTAAAAGACAAGTATGGTTATGGATATTCAAGGCAATGATGTCCTTTATAATGATTTACCAACTTGAAACTAAAAAATGAATTTGAAACATACAATGACAAAACTTGAAAGGAAATGAAAATGTGCTACTGAAATGAAAAATGTGCTGCTAATCTAATAAATCAAAACAGTGAACTAGTGAGCATGAAACCAAACTATTCTTGCTGTTGTCTAAACACAAAAGAAACTATGCTGAAAGAAATCAAAGTTGCAATAAAGTAAATCTAAATCAAATTACATCAACTTGTCTTCTGATCCCTCATCATTAGTCCACCATGATTTTTAAGTAAATCATAAACAAGAACTACATCAACTTTTCACACACATTCATAATTCAATCCCCTATCATCACCAAAGTTTGTGGCTTTCTGAGGTAATCAAGATCTTTCGCAGTAATTCTAATATTTCTAACTTGCAGAAAGGAAACTAATATCAAACTACACATCCATAATTCAATCCCTCACCATCAGTCCAGCTGTGGCTTTCGGAGGCAACCGAAGATGTTATGAGCAATTTAATATATCTAACTTGCAGAAAGGAAACTAATATCAAACTACACATTTCATAATACAATCCCTCACCATCAGTCCAGCTGTGGCTTTCGGAGGCAACTGAAGATGTTATGAGCAGATTAATATATCTAAATTTGCAGAAAGGAAACTAATATCAAACTACACATTTCATAATACAATCCCTCACCATCAGTCCAGCTGTGGCTTTCGGAGGTAACTGAAAATGACATGAGCAATTTAATATATTTAAATCTAACTACGGAAGCAAATGTGCAAGACTGAAATAAACAAAGCAATACCAGAATTAAACAAAAACTAAGAAAAAATAAATTAACAGCAGAACAATATTGATTCCATGTCATTAGTCAAAAGATATGCAAATGCCTGGGCTGCCATGAAAAATTATGCTAAAAGCTATGATTTCAGAAAGCAATCTAAGTAAGGAAATATGACAAAACAGAATTGAAAGCAACTTATCTAGAAAACATGTAAAAGCTTCCTTGGATAGCAGGGGCCCTCTGCTACCAATTTGGTGAAGTCCTTCAGCTCCTTAAATTTGTAATCAAAACAGCATCAAAGAACTGAATTTCTCTATTAAAAAGAACTCACAAATCTACATCCCATTCCATCTTGAACTTTGTTACAAATCTACTTCATCATTACTTTCTCATTACCTATGATAGGAGAAAGCTTCTCCTATTTATACAAAATATGAGGAGACATCTCATTAATGGGAGTCCATGAATCTCTCCCTCCATCTCTAGAGTTATAATCAAAATAGGAAATGATAAGACACATGTCTTTCTAGAGTTTCAACACAACTTGAGGAGTGAGACACATATCCTTTTAGAGTTTCAATACAAGGAAGTGAGACACATATCCTTTTGATCCCATAATCTTCTCCAACCAAATTCGAATTTGGCTTTAGAGTGCCACATAAGGGTCTTCTAGAAGTCTCCTTTTGACCTACACATGTCACAAAACTCATAACACATATATAGATATATGAAACTATGTTAATTTTCTAGTTTCTAATCATGAATTCACTTAAAATACATAAAATAAATAACTTTGGAAAACAAGGATCCTAACCCATATATTTATGAAAATGGTTACTTGATGTAGTGTTTTAGGTCAAATGGTTATGAAATAAGAGCTAAATGGTTATGACATAATGGAAATATGTATGAATATGGAGAACACTTTTGAGACTCAACAAATACAATAGGGGAGCAAAGCTCTAACCCTTAGAAGCAAAAATACATCAATCCTCCAAGGGATTGGCTGAAATATACAAAATGGAAAAAATGTTGGAGTTGCTGGGCAGCTGCTGTAACTCAAATCTGGAACTCAATAGAGAAGGTTGAAGAAGATGAGAAATCTGAAGTAAACCCTCTCCAATGGATCTCCAAAGTGGAAGGTTGATCCTTACACTTGAGATCTCACCCTCCAATCAATCTGCAAACCCTCACTACAGATACTCCATGAAATAAACGCAGTCACTAAGAGGGATTGCACAGTGAGTGGAATAGAACACTTTGGCCAAGTGCCAAGATATGAAAATTAGCTCCAATGCTTTCCAACTGATCCTCCAAGGGCAAGAAATACTCTCCCTCTGAAAAAAAAAGCAATGGAATAGCTGTTGTGAAGTCTCCACTGCAACACCCTACAACACAGTATTATGCTGTTGTAGCAATAATGCTATCCTAGAGGAGGATGCTTTGGCCTTCAGCCAAGACATGTGGAAAATGAAGAACCAACCTTCAATAGGCCTCTCAAGAAAGTGAGGAAATCCTAAACAGGAGTTTCCTGGAAATTCTTGCTAAATAGCAAAGAATGCTCAATGTCTGAATAGACATGAAATCATAAACATATGCATGAATGGCAATGGCTCTCCTTCTCTCCATATATAGAAAGTGAATGCTCTCCATGGGCCCTAATTTGAATTAGGGTTTCCCTTCCTCTAGAAGCTTCCCTCCTACGTTGTCCCATGTAGTGCTTTCCACCTCATATCCTGCGCTGGTTGACTTGGTCAAACCTCTTTGAAAATATCTCCTTTCACACAAGAGGGTGTGAAATCTGGTTCCATGGCTGATCCTTTTCCATACTAGAGGGATTTTATTTATGTTTTTATTGTCATTGGTCCTCCTTACCCAATTATTCACCTCCTAAATGAATTTAGACAAAATTTAATGTTCCAATTTATTGAAGAAAAATTTGGAACATTACAATGTGACCTTTATGCAGCAGTTCCTGAAACTTCCTCTTAATTGCATATTTCTCTAGAATAGAGCGCATATATATCATTCTGTTAGTATGAATCTTAATCGTAAGTGTATGAAAAAGGATCACTTTAGCCGTGCATAACAAACAACCCTAACAACAAAGCTGGTTGCCAATGTCTTTAGATCTACAATTAGTTGACCAAGATAAATGCTCTGAAATCTAGATGTATGCATTAAAATACATTAAGAAGTAAATCAAAGCAAGAGTTGCTCCATGCATCCAATAGACAATACAATAATGTTTTAAAGAATTTTTGTATCTTTTCACACCTGGGAAGGGAACATAGAAACATGTTACCAGTACCCCTCAATGGGATGGGTTCTTGTAAGTCCTCAGCACTTCATATCTAAAATCTCTCTCTCTTGATCGTGTAGAAAATCCAGACAAAAATGGAACTCAAAGGGAGCTCATAAGAAAAATGGTAGCAAAATATGACAATGATGGTGGATCAAAGTCAGACCAAAAGTGTAGATCCAGAGTGATCTTTAGGCAACAAAAGGTAGTGAGTGAATGGAAAAACCCTTCTATTCATAACATAATATTGAGTTAGTCTAGATATTGGTGCATAATTAAATATTATTAACCAAATCAAGATCCAACTTTTATGGAATATTTTATTATATTTGTTGGAGGGAAAAAATAATTTGACTTTGGTCAAATCCTTTTATTTGTAAATAATAAATAAATAAATGATTTATTTATTATTTTAAGGATGTGGTTGAATAATAATTAAATAAATAATGATTAATTCAATTATTTATAAATGATTTAGTCAAATTTAACAAAGAATATTATTTAAATAAGGTTTAAATAATTATTCCTAGAAAATAATAAGATAAATAATGATTTATCTAATTAATTTTCCTGTTTTGGGTTAAATATGACTAGGAATATTAATTAAAATGTTGTTTAACTAATTATTCATTGAGGAAAATAAAAAAAATGTGGATTTATTCAATATTTCCTCATGGGGTTTCATGTTTATACCATAAACAACTTAATAAATAAGGATTAATAAGTTATTTTTCATAGTTAAAGAAATTTTACTTAGGGTAAAATTGGTCTTACATGGTGTACTTTGGTCCATCTAATAGTAACAGGTTAGATGAATAAAAAAATGGTGTAACAGATTGCCCCAAACATGCAAGCGTTAGGAGTTAATCATATGACCGAAGTATGTTGTAATGTTCCAAATGGGGAAAAATAGGCTCAGTAGGGAATATCTTAAGATATTCCACTATGGAATCACAGCAACATGGAAAACACACCAGCAACTTCTAAAACAGAGATAGACTAGTAGGGAATTTACTGGTTATATCATCTCTAAGGAGAGGATGAAAACCAGAGGCTTCCTGGCCCATTCTAGACTCTGTCTATAGAAGACTGATGAAACACAGCAAGTGTGGGAATGAAAAAATCCTCATGGATTTTACTACCCTTGGGAACCTTATATCTACAGATCTAAAGAATGGATCCAAATAGAAGCAAAAACCAAACAAGTGAGAAGCGGGAAATTCCACTCTCAGGAAAATCTACAATAGGCTCAAGGAGGACGCTATATAAGCAAGCCAGTGTTAGAATAATGTAGAACAGGGCTGGAAGACACTGAAAATTAGAAATTAAACTCATATTACAGTATGGCAGCAAGAAATCAGATCCATAATGAATTTCCTTTGCAAAAGCACTGAATTTACATGAAACAAGAGCACGAATCGTTCAAAAATTGTAGCAATAACACATGGAAAAGTAGTAGAAAGACTTGACAACGTTTTATATGAGGAGCTTCAGTTTTTTTAGGTTAAAAATCAGATCTACAACTAATAAATGGCTGAAACATCAAATCCATATCAGATCTGGAAACTACTCAGCGTTCTTAACAAGATCCCCTTGGGGTTTTAGAAAAATAATGCATAACAATTTGTAGATCTAGCTTTTAACACACTGAACTATATAAAACTTCAAAGATTTCTGAAGATGGATTTCATTACATTACATATCAGATCTCAACATAAATATATCAGCAAGCTACTTTACAAATCTCAAAGGGAGAGGCAAGCCTCAATCTCCAAAGAGCAAGTACAATCAAAGATATAAGCAGTAGTGAAACATGTACATTAAAATAACGCAGTTTATGGAAGAGACTGCATAGTAGCTGGAATGAACTAATAAAACAGATCAGAAATAGAGATATGAAAATGAAATGAGAGTAAGATCCCCTTCCATGTGGTCATAAGAAACCCTCCTCGAGAGAAATATCCTCTAAACAACTAGATCTTGCAGATCTAGTTCCCCCACTTGTTGCAACTCACAAGCAGCTGCAAAACCCTCAACAGGACCAGCGATGATATAGATATGAAGCTTGGTCATAATGCTAGATAGTGGAGAGATGCATCACAATCCCCTCCAAAGAGCTACTCCATGGAAGGAGAGAGGATTCCTAAACAAGAAATCCTCTTCCCTTAGGCTAAACAGCCAAGAGACTTGAGTTGTTGCAACAACTTATCAAATTCTTCAACAACCTTTACTTGCTACCTCTCCTTCTATTTATAACATGAGGGATTTCCAAAACCCTAAACCATATTCTTCAACTTATCCCCTTTCACACATGTGATCCTCTTCTAGAAGTACGTTGTGCTTGATGGATAAAATTCCATCCAAACTGCGCTATAGGTGGGGCCAAGTTGACCCATGAAAATGAATTTCCCCTTTTCACACTTAGGGGTGTTTAATATAATAGCCCAGATTTATCCCCTTTCACATTGGGCATGTATTTATTCTCATCTTAGGAGTTTAATAAACCTCCTTTACATACTTTTATTCATGAACAAAGCAAACTGAAGTTAAAATGCAATGTTCCCATTAGCTGCAAAAATTGGGAACATTACATACGTTGTAAGAACTCAATCACTAAACACTGAAAGGGAAGTCAGAGAGAGAGAAATATAAGGTAGCCAAAGCACTAAAGGAATAGACCCTGAGGTGGCAAGACTTACAGGTGCGAAAATTATCTTTTATGAGTGAGTACCTGTGTTATAGGCGGCGAGGGAGGCATACCTATGCCCACCGAGACAAATTAAAAAGAATAACGCGTCTAGTAAACAAGGGAATAAACTATATAGTACATCACGGCATAAACATGAGACAGATAAAAACATGATAATGGATCTGAGATACTTACTATGCCTGGGATAACAGCTAGGACTTATACAATAATATCTAAGTACATGAGTTATAAGTACAACCAAAGTTCCTCTGTAAATAGGAAAGTGCTCTAAAAATCTGACTGATACATGCAAACCAAAAGGCACTGTAAGCAAAAGGCACTGTAAGCGGCTAAGGCTGACATCATCAAATCTATGGAGCTACATCAAAGGCTGTAATAAAGAGGTCATCCGGGCATGTGGGGGGCTACCTGAAGGGCCACCCTCTCATGAGGTCTTAAAACATCTCACACACACCCGAGAATCACTAGTACAATCTATTGCATCACTGAACCATCAAGTATACGGATCTGGATCATGCTGTAAGGAGCTGAAGCAAAGAAAAAATCATGTCAAAAGGCAATAAGGAGTCCCTTTGCCTGATCTAAGGCACCAAAAAAGAGTGGAAGCTGCAACCAAGGTACACCGCCCTCTAGACTTGTCTTCTGGAATAAATGATCTGATGTCGATAGAAGGAGGTCCACCATAGGTAAGGAAATAAGGGATCCTCAACTAAGGTATGAGAGAAAATAGTTGAACAACTGACAAACTAACACCAAGGATGACGAAATGGGGGGTACTGAGTAGCGGGCGAACGACTTCCCTTATTAGAGCATAAAGGGCATGGATGACCTGGTAGTGATTGATACAATATCAAAGGGGATAGGGGACAGTAGGATTGAAGGCCATAATGTGCAACACGAGAGAGGAACCAAGCAATGAAGGATGGAGGACTATAGTGGGATACAAAGGGACTCAGGATAGACTCCATGGATGCGATGATGACTCAACTAATATGCTCTAAACAAAGGCTACTCGATGATGTTGCCACACAAAAAAGGTCCAATGGGGACCATAAAGACATTAGTACACGATGGTTACTCACGACGAAAATCGACATGAGCATGGACAAGTATGGAGGCAAAGTGGTGCCCCAAGTAAAAGTGTTTAAAGTGAAGAATTTTGGTTTTCAGGAGCAGTGAAGTGACCCTTTTTGGAAAAAATCTGTCCTGGTGAAGTATCAAATCACAAAAACCTAACAAATTCCCGTTTGAGAGCTTAGTGAGAGATTTCCAACGGTACATATGGTTTGTCAAACTGAGCTATGGTTTTTCCGTAGCAGGCGAAAGAAAAATCAGGGATTTTTCTTTTAATAAGGAATTTTCCCTTTAAATTCACTCATTTGCAAGTGTATCTGTGGTGAATTTAGAGAGGAGACAAGGCCTTAAATATTGTGGTGATCGTAGCAGACAAACCGACCGTTGGAATTGAGACTTGTTAGTTGTAGGTAAGAGGCCTAACCCTAATATTTCTTTTCAGTGGATTGAAATTTCAGTTTAGGTGCCCAGAGCTCAGGAACAAACCCGTACTCCTCTTCACAGATGTGTCACACTTTTTGGGGCAATATATGAGACCTGGGTAGCAGTTTTTGGGCAGAAAAGTATGACCTGTACCAGGATTTTTCCTTAAAAGTTTGACCTGTCAGAGAGGGGTCTTTCTGTCTTGTTTTTTGGCTAAGAGTTGGGTTTTTGGGGTTAAACACAATATTTCCTTTATGTACATTGACAAATGTGATGGTTTTGTGCAGATATGGTAGAATTACGGATCAACTGGAGAGAGAGAGAGACCTGGACACATTACGATCGGTGATCTGAGAGGATCATGGTGTTCGCAGTGCATTGGCTAGGTTTGGGGTTCTAAAGTTTGTGGAGAACCCTCTTATGAGAGCTGGAGAGCCCTTGTTGGCCCGAATTGTCAGTTATTAGGATCCTGACCATGATATATTTATAATGCAAGGGCATCATATCGAGTTGACATTTCGGGATATATATTTTCTGACTGGTATCCCACCACTTGGGATGGTAGGGAATACTCAGCCAGTGTTACCGTGAGGGCGGAACATCATGGAGTTTGTAGAGTGCCATTGTCGACTAGGTCTCCATGTCAAGGGGACATGGATACCCATCAGGGATCGAGAGAGGTTAGAGACCCATGCTATGGCTGGAGCAGTGCTGTGGATCCTAGGGAACCAGGCACTCCACCACATCACTAGAGGGTAGATGATGCTTATGTAGAGTGTGTTGAGTGGGACCTACTATGGGTGGGCCCAGATGATGCGATTGTCATTGAAAATGAAATTTTTCGCTATGAAAGCAACAAGTGAACCATGACTGTGCATATGGTATAGTGTTGTGCTCGCTCTTCTTTGAGAAGATCCCGACACTATCACCTCACATACATATCCAGGATGGGGGCCCTAGGGAGCCCATGATGTGCCGGTGGGGGTGGATACTGTGCAGAGGAGGAGGTGGGGCGGGCGAACGGGTGTTCCTACCAGATTTCCTTGCTTATTGGGATCAGATGCCATTGCACATATACAACTATCCTTATAGTGGGATGAGTTATTGTGAGGACCCAAACTTGCCACTACCTCCTAGTTGAGTATGGGGGGTTGATGGTAAGTGACAAGTTGCTAATATTTTATGTGCATTGTAAAGTTTCAAAATATTATATATGGTACTGATTCTTTCAATTTTGGTATGCAAATACAAAACCAATGAAACTGGCTGGTTACATGGGACAGCCTACAGTATCAGGAGCTGGAGGACCTAGTGGATCGATAGCACCACAAAATGAGGATGCAGCAGCTCTCCTGGAGGATATCCATCGTAGATGTGAAAGGCTTTTGATTGATGTTTCAGAGTGCAGTTTGCAAGACTTAGATGACTAGTACATAGAGCCATGTATTGGTCTACCCTCGGAGTGGCGAGGGGTATGCGGCGCATGGCGATGGTCAGACAAGGGATGCCCGATCTACGAGCTGTAGGGGCAGAGCCATTGGCTCAGGATCCTCTAGAAAGTGATTAGGTGTAGGGGTAGGTGGTGCCCCCAGTTTTTAGTTTTTGTAACATGCTATGGGCATGTCATATGTATCAGAGTTAATGGACTGTAAAACATTTTATACGGCACATATAATGGAAATGCATCATTTTGATGGTCTTTATGTTATTGTCTTGTGTTAAATGCATGTGCTAAGTGCCAATCTAGAATATTATTTGCAATGTTATCTACATAGTGAATTTGTGCTCTATGTATATGACTAAATGTAATGATTTCAAATTCATGCATTGAAAGCTTCACTCGTAAATATCTTCTAAAAAGGATAGGGTTATGCACATGATAGACACCATTCAATTGCATGACAAGAAGAAGGGAATATAAATGAACATGAAGGTGGAGGATGCGATGGGAAAGGACATCGGCTAATAAACCTTGCACTGCATCATATTCGACCTGATTATTGGTGGCAATACCAATGCATACACCGTTCGAGAGAACAAGCGAATGTAAGGGGGTAAAAATGTTCGAACTTGCCGAGGCTACATTCTGGGAATATCAACTTGCACCATTGGCATAACCGATATAAGGTGTGGATGGGGGATCCATTTGAAAGGTGCCACAAGACAAAAAATGGGAGGATGATGAACAATGTTGGCAACTTGAGTGAAAAGTATAAATTGAACAAACATTATTAGAGGAACTGATTTGGGTAGGATGTCTACCACCCACACACTGACGGGAAGGTGGTGTGTGGGAGATACCTTGCGGGTAGCTTTTTCTCATGCCGCAAAAGTAACCATAGACACAGATGCTGCCATTCCACTTATGGGCGAGAAAGATGAAGTCAGGGGTGGACAAGGCTTCCATGATGTCATCATCACAGTAGAAGATGGGGTGACTAGTGGAAGGGAGACCACATGACGCGGCGAAGCTACCTGACTCATCATCATGAGAAGAAAAATTTCACATGCTCATCATCATAGGGGGTGACGAAAGAACAAGCAGATAAGGGATCCACCGATGTTGAACCCAGGGTAATCGCTGAAGGGGGGTTGAGCGAAACAGAAGGGGAAGTCTCAGAGGGAGCTTCCACCATGGATCTGATGAATGATGATAGGTAGAGGATGGTGGCCACAGGCTCTGTCATCTCGACATCAGGAGGGGGAATGTCAATGGGAGCGGGTAAATCCTCAACCTGGCCCGAAGCATATTGTGAAAGGACGGGAGAGGCGGGCTAGTTTTGTTCAATCTCGTACTCCAGAATTACCTCCAAAGAGGCATAGTAATACATGAGGAGGTGAAAATGGTGGGAATAATGGCCATGGAGATCACACAAAGCATAAGGTTTGCTGGTGTGAATAGTCTTAGGGTTCTTGGCTACAGTGAAAGAAGAAACAGAGGCTTCAGGGACCATAGACTTAGGGAACACAACATTATCCATGGGCTTGAT
Organism: Pinus albicaulis; assembly: GCA_034641835.2. Lineage (NCBI taxonomy): Eukaryota > Viridiplantae > Streptophyta > Pinopsida > Pinales > Pinaceae > Pinus > Pinus albicaulis. The sequence goes on from JAXQQM020058409.1 coordinate 197,895, forward strand.
ACTTGGCAAATCAGGACAATGATGGGTGGCATGATTGATGACACCACATAAATCAGAATGCTTTAGAGGCTGAGGAGGAGCAGGGTTAGTTGGGGAAACCTTTTCTTTTGGTGCCTTCTTACGAGCTTTTCCCTTTTTACCCAAAGCTGTCACAACAAGAGAAGGTTCTTATTGAGGTGGCTGAGGCACGGTAGTGGCGGGAGGGGTCATGGGGAATGGTTGAACCAGGGTAAAAGAAAGATAAGGTTTGGTTTGAAAAGGTGGGGTAGAGGTTAGGGGATCTATGTACCAGATGGGAATCCCCAGGGTCAGGTTACAAAGGGATAAGTTAGCCATCACAGTTATCGAGAACACTCCCGGGGGTGGGGGGGGGAGCTAGGAACAATATTTAACTAGAGGGGTAATGGCTAGGCGAGATGGCTCTGAGATGGTTAAGGCCTAGAGGAACCATTCCCGGAGGGTAGAGAGGCTAATGGATACTAGTTGCAGGTGAAGGTCCTGGAGGAGGGGGTCTAGAGGGCTAAATCGAAGGGCTAGGAGCAGGTTGCAGAGGGTGGGGCTGCTAACTAGCCGAAGCAGGCCACTTGAGGGAGGCCTGAGAGGTTTGCATCATGAAAACAATCAATGAGCTGGGATAAGAGAGAGGAGGAGGAAGACCAGGGAATGAACCAAGTAAAGAGGAATATTTGTAGACTTAGGGTGAGACATTGGTCAAGGGGTCGATGGTTTGCTTATTGGCCACTGGAGATATGATGGACTTAGGGAATGTTTGATACTTTGGTTCGTAATATGTGAACTGGTCAATGGTGACTATCTTTCCATTATGGGGAAAGGACATCTTGCGGTGAACTACAAGTGGTACAACAAAAATCACATAGGTGTAGCGAGGACTCAATATAATGTTATAATCTAAGGGGGAATCAATGACTTCCACATCAACGCAAACAATCTTGCCTGCAAGAGTAATATGAAAATTGTAGAACATGCTATTGGGCTTGGAGGAGTGGCCATCCCATGCTCGGAGGGGGATAGTGGAAGGTTCCAACTCAAGTAATCTGATTTTCTTCCAAAACGAAGCAGAAATCACACAGGTGGATGCCCCCTCATCAATGATACAACAGGAAATGTTGGCATTCCGAATCTTGATGGGGATTTGGAAGGAGACAGAAGCATGAAGGGGAGGATGTTTTTACCAATCAACATAAAAAATGATCAATTGATCATATAAAGGATCTATAGCACCCATGGAATATTGTAGAGCTTTTCGTTGTGAAGGGCACGACTGGAGGAGTTCCAACATTAAGATGGCAGCAGGAGATTGTGCCAAATCATCTACTATACTATACGAATGGGCAGCTTTTCCAGAAGCAACATTTTGGTGTAATGGTACTTTAGGGATCTTGGTATGAACCTCTGCCGTAGGTTAAGGGATCTGCAAAGGACCATTGGTTGTCAAAAGAGGCTCTGTAGAACCTGAAGAAGGGGGCTTTGGGGTAGACGTAGCGGGAGGCTTACTATACTGACAGGACCGAGTCTGAAGGTTGAGGTCAACATTATTGGGTTGGTCAAATTTCATCATGAGAATCTACTAATCAGAGGTACCAAATGGAGGAGGTTGAGTGGCCGTCTGACCTTCAGGTGGTTGGGTAGCCACAAATCCTTGCTAAGGGAAAGGATTATTAAACACAGCCGACTGACTAGGTGCAGCATTGGGAGGGATAGGATGGGAGGCTTGATTTCCTCACGATGCTACTTGAGTCTACCACATCTACCACATCTGTGGTAAAAGAGGACAATCATGGGTGTAATTTCCATAGACATTGCAATAGGAACAAAGCTTGTTCATGCAAACATGCCTGTCCTGCTTGGGTCGAGTGCCCTGTTGCTATTTAGAAGTGTTGGGAGCATTACATTGGGGATTAGGTCTAGGATTACCAGGGGAAGATTAGTTTTGAGTGCCTTTCCTCTTATTTTTGGAAGTAGGAGGATTAGTCGCGCCCTGCTATGCATACACCTGCCCCTGAGGGGGTGGTGGCTATTGTTGCGGGGTTTGAGAAGGAAAGGGAGGTGGGGATGCTAATGTTTGAGGAGCTGGAGCACCAGGCTATGGATATAGATAGTAAGGAGGTTGGGTAACATTGTGGTAAACAGGTTGCAAAAAATGAGGATGCATGCCATATCTTGGATACATGCTACCGGGAGGGGAGAAAGTGCTACAGGTGATGGCCCCTCCCTGACAGAAACCATAGCCCATGGGAGGCTAAGCATATGGATGAGAAAGAGTGCCAATGATACCGTTAGTAGCATAGGATGCCCCCGGTGCATTGGCACCACCGGGTCGAGGGAGATAAGGTAAGACAATATAAACATAACCAGACTAAGCGTAGATCAGGTCATATTTTAATGCAATTTGGAGAGTGGCTTCCTCAGTTTGAGGGAAATATGATGCGACATTTTTTCCTAAAGCAGGAAAAATTTATCTAAGGAACTAGTCCATGTAGACACAGTTTTGGAAGGTAGGGGCTTGACATAGGCTCTTTCTTCTCTGCCATTCCTCGACATGATCGGATAGGCGAATCATAGACGATTGACAGAAAGAATTCAAAAGTTCGGTACCAGTGTCATAACAAAGAGGAAGCTGGAAATAAAACAGAAAAGCCCGGGCAAGAGTCGCAAAGGTGGTATGAGAGGATGAGGCCTGATCAACATACCAGTTAGAAGCTTCGCCAGTAAGCGTATGTTGGAACAACCGAAGATGGAAAGAGTCATAAATAATGGAGTTAGACAAACACGACATGTGGAAAGATCAAACATGGTTTGTAGGATCTTCTCCAGTAAGACCTTCAAATTTGGGGATGTCGGAAGGGAGCTTGGTTGGTGTAGCAAGCCAATCAGTGTCATGGTGTATGGGGTCATTGATCAAATAGTTAAAATCGAGAAGACTAAGGCCTGCCATATAGGGTAGCAAGGGAGCAGCTGAGATAGTTCCTGTTGCGATCCCAGTAGTAGTATTCCCAACATTAGGGTCGAGGATACCACCACCGTTAAGTCTTGAACCAGACATAGTGAAGGTGACAGGGGGAGAACCGGGGGTGAACCAGAAGAGTAACCCAATGAACCAGAAGAGGAATCAGAGTGCGGGCTCAGTGGAGGACCAACTCGAATCCTACATGGCGGAGTGAGTCTACCTACTAGAAACTAAGGATGAAGGCCAAGAAGTCTCTGGGATAAACACCTTGGATGTGCATTGATGAAGAAAAAAACACGGCACAAAGGGAAGAGAGACCAACAAGGGCAAGGAGGTGTAGGATCAATTGATTACAATGTTAAATTATTTGCTTGGTGGTGTTAACCAAGCTCTTCTTCACTTAGGGTGTGTGTGTTAAGTGTGTAAATTTTAATTTTTATAACTAGACCTTTGTAGAGAAAAAGAAGAAGTGTATTGCATAATTGTAAAGAAAACTGCAGATGATAGTATATGAAATTGAAATAACATAAAATAAATAGCTAACTATGCATTATTCTAAACCCAAGGAGGCATGTGTTAAGGAGGTAAATCCCCTCTATGGACAGTGGCAATCCCACTAGCCCTAGATTGTGTCTAGCAACAATCAAATCACGCAATGAAATTGGTTCCTAGTTACAAGAAAAATAAAGACTGAGATAAATAGCCTACCTCAAATGCCACGTTGTTGTTGTCGATGAAGAAGTGGTGCTCCTCGTCCCTAGCCCGACAGATCACAATCCTTCCGTTCGTCACATCCGGACACCTATACACAAACAGAGAAATGACGACATACAACGTAATACTTAAAACATGTAACTATATATCAATCAGAGAAGATATAATTCATTGCATTACATAAAAGACTAAACACAAGAATGGAAGCAAAATCAGATTTTCTTATATTATATATGACAAAAGGGAGATTACAACCAAATGCTCTGATGCTATGATCTTCCTTCGACGGGGCTTGCAGCAGAGTGTGTCTCAGCAAAGCCTGTCGAGAATCTTGATGAAGCTCTCTTTCTTATGGGATTATCTTTGGCTTAGCTCTCAATAGCTGCCCAGCTATAGTTTCCTTCCTACAAGTTCAGCTAGCTTGCTATGGAGAGGGCAAGCTTTTATAGATGGAGGAAGGGAAGTTGAGATCCCTATAATCATGGGATAGGTCCTATCTCTTAGGAAGGTTCCATGAGAGGTGGAAAACCACTTCCTATACATGGAGATCCGGAGCCAAACCACTCAAATCCTTTTGATGATTCATTCTGGAGTTTGTTAGAATCAAACTTCCGCCATTTATTTTAAAAAAACATCCCTTAATAAGCTTGGCGCGCCCTCTAGTGTGGGTTTCCCCCATTAGCATGAGGGATGAACTGGCTAGTCGCGCCAAGGCTAAAACATTTGTTTTTAGGGTTTTTCAGAGGAAATTTTCTTTAGGAGAAATTGTTTCCTTATGCAAGAGGATGCCATGAAGGTGTTTCCAGGACATTTTATTGTTCACAGGTCACAAGAATATTCCTCCAATGTACGAGATGAGGGATTGCAGGGATGGTGACAAAATGTTGTGTAATAGATGCCCCCTAAAGCATGAGGTCCGAGAGAGAGGGAGGGGCGAAATGCTTTATGAGAACGTGCCCAACTGAAAACACTATCATCGGAAGACCTAAAAAGACAAATAAAACTAATATCTTTGATACATGATATGTGGTATGGGTGCAACCATCCATAATAGAGTGTACAATAACCAGGATCCAAGGTATGGATGCAGCCATCTAGCAAATAAGGATCAACAAGTAGACTTGGGTATGGTCGCAGTCATCCAATCAAATGAGTCATGTAACCAATCATGATAATTCATAAAGAATCTACAGCTTATATTTTATCAGAAAAGATCCAAGGTCTTGCGCTCCATCTCGACCCGAACAGAGTACAAGTCCGAGCATGCGAATAAGTGAGCTAAAGTTGAACATGCAGGAACATCGCCTGATTACCAACCAATAATGAAAGTTGTTAACAGACGTGAGAGGAACCACCAATAATGACGATGGCTCTCAAGGTATTGTAGGTACAATCCATGGAATGTGAACAGTGAGCTGGCGTTGAACACCCGCAAAATCATTTGATCAAAGGCCAGTAATGAAAACCTTGCGTTGAATGTGATGAACCTGCCATTGAGGCATGCAAGTTCTAAGGTACCTGAAGGGAGTCTCTAGATCATCTTCCTGGATAATGAGCTGAAGTCAATAGGAAGTGACCTTGATCGAAGGTGGGCCATAGTGTTTCCCACATCATCGACACGAGATAGAGGAACATGATATTTGTGAATTAAGATCAATAGAGAATCAGAGGGAGGTTGAAAACTGCAAAGGCCAACTTCTCTTGAACATATCGGTGGCACGACACTGGATTTGGTAGTATTTGACATCAAAGGATATGAGGTCATGATGATGTGGCAAAGAGCATATGAGTGGTCAAAAGAATTTACCCAAACCCACGAAGGCAAGAAGATAATGAGATGAGATGTACCCAACCCGACACAAATGCAGACAAGTGCCATGTTCAAGAGTGACATACTGCTGACACGACGATGGTACTGGTTCCATTTTCTCCGCCATTTCTGGTGAGTAACCCAATTATTTTTTGGAAAAAATATTGAAGGGGATAGCATATGCTTGTGATATAAGTTTTTCCTTCGGACAAATCCAACCTAGTACATTTAAAGAGCCCTAGGAAGGAGGAACTTGAGTAACGTCATTACGACAGAGTTTGATGTCATCAATTTTTAGTGAGTCTGACAAAGGAAGAGCTCAAGATCTTTTCATATTTAGAGATTTTGAAAATAAAGCACAAAAGAAAACACCAGCAAGGTCCTTTTCGTAAAATATTCCCTCAGATCTGAAAAGGTATAAAACTGTGTCTGAGAGAACCTACTAGTCACGATAGGCTAGGGTCATCCTATTTCGTAAATAATCTACCCCAGCCCAAAAAAGGTGTAAACATATACTGGGTAGATATCGCTTCATAGCCAATTTAACAAGCTCAAAACATCAAGAGACTCAACAATATTTTCATTTTTAGAGAGTCAGAAAAGAGCTGAAAGTTGACTCCTCCTGGAGGAATGAGTGGTATAAAGTGTAGCTATTGGTTCCGGTGATGGTGGAACTGCTCAGAAAAAGTAAAGGTTAAGAGGTTGGCTAACAAGACCACTCATCGCAACAGTTCCTCAAGAATGGGTGAAAAAACCAAGTGAAGGCATATGATTGGCCAAGCAGATAGTGACGATGGAGTGAGAAAACCAAGGCTCATCTGACAAAAACAAGATGATAAAATGGCAATCAAAAGAGGTAAAATGGGAATGGTTTCATCTTTACACAAGCTTGAAATCAAAAAAATCTTCTTGAATTTGGTTTCATTTTTACACAAGCTTGAAACAAAGATAAACTATGCTTGAAACCAGTTTCATTTTTGCACAAGATTGAAACGGAAACAAACTATGCTTGAAAAAGGTAAGCATGCCCCCAGCATGGTGACTCAATTTGAGGTACATGCCCCCCAAGCTTCAATCCATGTGAAAGGTAGATGGAGTGAAGGTTAAAATTATGAGATCAAGAAAAAGACTTGAGTGGGATTTTACGATATGTAATCAAAGGAACGTGAACGTGAACATAATCATATTGAACGAGAATGTGTTTCATTGTTTCAACAAGGTTGAAACATTAAAATAACTATCCTCAAAATAGTTTGTTTCATTTTTTAAGGAGCTTGACACAAGAAAACGAACTCTGCTTCAACAACCTTGTTTCATTTTTGAAGGAGCTTGACAGAAGAAAATGAACTCTACTGCGACGAGCTTGTTTCATTTTTTAAGGAGCTTGACACAAGAAAACGAACTCTGCTCCAACAGACCTGGTTTCTTTTTTTAACGAGATTTACACAAGAAAACAAATTATGATTTGATGAGCTTGTTTCATTTTTTAAGGAGCTTGACACAAGAAAATGAACTCTGATCCAACGAGCTTGTTTCATTTTTTAAGGAGCTTGACACAAGAAAAAAAAATCTACTCTGACAGAGCTTGTTTCATTTTTTAACGATCTTGAGACAAGAAAACGAACTATGCTTCGGCACACTTCATCATAATGAATAAGAAGTCATAGCTTCCAAGGGTTTCCCTTCCAATGGAAGGAAAACATCTTGGAAGTCTAGACCCAATGCTCCTAGCACACGATGTACAACATAACTATCACTGAATATGGGCACAGGGCAGGTAGCCACATAATTGACATGCAGCGAGACTGATACAACTGACGGATAAAGATCTAGCAAGGATGATGGTAGGCTATCTGCCATAGTAGGACCAAAGAATGCAAGCTGATCGAATGGTCACAATCCGACCTTGGTGTGGAAAACACATCACTTGAAAGAGGGAGGAGACAAGCGCTCCCATGGTGTAATGTTCCAAAATTTTATGGAACATTAAAAACTTTTGTATTTGCTTTAGGAGGAGAATAAATGGGTAAGGGAACCCATTGATAATAAAAATATAAATAAGGAACCCTTATAATGTGAAAAGGGATCAATAAAGAACTATATTTTACACCCCATGTGTGAAAAGAGACAATTTGTCGGTGGACAATTCTAGAAGAGGCCAAGTTAACTACGCAGATTGAGAAGATAAGGTTCACTTGATGGGCCAACGCAGTTTGAATGAGAGGGAGATCATTCTAGAGAGGAAACCCTAAAGTGTGGGGCCCATGGCAAAGCACCTTTCACTTTTTTAAAATAAGGATGAAGCAACCATTTTCCATTCATGCGTTTGATTATCATTTTGCTTGTCTTCTTTGACAAGTGCATTCTCCAGCTGTTTAGCTGAGATGAAATGAAGCTAGCACTGGGTGTTCCTAGGAAAGAATCCCATATATTCCATAGAGTAGCTCTTGGAAGAGATTTTTCTTCATATTCCCTATATTCTAGCTTAAGGCCAAAGCATTCCATTTAGCTCCAGCGTAGTATCCATTGGTGGTTGAGTTGTGTTGCTGGGTGTTGCAGGGGAGGGTTCCACAACACCACTTTTGGCATGTATTTCAGATGAGGGAGTCTCCATTCATTTGGGAGATTAGTGAGGTAGTTTCTAATCTTCATTCCATCATCCTTGGCATCAGGTCAATCATTCTCCATCAACAGAAGAGCATCCCTTTTCCTTGACTGCGCAGTTTCTAGAGAACATTTGCAGTGAGGGTTGCAATATTTCAATGGGTAGTGAGGTATTCAATGAAAGGATAAGCCTTTCATTTCGGAGATTAAGGAGAGGAGTTACATCAGATATTGCATCATCTTCAACAAGGCTCCTCCTATTTCCAGTTTCTATTGAGTTGTAGTAGCTACCCAGCAACTCTATCATTTTGGTAAAATTTCCATTTTGTCTAGTTTCCAGCCAATCCTCTTAAATAATTTTTGTATTGTATTTTCAGGGGTTGAGACCTTTCTCTCCCTTATTTATTTGAGCTTACATTTTTGTATCATTCATGTTCATGTATTTACTACTGCAGTACCTCCATAGACTGCGCAGTCTTAGTTGGGAATGAAACTATGTAAGCAGTGTTTTCTCCATTTCTATGCACATGTCTCATTGAGACTCTTTACTTGATTTGAGTAATAGATTCCTCAAGAGTTTGTCTACATTTTTTGATGCATAGGTATTTAAAGGCTGATTACATCTTCATGTGACATGGCTCCCTTGAAATAATGCTTTCATTTCCTTGTTTGAGCAAAGTGTAGTTGCTGCCTCTTATTTGGGCACTTTCTAGGAGATCTAGTTTTGGGAGTTTTGTATAACCCAACTAGAGTCATTTATTTAAGCTCAAATTATGTTTAGGAGCTGTATGATACATTTTCTAAGGCATCCCATCATTGGTTTTCCTTATTTTTACAGTGGCTTCCTTATACAATGTCCCCTTGGACACTATTGCAACAATTCCTTAGGAAGGAATTTCACATATCTATAGACAGAGTTTGTGAAGGGCTAGGTAGCCTCTGGATCTCACCCTTCCTTGTGAAGGTGACATATCTAAAAAATTCCCCCACGGTCTATCTCTGGAATAGACTTGTGATATTTCTTGAAAAAGGAACATTACAGTGGTATCAGAGCACTTCTTATTCTCATCTAGAAGGAAATAAGGAGTTGAGAAAGAGGGAGACTCCATCTCTTGGAAGAAAGGAGAAGAAAATAATCAAAATTCTTCTTCCCAAATCTATGCAAGGTACACATGAATATTTCAGAAAGGTTAGGAGGGATATTTATGGAGAATCTCAAAGAGGGTTCAAAACTGGAGGAAGCCCTAGATTTGCAAATGGTGAGGGTAAGCATGCAGCCACATGCCATGATGAACAGCGCAGTCAAAGGCCCAACATTCTTGTGAGGGATATGAAAGGAGGAAGGGTGACTAAGGAGGAAACCCTTAGTTATTTCTTGAAAGAGTATGAGTCTCACACTCATGGATTTAGAAATTAGCCCACTTTTTCTGAGTTTTTCAAGAGCAAGGGGAAAGGGAAGGAGCAGCAAGATAGATTTAATCTATCTACTCTTGGAGGTTCACCTTCATATTCAGCCAAAGATTTTTTGGAAGAGCCAAACCCCTTCCAACAGTAGCACCACATTTAAGAAGAATAAATAATCAAGGTTGCAATGCTACATTTGAGAGGTAAGGCTCATGCATGGTGGAAACTTGAGTCCATTTCTTTTGAGAATGTTAAAGCTTCATCTTATGTAACTTTCACTAAGTCATTGGTGAAAATATTTGATCAGAACATTCTTGAAACTCATGTGATGGAGTTAAATCAAGGGGCTCAAACAAAACCCCTGCATAGAAACATAGAACCACCTCAAGAAACCATTGGAGGAGCTGAAAACTTGCATCAAGCCTTGTTGGAGGCCAAACTTTCATCCCACAACCTTGAGCAACAAAACAGAGAGCTCTCTTTTTCAAAGGTGGATCAGATTATTGGGATTTTGCCCAAATTTATTGCAGAGATAGAGGGAAACAACGCTACCAAATATAGAGATCATCTAGTGCCTCATGTAGAAGAAGAAGGAGCTTTTGCTCCAAATAGAAGGATTCTTGTGTCTTTGCAAGAAGGTCCCCAGGATCTCATGCATGGAGAGCAAGGCACACTTCATGATTCACATGTGCCATGGAATTTGAGGTGTAAAACCATGAAGATTCAGGAAGAAGATAGAGGAGAGACCCAGCACCATGTGATGAGGAGGGCCCATCTCTATCCATTTTTTGAGGTCATTACACCTAGGGAGGTGATTGAGCTGCGCAGTGAAAGCATGGACAGGATTTTTCATCCATATATACAGTCATCTTCAAATGAGAATGTCTTACTGAGTGGAGACATCACACCAAGGAGGCCACTGGTTTAGATGAGGAGGATAGATGCTTCAAACAGTGAGGCATCAATCAATGATTTTAGCAGTATGGAGGCCTTGGGATAGCTTGTTGCAGCGCTAGGGGTTTTGGGTAAAACCAAAGCAGAGGGTAGCATCCCCTCACTATCACTCTTACCCAGTCTCCTTTTAGTACCTGCATTGTTGCAGTGGAAGCAAGGGAGGGACAACAACCTTCCCACTTATACAGCTGACATGGGAGTAGTATATGCACACCACTCTTTGGAGGAGTGGGCACAGTCACTTCTTTTCCTTGGGAGGAAGAGGAAAAATTTATCTATGATTTTCTCCCTTTGCATGAGCAGAAAAAATGGTGAGGACATTGTTCATTTATATGACTTACATGTTGATTCCTTAACCATGTATATGCAGGATGTTGCTCTAAGGGGAAGCATTCTTTGTCAAAGGATCCTTGGTCTACTTAGGGCCAAGAGCATAGTTGATGACCATCCCCTTGATGGGCTTGTGGGAGATTTGTATTTTGGAGGGCATGCTTCTCATGTCTCATACACCATTCATTTCCTCCAAATACATCACGAGAATGTAGCAGCAAACCGGTGGTTGAATAACCACATATTTTCTCATTCTCTCTTGTGGTTTGTGCCCAAACTGCACTGGTTGCATAAGAGGGATCAATGTCCCACTCAATTTCTATATATTGCAGCTAGCATGACTTTTAATTTGGATCTCTATGCTACTATAGATCATACTATTGTTGGGAGCATGATTGGGAGAAAGGAACATGGGATGGATGTGTCCTTTGGGGAAGAAGATCGCCATACTTTTTGCAAGGCATGCTCTAAGGGGAGCATGAGAGATGATGTGGCCACCATATTTCAGAATGTATTCCTTCTTGAGGTGAGCCATGGGAGTTATGGGGAATCATATGATGGTGTTGATTTCCTTCCCATAACAAAGGAGAGACATTAGGCCAGCTTGATTCACAATGGAGGAGGGAAGATCCTTGGAGATCCAAACTTCCTCTTGCCACTTGAGGGCAACATTTCTGCAGACCAAGAGCAGCCTTCACTCGACAATTTTCATAAATGGAGAGGTGAACAGTGTGGGGTAGGCTATGATTCCTACCACTTTCAGATTTTTAGCCCACCTTCTTTGTTGGAGCTCAAGGTGGAAGAAGATGTTCAATAGTTTCCTTATCTGGAGGTAACTAGATTCATATGGATGGTTGCTTGGGGATGAAGGATTGACATGAGGGGAATGTTCTTCCCAATTTATTTTGACACCATGCCTCAATGAGACCTCTGGACAACACCTTATTGCCTTATCAAGTACATTCCATGTTCATGATGATAGCCACACTAGCTAGTTTACATTCTTGGGAGGAGCAATATGGATCTGACTCTTTGTTGATACAACATCTCATCCTTCATGAGGAGTTTATCATAATTAGATGCTACAGTTGGAGGGAGAGGACATCCTATAATTCTATCCTTACAAGTTACTTGAGGACAAGCAACATTTTGGAGGGGAGGACTGTAATGTTCCAAAATTTTATGGAACATTAAAAACTTTTGTTTTTGCTTTAGGAGGAGAATACATGGGTAAGGCAACCCATTAATAATAAAAATCTGAATAAGGAACCCTTATAATGTGAAAAGGGATCAATAAAGAACTATATTTCAAACCCCATGTGTGAAAAGAGACAATTTTCTTGTGGATAATTCTAGAAGAGGCCAAGTTAACTACACAGATTGAGAAGATAAGGTTCACTTGGTGGGCCAACACAATATTCATGAGAGGGAAATCATTCTAGAGAGGAAACCCTAAAGTGTGGGGCCCATGGAAAATCACCTTTAACTTTTTTAAAATAAGGAAAAATCAGCCATTTTCCATTCATTCTTTTGATTATCATTTTTCTTGTCTTCTCTGACAAGTGCATTCTCCAGCTAGTTAGCTGAGATGCAGTGTTGCTAGCACTGGGTGTTCCCAGGTAGGAATCCCATCTATTCCATAGAGTAGCTCTTGGAAGAGATTTTTCTTCATATTCCACATATTCTAGCTTGAGGCCAAAGCATTCCATTAAGCTCCAGCGTAGTCTCCATTGGTGGTTGAGTTGTGTTGCTGGGTGTTGCAGGGGAGGGTTCCACAACACCACTTCCAACATTGTATTTCAGAGGAGGGAGTATCCATTCATTTGGGAGATCAGTGAGGGATTTTCTGATATTCATTCCATCATCCTTGGAATTATTCCAATCATTCTCCATCAGTAGAAGAGCATCCCTCTTCCTTGACTATGCAATTTCTAGAGAACATTTGCAGTGAAGGTTGTAGTATTTCAGTGGGTAGTGAGGTCTTCAATGAAAGGATCAACCTTTCATTTGGGAGATTAAGGAGATGAGTTACATTATATATTGCATCATCTTCAGCAAGGCTCCTCCTATTTCTAGTTTCTATTGAGTTGCAGCAGCTGCTCAACAACTCTGAAATTTTGGTAAAATTGACATTTTGTTTAGTTTCCAGCCAATCCTCTTAAAGGATTGTTGTATTGTATTTTCAGGGGTTGAGACCTTGCTCCTGCTTCTTTATTTGAGCTTACATTGCTGTATTGTTCATCTTCATGTATTTACTTTTGCAGTACCTCCATAGACTGCGCAATCTTAGTTGGGAATGAAACTATGTAAACAGTGTTTTCTCCATTTCTATGCACATGTCCCATTGATCCTCTTTACTTGATTTGAGTAATATATTCCTCAAGAGTTTGTCTACATTTTCTGCTGCATAGGTATTTAAAGGATGATTACATCTTCATGTGACATGGGTCCCTTGAAATAACATTGTCATTTCCTTGTTTGAGCAAAGTGCAGTTGCTGCCTCTTATTTGGGCACTTTCTAGGAGATATATTTTGGGGAGTTCTGTATAACCCATCTAGAGTCATTTCTTTGAGCTCAAATTCTATGTAGGAGTTTTATGATACATGTTCTAAGGCATCCCAGCATTGGTTTGCCTTATTTTTATAGTGGCTTTCTTATACAATGTCCCCTTGGACACTGTTGCAGCAATTCCTAAGGAAGGAATTTCACATATCTATAGACAGAGTCTATGAAGGGCCAGGTAGCCTATGGATCTCACCCTTCCTTGTGAAGGTGACATATCTGAAAAATTCCCCCACAATCTATCTCTGGAATAGACCCGTGATATTCCCTAAAAAAGGAACATTACACATGGCATAAGTATAATCATGGCCCAAGAGTAAATTAAAGTCCAAGGGGCCAAGAACAACCATCACATCCATATGGATATTTTTCCCTCCCAAAGTAACATGCAACTTCTGAAGGATCCCTAACGGTTGAATAGTTCCTCTATTAAACGCCAACAGATTCTAAGTAGCAAGCACAAGTGGAGGCGAACCAAATGCTTGCCAAGTAGTTGAAGAAAAAATAATGATAGGCATGCCTTCATCTATAATAGTGCTAGGTATGACCAGATTAAAGGTTTTTACCGTTATCTCAAAAGGCACATAAGATGGAAGGCGGTATCCTGCAAATCGACTCCAATCAAAGGAAGCGACCAAACTACTCGAAGGGGCTACTGTCGAACCGAGATGGTCTTCTCCTAGTGTTACGGTAGAAGAAGGAGCATCCTACACAACCTCCATCATGGAGGTAGAAGGAGTAGCTTCCAAAAGTACAGGGACAAGAGAATATTTCTCCAAGTATGAGGAATCTAAAGAAATAATAAGAACACGAGGGATGTGAGATCCACTCTCAATGGAAAATACCTGGTGTACCGCAGACGGGCTAGTTCAATCGATCCCATGACCAATGGTTGGTCAAGGATGGATTCATGATGGTGAATTTCTGTGGGAGTGGGATCAAGAAAGAATGAATCTTAACTAATTTTTGAATCAACTGGTGAAGGACTCAAAAGAATGCTGTTTGTAACCAGCTGGAAGGCATGGTGCAAAAACAATTGAGTTGTCCAAATCTCTCTTGGCTTCATCCATATACAGACAAAGGTGAATGGCATGATGCCATTCACACAACTTACAGGGATTGGCAAGCTTACCCTGCTTCTTAGGAGATTTACTAGCACTAGCTGAAGATGTGCCCCCAACCTGACTCCCGGAAGCCAAAGGCAACGACGGACGACCATTAGAAAATACTTTGAGCACCTTGGGAATGCTAGGGAAATCCTGAAGAAGATGGTTTCCCTAGCACAACATGCAATGGAACTTAAATTTCCGTGGAGTGTTGGAGGATTCATCGAGAGTAGGTGTTTTAGAAGCAACAACTGCAGAATTAGCCTCTCGCTTATCTGACTTCTTCTTCTTCTTATCCACCTGGATACTAGAATAAAAAAATTCACCAAGCGAAGTAGAATATGAGGACAAAGAAACAGGAGAAGAAGGGGAGAGGTACACCTTCGAATCAACATGGCATTGCTCAGGTGGAGGAGTGGATGCTATAGCATCTGGAATGCTTGAGACCACATCAGTTGAAAACAACCAAACAGGCAACCCAACAGTTAACCCAGGGAGGGATAACGTGGCCATATAAGGAGCACAAACATTTCCAAAAGGAGGAAAAGGAATAGGAATCCCTTCAGAGGGGAGTCCTTGATTGGAAAACTCCGAAATTTTTTCCATCAGAAACAACCTTGAAATAAAACACTAAGGACAAAAATTCTAACCAGAAATATTTCGTGGGCGATTAATTTTTAAGACACTGAAACCAGACTCTACTGTTTCATATTTTAATAGGCGAGAAACAAGCAAAATGTGACTCTATCGCTTTTAGGTTGGACACGAGCTTGAAAGGACAAGAGCTTGATGATATTTTCAGTTAAAAGAGTCAGTAAAGATCAAAATGAATACTCTGGTAATCTAGGAAAATGGGTGTACCAGATATCTGTGAACTGCCATATAGACCTTGGTAAAAATGAAAGAGAAATAAATCAAGGACTTGACGTATGTGCAGGTAATCTCCTAGAATGTTGTGTCCGGTGTATCACAGGTAAAAGATGGTAAAATCGACTTCCTATAGATAAAGGATTGCAACCTAATGGGCTCTCCCTTTATATATGCGACGATATGGGGAGCACAAGTCTGTACTAGCACTGTCTGTAGCCAGATGGCGAGCGACAACTGCTAGGCTTAAAGATGCCAGAACACGTCTCTACCTTAGACTACTAGATGTTTCGTTAATGTTTCAATGTTGCCTTAGGTTAATTCAGTAAATTTTAAAGTTGATTTCAATTTACGTTTCAATTTCAAGGCCCTATCAAATGTTGGATCTCTTAAAACCTCTAAATGAAAACTACATGCCACAAAATATCACTTTTTTCAATGAAGAGCTATCTACGGGATAGTTGAGAGTTTTTCAAATGACCATAAAACGAACCCACAAAAACATCCACTACTGTTTCAAATGCAAGCTAATGAAACTAAAAAAATTCTCTCTAGAGTTATATAACACTAGTAATGTGAAAGAGCTTTCAATTTTCACTAGGCTAATCAAAATGCAAAAGATTTTGTTTTTGTATTTTTCAATATTTTAGAGCAAATGCACTAAATGAATGAAAAAATAATGAAAACACCAATTCGAGAAATGATGGTGAGAGATCTGAAACAAACAAGTTCACTCAATACAAACATGCACAATCAAGACTCAAACTGATGACAAAATCCCTCAAAGTGAATAAGAATCTCGAAAGAGACTCAAACAAACCGTGTAATCTAGGCTTGGAGTAACACAAAGCGAAACCGAATGAAAGAAAGGAAAATCACTCAATTAATGCAATGATTCAATGGGATCGAACAAGACGAATGCACAGAAGAAAAAACAAAATTGACCAAGCAAGCAAGGACCCAAAACTCCCATGAGAGGCTCAACACACTGAAGCACGTAGAAGCCCTAGGGCTAGAATGCAAAACTGATAGTAAAGGGAAAACAACCAGAGGAAAAGCACCAAAAATAGTAAAAAATGACTTCAAGTCACTCAATCAATCAAAAAAATGACACCAAGACCAAAACTCAAGCTCAGAGAGCCCAAATGCAAGAAAACCTTAACACCAAGCAGAGTTGGCACGCTTGTTTAGTTGTAATCTGCGCCAAAAAGGCATTGCCATGGGGGCCTAACTAGAAACAAGCACCAACTGGCGTGACTGTTAGGAGAAAAACCACACCAATCGATTTTACCCTAGAAAAATAATGAAAATGGACAAATAGAGATTGGATCTGGTCTTCTGGGGGCTGAACAGGGGTTTCAAACCAAGTAAGGTGGACCAGAAAAGAAAATAAATCAATCAAAAGCACAAAAACACCCAAGAGAGGAAGGAATAACTCCCACTGAATCCCTAGTGGAGTCGCCAAATCATTGAGGAGGTAAATCCCCTCTACAGACAAAGGCGATCCCACTAGCCCTAGATTGGGTCTAGCAATAATCAAATCACACAATGATGTTGGTTCCTAGTTACAAGAAAGATAAAGACTGCGATAAGTAGCCTACCTCAAATCCCACACTATTGTTGTCGATGAAGAAATAGTGCTCCTCATCCCTAGCATGACAGATCACAATCCTTCCATTCGTCATGTCTGGACACCTGTACACTCGCAGAGAAATGACGACAGACAATGTAATACTTAAAGCATGTAACTATATATCAGTTAGAGAAGATATAATTCGTTACATTACATAAAAGAGTAAACACAAGAATGGAACCAAAATTAGAGTCGCTAATATTATATATGACAAAAGGGAGATTACAACCAAATGCTCTGACGCTATGATCTTCATTCGGCGAGGCTTGCAGTGGAGCGTGTCTCAACAAAGCCTGTCGGGAATCTAGACGAAGCTCTCTCTCTTACGAGATTCTTTTCGGCTTAGCTCTCAATAGTTGCCCAGCTATAGTTTCCTTCCTACAAGTTTAGCTAGCTTGCTAATGGAGAGGGCAAGCTTTTATAGATGGAGGAAGGGAAGTTGGGATCCCTATAATCATGGGATAGGTCCTATCTCTTAGGAAGGTTCCATGAGAGGTGGAAAACCACTTCCTATACATGGAGATCCGGAGCCAAACCACTCAACTCCTTTTGATGATTCATTCTGGAGTTTGTTAGAATCAAACTTCTGTGATTTATTTTTTAAAAAAATCCCTTAATAATCTTGGCGTGAGTGAAGCACAGGGACAGAGCGCCAGTTGGCACGCCCTCTAGTGTGGGTTTCCCCCATTGGCATGAGAGATGAACTGGCTAGTCGTGCCAAGGCTAAAACATCTGATTCTAGGGTTTTTCATAGGAAATGTTATTCAGGAGAATGTTTTTCCTTTTGCAAGAGGATGCCATGAAGGTGTTTTTAGGACATTTTACTATTCACAGTCACAGGAATAGTCCTCCAATGTACGAGATGAGGGATTACAGGGACAGTGATAAAATGTTGTGTAAAAATGGGCCTCTCAAAAAATAGTTTGTAGGTGGGTAAAAATCTATTCAAAACATACCAAAATAGCTAATGGATATAAATTCGGGAGGGACAATGATCTAAATGTCATATCTACTAGAAATAGGTGCAGAAAAGCAACAAAAGATTAGAGGGAAAATTGTTGTAAATGAAGTGGAAAAAGGCTACAACCTGGAGGGAAGCAAAGGGGACCCTAGAAGAAGACCCAAACAAAACTAAAAGAGGTGTTTTGGATGGACAAATAACCAATATGTAATGGATCTGAAGGTAAGGGATCAGATCTGAAAAATGGCTAAACACACTGAAATTTCAGACGACTTGCAACAGCTATAACTCTTCCACGAAAAGTGGAGGTTACTAAAGCCCTAAGGGGCTAGGTTCCCACTTTGATGTGTAAAATAGAACAAATACAGATCCAAAATGGGTGAAGACGGAGGTAAGAAAACCCTAAATAGATGCCCAGACAAACCTAGAAAAATTTCAGAAAATTCCTACAAAAAGTTCAGGTCATAGTTTCTGACCTATTTTATGTAGAGGTCTCAGGTTTTGGCCTATTTTCTATGCCCTAGAGGTTCAAGTTGCAGGTTTTGGCCAAAAAATTGTGACCTACACTTCTGGCACTCTCGAGAGTAGGTTTTAGAAAAAAAATTCGTCTCAGTTGCGATTGATGCCTGTCACCTGCGTAATAGGTCCGAAAACACATAGAAGTTAGAATTTTTAATGTTTTAGGGTTTTATAGGTTAAAAAAAACATCAAGAAAAGAAAAAAAAAGAAGATGAAGAGAAATCGTAGGCTTTGAAGTAGCTGGATATGCATGGATCTAAAAAACGATAGAGGTCGTAATCGTAAACCCTTGTGGAGTCGCCAGTTGTTAGTATGAATCTTAATCGCAAGCATACAAAAAAGGATCACTTTAGCTGTGCATAACAAACAACCCTTACAACAAAGATGGCTTCCAATATCTTTAGATCTGCAATTAGTTGACCAAGATAAATGCTTCAAAATCTCAATCTATGCATTAAAAGACATTAAGCAGTAAATAAAAGCAAGAGTTGCTCCATGCATCCAAAAGACAAGAAAAGAATGTTTTAAAGAATTTTTGTATTTTTTCACACCTGGGAAGGGAACATAGAAAGATGTTACTAGTCCCCCTAAATGGGATGGGTTCTTGTAAGTCCTCATCACTTCAAATCTAAAATATCTCTCTCTTGATGGTGTCGAAAACCCAAACTAAAATGGAACTCAAAGGGAGCTCATAAGAAAAATGGTAGCAAAATATGACAATGATGGTGGATCAAAGTCAGATCAAAAGCATAGATCCAGAGTGATCTTTATGCAAGAAAAGGTAGTGAGTGAATGGAAAAAACCTTCTATTTATAACAAAATATTGAGTTATTCTAGAGATTGGTGCATAATTAAAATATTATTAACCAAATCAAGATCCAACTTTTATGGAATATTTTATTATATTTTTTGGAGGGAATTTTTTTTTTTGACTTTGGTCAAATCCTTTTATTTGTAAATAATAAATAAATAAATGAATTATTTATTATTTTAAGGATGTGGTTAAATAATAATTAAATAAAGAATGCTTTATTCAATTATTTAGAAATTATTTAGTCAAATTTAACAAGTTATATTATTTAAATAATGTTTAAATAATTATTCCTAGAAAATAATAAGACAAATAATGATTTATCTAATTAATTTTCCTGTTTTGGGTTAAATATGACCATTAATATTAATTAAACTGTTGTTTAACTAATCATTCCTTGAGGAAAATAAAAAAAATGTGGATTTATTCAATATTTCCTCATGGGGTTTCCTGTTTAGACCATAAACAACTTAATAAATAAGGATTACTAAGTTATTTTTCATAGTGAAAACAATTCTACTCAGGGTAAAAATGGTCTTACATGGTGTACTTTGGTCCATCTAATAGTAACAGGTTAGATGAAAAAAAAATGATGTAACACGTTTCATTATGCAATGACACACTTAGGATCAGATTGATGGGGTGCTTGACCTAACAGTGCAGAGGCACCCTTGAGGATGAGGTGAATATGTCCCCGTACTCCTCCACAAGCTTATACATTTATTGTTGTCGTGTGGAGTAGCCATGTATGGAGGCTGTGGCCATAATATTTTTCTTGCCCTAAGGGCGAATCATCAGGAAAACTAATTTCCCATTTTTGGAAATGAGCTTACTGCATTGTTTTGCAATAACCAAAGAGATAGTGGCAGATGGGTGTAACTTTGGTATCTTGTACAACTTATTGCCAAAAGTAGCAAGAACAGTGCAAGGTTGGGACTCATACACAATGTGTTGCTTCCATAAGTATGGTTGGCCTAATAATACATCACAAACATCAAGAGGAGAAATGTGACATAATACCTCATTATGAAGGGCTTAATTTTGTAGGGAAGGCAACACTGCTAGCTAACACAAAGGTCCCGTCCTTGTTGAAGCCATCCGATGGTGTACGGTTGTTGTTGTGTTGTGGTCTTCAAGCCCAATTTCTTCATGGTATCTGCTGAAATGAGGTTCTTTTGGCTCCCACTATTGACAATGAACTGTATTGGGGAACCCTTTACCCACATCTCAGAGTCTAAGAGACGCTCCTCCTTCTCTGGATCTTCTGGTCCCTCCTTCTGGATCTTCGTGGTGGCAATGGTGGCATTGGGTTCTGTATCAATAATATGCTTCCCTTTTTCATTCCCCTTCTCCGGTTCTGGTTCAAAGTTGAAGAATACATCTGATTCAGAAGCCCTCATATTGGCCACTAGTGATTTCTTGGTGGAAAACTCACTTATGTTGTGAGTGGAGCTCTTATGGAACTCACACCACTTTCCCGCGTCCTTCTTTGACTTCGCGGTTTTTTTCTTTGCTTGCAACTTTGGCAGGTTGTCTTGGTCCACCATGCCTTGTATTTTTTCTTTGTTCTACAATTTTGAGGCACCTTTCCGTTGCTTTTGATTCACATATCCAAAGTCCTACTTCTTCAATTTGAATTTATACTCAATCATGGTAGCATACTAGTATTCTGTACAAAGAGAGGAGATGTCAATGAGATCCATTTCCTCCTGAATGTATTTGTGCAGAAAACTAAAGTAATTCAACACCAAAGGTTCCTCAGAATATTTGATACCCAAATTTGTGCGCAAGGTATGGAATAGCTTTGTCGACTCATGCACATCTTGATCCCTTTGTTTCTGCAACATAGTCCATTATATGTACGTGTCATCATAGCTCCCCACAGGATAATATTGTTCCTTGATGATGTCTCAAAAATAATTCCAAGTGGGTATGATCGAGAAGAGAGAGGGTTCCCCCTCATCATTTTTCTCATAGTAGGTTTCCCACGAGTCCTTGACATGCGGGGTAGCTTTGAGAAGTGAAAAAATAATCTTCCCCCAGTCAGAACAGTCACAAACCGAGAAATATCCTTATAATATATTCAACCATCTATCTATGGAATCTAAATCTATTTGGCCCTCAAATATGGTAATTTCAAAGTTTACTTGCACCTTAAAATGAGTTGTGCCTCCAGAGTGGCCGCTGGAATACAGATGCACTGCCAGTGGGTAGTCGTTGAACGATCTGGGAAAATTTACCCATCATTGAATTCACTTGTTTTTTGAGGGCCTCCTTGAAAAATATTTTGATACAATCTCCTGCCCCCTCATATTTATTTTCATCCCCCATGGGTGGCTGTTGGGGTTTGCAAGTCTTACCTTGCAAAGGTTCAACTAGATCAAGCCCTAACTCCTTATACCCCGACCTTGTTGGGGACATGCAAAGAAGGATTGAGAAAGAGAAAAATTCTCTGATACCACTAATCCATATTTATGCAGGGACACAAAAAAATACACATATAACCATAAATACAAATATGTTGTAGAGATAACACTTCATTTCATTAATATCAAAGAATTGAAATCTGTTTACAGACAAAATGGAAATAAACTAGCTAGTGCACTAGTAGCTTATCTCTAAGAAGATATGTGGTGGCTACAGGCCTTTGAACTATGCTAAAATCAAGCTTGAGGGCCTATTTCTCATTGATAAATAATGGAAAACCCTAAACATCGAAAATCCTAACCCGAAGAGATGAAGCACCAAAACTATGGGTCCCGTTTGGGTAAATTGGTACATCAACTTCCTTGTTACGTAACTTTGGCATATGATCTCCGTTTGACATGAAAAATACCTTGTTAGAAATATATATCTGAGGACTACAACTTTTTATGTGATGAACATCAAAGGTACTTCCATGTTGCTCCTGGTTTTCCCAAAAATCGTTATTTAGGGCCTCAAAATAGCTCTGGATGTTCAGGACCCAAAAAATTGTTAAAAATAGTAAACTATGCTACAATTAAGGAAAATGAAAGAAAAAATGGTGGGCCGCCAAGTAGAATAGGTAGGTGGCCACCAATATCCACCTGGATCACATTTTACCTTCTCAATTTATCCTTTTAGCAGTCAATATGTAGCAAAAGTAGTCAAATCTGATACTAATTGTTAGCCAAAATTAATGCTGAAAGGGGGCGTGAATCAATATTACAAAAATATACAAATTAAAATTTATAAAATTAAAAAATATTAAAAAATTCACATAAAAAATATATAAAAAGGACATCCACATACACAAGGAAAGCACAAACAATCATAACATGTACACCCTTATATTTTAGGTGGAAAAACCCCGCTGAGGGAAAAAAAAAACCATCAAACTGTTTGATTCTTATTCTTATTATCTATTGCTTCAAAATATTTATGTTTACATACATCAACTAACCACCACTAGTAATGGAGAACCCACCCCTTGATTGAAATGAGAAATGTTGGCTACAACAAATTTGAGCACCCACTCCTATAATAGACAATAACATGCAATTATTTGGAAGCCCCTACCCCAAGTACAAGCAATTCTTCACCAAGATAATATGATTCAAAACTGAAAATACCACTGCATAGAAAAATAGCATCAAATATGAATAGTCATGCAGCCACAATTTCACACACCAAATGAGAACAAAATGTCCACACATACTCTCTCCCAAATTATCTTCAATATCTACAACAATGGAACTCTTAAACAATGTTGATGCATGAATTTTAAAATACATTGCAACAACGAAGCTCTAAACCCTCTGCAACACTCACTATCTTGTAATTTCTCTCCATTCAAACTCACTCACTCACATTACTAGTGAACTAAAAAATGAGAAACTTTTCTTCTCATATTTATAAAATTTGAAGATGGTTAAGTCACAAAATTCTTCAGATGGTGGAGCTCACCCCAAAACGTTTTCACATGCTTCAAAATTGATTAAGATAATATTATTTACCAAATCAAGGCATTTACTCTACTAGCCTTTCGATATTTTCAAATTTGATCAACTTTTAGAAGCCCCATGACCTATATTGACATTTTTTTAGAAAATTCCGACCATGAGCTCTACGCACATGAAATATAGAGTAATTTTTGTGTTTTATTTTAGTTACATGGACAATCCTATGATATGTTTACTATGGTTTCATGCACAACACTAACACCCAACGATTGAGGCATTCCAGACAGATGCATAGCCCATCATCCATGTGACTAGGGAAGAGCATACTCTAAAACAAAAATTATTTTCATCAAGCTTGCACCAGAGTTTTAGGGGCTCATATAAACCTGAAAAGTAGCCTTAAAAGCCCATAATGACCTTAAAAAACTAGTTTCATGACTCAACAAGACTCCAAACGAAACATCAAGTAGAATTCTAGCAAAGTTGTAGCTCAACTTTAGAGGAGGCCTTATTACATCATGAAAATTGTTCAAAAAAACTTTTGAGACTATGACAACACTTTACATCATCATGAAATCCATAAAAAAGTATTGAAAAGACTGAATATGATGCATAGGGACACATGAGTTCATGACTTACAATAGGTGACATCAATGGCAACATAAACATGTCAACAGAAGGTGTCCCCTGAACCCTCAATCTAGATAGCCAATTTTTCAAATGTCGTGATGTAGTCTCATATTGTACCCTTCTTTTAAGCTTTGTGAGGTTACCCAAAAAGTGATATTCCTTCTCAAAACAAACACAAATGGCTTTAGAGAACATATTCAAGGTTGGCTTTCCTATGTAGCATTTATGATACCATTGCCACCACTTCCAGCATTCTTGGTCCAAATAAAGAATTGTCACATTTAGTTTTGTTTCACCATCCCACATATTGTTAAGTTGAAAATATTATTCCATTTGTGCCTCCCAAACTTCCAATTTAGAATACTCAAATTTATGCATGTAAATCTTGGGTGTCCTATTGCCAAAATATAGGTCACCCCCATGGAAATTGTGATACCCTTCAGATTTATGGTGAACAAATTCACCTTCGATTTTGGCATCGACATGGTTCCCCTCCCCTGGGTGGTATTTATCCTTGAGGATGTGATGTATGGGTCCCAAGGCCTTATTAATTTCCTCTTCTACTTTGGTGGTGATGCTTGCTTCTATATATTCCACCTTTTTCTGGAGGCTTTCCATAACTTGAGCCCTCGTAGCTACCATATACTGGCCCAGGTCATAATTTTTTGTTATTTAATTTTTTTATGATTGTAATGGGCGTGAGAACAAAGATTTTTTTGATGTAGGTGTTAAGTCCCTATATTACTAGTGTAGTCCCTTATTATGTTAGTGTAGCCCCCCTTATTGTTATTGTTGTACCCTTGTAACCCCCATATTGTTATTATTGTGCCCTTACATTATTATTGTTAGGTCGGCTAGGATTACATTGTAGCCCCATGGACTCCTATATATAGAAAGGAGGTTTTGTCATTTGTATCATCGAAGAATTTTTCATTCATGTAACATATTGGAGGTTGCCTCCTCGAAGTGGCTTATTTATAAGGCGTTGATATCACTTTTATTCTATTTTTGGAGCTGGTTTCACAACATTTGGTATCAAAGCCTTTGGATTCTAGGGTTTTGCTGCTCCAAACAGGTCATCGTGGAATTTTCGCTATAATTTTTTTTTTGAGAAGGTTTAGAAGCTGAAATTTTTAGAGTACAAAGCCGAAATCCTAAGTAAAATCATCACAAAATTTTAGAGCTTGGTTCAGAATATGTTAGGAAATATGATCTGTGGAAGTTAGGTAGTTTTGTAGGCTCTTGAATTTAACCTAAATAGGTCATCGTGGAATATGCGCTATAAATTTGTTTCTACGAGGATTCAGAAGCTAAAATTTTCATAGATGGAAGCCAAAATATTGAGGAACCTCCTGTAGAAATTTTAGATCTTGGTTCGCAATATTTTGTGAGATATGACCTGTGGAAGATATGATTATTTCAGGCTCCTGAATTTCATCTCAAAGAGGTGACCGTGGGAAAAACGACATAACTCTCTCTCTGAGTGTTGGATTGGGGTTCTGTAAGATTTGGCCTGAAGTACATGGACTGTTGTTTTTAGCATATCAATTTCAAAGTCAAAGGAGGAAAAAATGACATGTGGCAAGTCGTACAAATTCGCTCTACTGAACTAGTCCATAATCAGGTCATCGTGAGAGATTGAACATAACTTTTGCCTTGAAGAATCCAAATCAAGTTAGACCTATGACCTTCAAAAGAAGATTCAGAGTGCTACATTAAGGCTGATTTTCAAATATTGAAGATCCGAAATCACATAGATAATTCATTTTTAAAATATAACAAACAAAAAAATAATTGCTAGCAAGAAAAAGCAAGAAAAAGGTGTGTAATTTTTTCTGAATCGTTAAAACAAAATAAAAAAAACATTGTTACAATGAAAAATTTAAAAGTTTAAAAATCAATTAAAAATTGAAAATGGAAAAAAATAAATAAATAAAAAATATTAAACAAAAAAAAAATGAAAAACAAATTAATTTAAAAAAATGTTTAAATAAAAAAAGACTTAATTTAAAATACACAAGTTTAATTTATTTTTTTGGTTCAATTTTTGTTTTTTTTCTTTAAATTATGTGTTTTTTTTCCCCATTTTTTAATATAGTTTTCGATTTTTTTTGTTTTTTTTGTTTTATTTATTTATTTTTGTTTAAAATTTTTATTTTTACAACTTAATTTTTATTTATTTTTACATTTTTATTGGTTTTTAATTGTTTTTATATATTTTTTTTTAATTTGAGTTTTGTTTGTCATGTTTTTCTTATTTTATTTGTATTTTTTATTACCAAAACAAAAATCACCTCTCTAAAAAAAATGGTTGATGCTGCATCAATATGTTTCAAAATTAGCATGAAAATCACTAACATTTTAAAACAAATATTCATACTTCAAAAATATGCACAAAAAAAACGGGTGATTCTGCATCACCACTTTTCAAAATCGGGTGTTTTTTTTGCTACATGAAAAAAGTAAGTACCATTTCAGTTACCTATTTCATCGGTAACCATGTTAAGAGTAGAAAATACAACTTCTATATACTACAAAATTTGACATCCAATGAGTACGAAGTGAGGGAACTGTGGTAATAAAGGAGTATGAGGTGTTATATATTGTGATATGTGCCATGGACCCAACAATAGTACTTGACCCAATATTTTAGAGTGTTAACTAAGGAATATCAACCATACCCTTAGTTGTACTATAGAACTTCCCTAGGTACATTAGGGTAATCTCCCCGATTTTTATTCTCAATGTACTATAAAAAAAAGAGGGTCGGAAACTTCTCTAAGGTTGGTTTCAGGGTAACCTTGGGGGGATTTCATTATACCAAAGGTACGTGGAAGTGTATTCCATGTCTAGGTGATGTATGATGTGATACTACTCAAAGGGGCACCAATAAGGGCTACAAGGGAGTCAAACAAACATGACCACCTCTTGTAGTTCAAATTTTTATGCTTCCCAAACCAAAGTTTGATGCACTTAATGATAGATCTCTATAGTTTAAAGATATTGGAATACGTCTCTAGCTTAAATTATTTTTGATAAAATTGGTGGTGTGGATGGCTCACGAAATTACTGTGATACTAATTGTACCGTGCTTGATCTATAGAAAATATAAAAGTGTGAAATCTGTCAAAGATAGCACATAAAATAACTCAATGTGATCATAACAATTGAGATATTTTATTTATATCTGCAGCAAAATTATTCACTTTCCTCTTCGAGGGGGCAACCTCTAATAGAGTAGAGCTCAACGAAACAACACAAGACATGACTTCCCTTACTATATTCGACAAAATACAGTTTCATGAGATCCAAAACCCTAACTACTCATCATCCCTTGCATAATGCAGGTCAACCACTTTATTTATTAGCTACAACACATTATAACTAATTATGGTCCCTTTTTTTATAATATGAGCGAACCACTTATAATGCTTCTTGGAGCACGGTCCCTTGGGGTGCATTTTTTGGTTAGTTTTTTCTAAGTTTTGTTATACGCATTGTGCGCAAGTAGTCAAGGGGGATTTGGGGTGGGTAAAAGTCCCTTAATCATTGTAATGGGTTTAAAGGGAAAAAACATGAGTCTCAAAACATGGTTTGATACCATGGTATGTGCGTGTCGATGATAGTATAAATATGCAAGGATTGATTCAAGTAAGGATATAGTATATTGGATGTATGGTTCTTGTTTAATGTTTTGATCTAATTCTAGGTTTGTCTGGCTAGAAAGGCTCCTACTAGTTGTGTACACGGAGTCCTGAGTCCGACTGTGTGAGGGCTCTGTTGGTTGTGTCCATAGAAGGATTGAATGTAAAGAGTTGCATACTTCTTAATAAAGAAGAAATTTTTGGCGAACTTGGACTGTTATGTGATTTTTTGTATTGATTATCTGTTATTTTCTTTAAGATTTAAATTTTTTTTGTGTTGCGTATTTACTTTTTTGATTCGTTAATTGCATCTCTATGAAAAATTTTCGATGTTAATGAGTAGATGTGAATGAAGTATACTTAATTATTGTGCACAAATTATGTTGAAGTATACTTCGACAATCTACAGAAGGGTTTGATCTATTGACTCTGCCTGCGTGCATCTGTTATATTATCTGCACTAATTCTTAATAGGGCCACTATATGAAAAGCTTCCTTAGGGTGCAGAAACCTGGTTCCAGCTCCTCCCCATACTGCTTCAAGTGAGACTTTGATTTGCACAAGTCGGTCACTACCAAAAGGGCCAGTAGTTGGAGGGTTTTGTTGGTTGCGCAATAACTACGAACCTAGGTCAGGACCCCTCAAGCCAAAAAATGGTTCCATTAGACTCCGACCAAGCCGTGAACCACCAAGGATACATAGGAGAGAGGAAAGGATGTTGAAGCAGAAACTGAGCCTACAACGAAGGAGGAAACAATCAACTTAGAGAAGGACGCAATAGAGAAAAATGGTGAAGGCACCGAGGGTCCTAAGATGCATACCACTAAAGGCACTAAGTGTGGTTCTCATGCCGTAAGAGGTTCACACAAGAAAAGGAAGGAGTCCAAGTTGGAAAGAACATAGGACTTCACTCTCACTAAGGATGATTTCATAGAGATCGAGAACACAGTCAAGTCGGAAATGGAGGATATGTAGACTGACATGGAAGTGCAGTACAAGTCCATTCTTGAAGAGTACATTTGGGAATCTAGGAGCTCAAAATGTAGGCAAAAGCGATACAAGCGAGAAAGCTACAAGCGATCATGAAAACCTCCAACCTCGGGCAAATGAGTATGCAGCCAATTTTCACGGTGTTTCCATCCCTCTTGGATAGCCACCTACTTCAGATCTTCGCACCAGCCATCATAGTTGAGCCACCTATCTTGCGCACTTCCCTGTGAGCATGCAGAGAGATTAGCATTGATCTGGCAGTTCTACCTGATGGCAAGCTCCATGCGATCCATAACATGATAGTGGATGAATTACAGTACCGAGAGGTTTGTGCCTTGCAAGTAGTAGTGTTGCAATAGAAGCAACAGACAATAAAATAGGTGTGTCACGCAACATTGGAAGCTATGATTGATCAAGTGTGTGGTGACCTGCCGTAGGTCACTATCACTACCTCAACCACTCCAACATCAAAGTTGGAAAGCTTGGCCACTACGCCAAAGGCATCACACATAGAGATACAAATTGTCTGGGCCAAGTTCGAGAAACACATTTCTGAGCTAGAGATGAAGCTCCAACATGAGACATTGTCGAAGGTCAGAGTGCAATGCGCAATAGAGGTAAAGGTAGCCACAAGTGGTTTACCAACAGGAGTGGCTGAGTGTGGAATACTCCTAGATGAATCTGTGGGTGTCTGGACTTATGTTTAGAATGACCCAATGGTCTAGCAGTTGAGAAACAAGCTTCTCATAAAATAATAATAGTTTATAGAAATATATATGATGGGACGAACATTAGTAACCACGCAGAGGCTTTCCTGACTTCATGAAGGCAAGAAAATTCAGATAGAGATTGAAGACCTGTGCCACCGTTTTGAGCAAATAAATCAATCTTGCGGACAAGATCGATCTCGCTAGTACCAAAAATTAATCTAGCAACAAATAGCCAAATAAACCTATCTTTCTCTAGACATATGTGATTTAAAAAATAATACTATAAAGGTGTTAAGAACTTACCATAAATCCAATGCTTGTTCTAAGTAGTTTTCCTTCGGTCACTTGAAGTAGTTATCTTTAAAGACCTATAGTCACAAACAAGAAAACATTAAAAAGCACTTGTATAGTAAATATTATAAATCATGCCTATCAATGTTATCAAGGAATCCATGAAATAAACAGTTAATTAACAGCTTATTGAGAAAAATGAATTCATTTGTATTAACTTTGAATAAAGAAAACCTTACAACCATAGCCATGATTTTGAACAGGCCTTCCCGGGGTCTGAAGTAGGAATCTCCTCTACTCTAACAAGCCTTTCACTCTTCCAACAGAGACAGATAGAGGTATGTGATCTCTCCTCACAAAAATCTCAGTTAAATGAGTCTGAATCCCAACAACACTTAACCTAAAATAATTCTAAAGCTTGAACTCCCCTTGAGGCTACCCAATGCCTCTTTTTATAGTGCAAAAGAGGAGGTTTCAATTCCAACTATGAAGGGATAGAATCCTCCTTCAAAGGGATAAGCTCCTCACATCAAGGGGTTAGCTCCTTAAGGTAATGGATACATGAACCTCAAAAGAGCAGTTCTGCCACTGAAATATTCTTTTGTAGAGGCTTCTAGAATTTATTGAAAGTGAGATTTCTGAGTTTACTTGCACCTTTTTAATATTTTACAGGGGTCCCCACCTATAACATAGAGAAAGTGCGTTCAGGTACGTAGGAGTCATGAACATTAGGTGCGGGACCGTAGGCAAGATGAAGAGAAAGTGTGATACCAGAGTTAAGGAGATTTTTAAGAACTTTTCTCTTATTTTCAAGGCTTGACATGAAGAACTAATATGTTAGACTTGGAAAGGAGGAAGTATGAGTGATAATGAGCTCATACATATAGTATAATGTCAGAATGACAATTTTCAGTGCAACAGATTGCCCCCTAAAGTGCAAAGTCTGGAATAGATGAAGCTGAAGTCTGTCATATATGAAGAGTGCAATACTTTATCATTTCAAGGATCATCCTATGGACACCCCAGTCGGAACCTGTAAAAAAATTCAATGAAAAATATATATGTGTAGACATATCATCGCTGAGGTAGGCATTCCCATACTTATAACAAAAATAACTAGAAACGGATTTATACTATTATGATACAGAAATGATTTTCAATACATCAACAGTATAGACATGTGTAGAAATAGTATGGACATAGCCATCTGTTTATGAATGGTCCACTATATAAATGAATAACAAAATTCCTCGTAGCCTAGATGGTAGAAACTAAATCCAAGGTCTTGATTTCTGCTTCTCGAACTAGTACGATTCTATCCATATGAATGAATGTGTAGAAGTCAAACATGGTAGAAACCACTTGATTACCAGTCAATGATGTAAACTGTTAACAAGTGTGAGAGTAACCACCAATAATGTCAATGGCTCTCAAATTACTTAGTACAATTCATGAGATCTGAATGAATGAGCTGAAGTCAAACATGTCACGGAATCATACGATCGAAGGTCAATGATGCAACCTGTCATCAAAGGTGAGAAACCTGCCATTGAGACATGCAGATTTCAAAGTAATGACGATTTCTAGATCAAATTCCTAGATAATGAGTTGTCGTCGATAGGAATTGATCTGTCTTAGGCAAGCCCATGACACAAATTCATAGATCAAGTTTTGAAGAAATATATTGGCAAGGACTGACTCAGGGATGGTCAAAATGGATGAAAGATATTTTGTAGATGAATGGTTTATTTGAACTGTCCTCTTGAACACATAAGGACTCTGCAGATGGCTTGGTGACAATTGACACAAAGCTAATACCTAGAAACCAGCTAAAGACTTTCAATATGGTTTGATTAATTGTTAGTCAAAGGATTTCCCAACCCAGGTGAAAAAAAAGTGTCATGTTCAAGAGTGGTTAATGACTTTTCGAATAATCAAAATACAACAAACAAGTTCATTTTTCTCTCTTTTCCCGCACCATTTCTGGCAAGTACCTCTTTATTTTTGACAAGCTTGAGGAGGATAACATTTTCTTGTTTATAAGCTCATCCTTCAGATGAGTCCAACTTAGTTTAAGATTCAAACCCTAAGAAGGAGTGGTTCGTTCCTATTTAAAATTGAACAGGTCCTTTACTGTTACATTTTAACGAGTCCAATATAGGAAAAACACGGTGTTTGTTCAATTTTAGAGAGTTAGAA
The DNA here is from genome assembly GCA_034641835.2 of Pinus albicaulis. Classification (NCBI taxonomy): domain Eukaryota; kingdom Viridiplantae; phylum Streptophyta; class Pinopsida; order Pinales; family Pinaceae; genus Pinus; species Pinus albicaulis. The sequence continues at coordinate 229,526 of JAXQQM020058409.1, forward strand.
GAAAAAACTTAAGAATACTCCATGGGGGTACTTTTTCATAAATTTAGTCTCTCGAGCCCAAAAAAGGATAAAATAATGTTAGAGAGAACTCTATTGATCGTAATTAGTCAATGTATACCTTTTTTGTAAATAGCCCATTTCAGTCTGTAAAAAGGGTAAGCTTATACTAAAGGGACGATCATTCATTTATTTTAACAAGTTCGAATAATCAAGTACTCGGCAATATTTTCAATTTTCGAGAGTCTGAAAAGAGCTTAAAAGAGGACTCCAAGTTTTTTCTTTTTCGTAAATTTTTTGAAAGAGTCCATGTTGGGAAAAATACTAGGGGGGGGGGGTTGAATCAGTATTTAGAGCTTACTCAAAACTTTTTACTTTTTCTTTCTCTAAAACCCATAGGCTACTTTTCTAAACAAAACTACCGTATGCACACATATATCCTTAAGGAAACTCCTGTATTCTCAGAGCTCTTATTATGTAATTGATTCTTTACTTAAATAATTGCATCATTCATTCATTAGATCTTTAGTAAGTAGTAAGCATGTGTAGTAATAACAGAACAAACCATCACTCATAAGAAAAACACATGAACATCAGGATTTAAGGTGGAAACCCAATTCAGGAGAAAACCACCACTACCATTGTCTCAGTCTTCAATATTTGTTATAAAGAAAACATCTTACAACCATGTACTGGCGCAGACTCATACCAGCACGCAGGCACCCACCTGTAGAAGGCTATAACTTTCTCTCGTTTACCAGCTTCTCCTGGAAGGGAGCTACGACCCCCTGCTCTCGTTTACCAGCTACCACTGGAAGGGAGCTACAACCCCCTCACTGAAGGCTTCGACCCTCAGCACCACTATGGACCACGTTTCATCAATTTTCATACTGGATCCAACAATTTCTACAAAACACACCTTGCAAGCCTCTTTTCTTCAGATTTTTAGACTGGACCCACTCTACACATTTAAGCTCAACATATATCAAACTGACACTTATAACCCATTCAATTCATTCATTGAATCACTGATCTTTAATCATAATCGACCAACAACATAATCAGTGTTCAAACAACCCAGATCCAAATTTCTTCATTTTCTTCAGCAAACTTGTGTTTGGTCTTCCACAGATTATCGCAAATATTCATTGCTTCTAGATCTAGGGATCATATTCACAGGCGCATCATAGATTCAGAAACTGTGTTCAATTGTGCAGATTTATCGAGATTTATTCCTTGTCAACCCTTTCACTTCTGCACACCATACTATCATCCTCTTCTCCTTATATAGTTTTCGCCTTTCTCAATACCATGAGTCTAAAACCACTCAACCGCTAATGGTATTCCTCTATTAGTATTCCCCTTAGTTTATCCCTCGGGGCTCTTCGATTTCTTTTTAATTTATTTTATTCAAACGAGGAAATTCAAATTATCTATATGCACCAAGCCTTTAACCCAAAGTTTAACCCTTCAGATTTTATAAACAATATCCAACACTTTTCCATATGCAAGTGTCTTGTTGATGTGGTGAGTTCCGCAAGCAGAATAGCCATACATCTCAATCGTTTTGTATTAATAATCGTACCAATACAATTTGAAACCCCAATCTTTGTCTCCACCATATAGTATTATAAACATTAATGTGCCACTAACTCATCAGTAATATATATCCATATAACCTTTCAGGTTATTCAAATAATATTCAATCTTCGACTCCAGGCCCACATCGCAGTCGGCCATTTGTGATGTGCGATATTGGCGGATCAAACAAAATGCGATGGTGCGATATGCGATGGCGCGATCAAACAAATGGCGAAACACATGGATGTACGATATTGCGATCGTGCCATGGCGCGACGATCACTCATCGCAAATAACGGAAATTGCGATGGCAGAGGGCGATGTTTATAATATGCGATGTTGCGATGGTGCGATGGTGCGACGATCCCACATCGCAAATATCCACATAAACAAGACATTTAAACTTCAAAACTTGGGATCTTGCGATTTGCACTAAATTGGTGGGGACCACTTGTCCTCTCCTTTTCAGAAACTTGAAGAATTTCCGCTATTTTATTTAATTTTCATCATACTTGGTTGTTGAGGGCTTAAATGCCCGAAATCACTGTTTTTAAATAAACTCTTCTCCTCCGTAGTTTGGAACTAAGATTGTCTTTATTCCATTGTAAAACAGCACTGCCCATCACCATAATCAACTCTCCTCTGCAATTTGTGGCTGCGGCCCATGACAATTAATTCATCCTTATATTTCTCCCATCCTTCTTGAATGCATGTTGATGTTCACCAAGACTCTGCCGTACCTTTATATTTTTTTCTCCCATTCTGTCTCTGCTCCTTCTGTTCTTCCTCTATTCTTCTCTGCTGACCTTTGCCAATTCCTTTGCCATCAATGACAATATTTCCAACAATCTCCCCCTTTGGCATTGATGGAAATACTCTTCCTCTATTTGTCTTATAGAAGCCTTTCTTTTCTTTTCCTCCCGCTTTGACATCAATGGAAAAGGGTTTATTAATATCCTTTGTATCGACAAGACCATGCTCCCCTAGAGATCATGCTGCATAATATTCAATGAAATGACAGATTGCATCCTTTCATATGACAACTGCTCCCCCTTAGCCTGTGCATTCAGTAATACCCAAAAACACCACAAAATCAATTTAGTCTTCTAAATTTAAGCAGATCTGCTACTCGCAGAGACTACTCCCAGCTTCTGTCCGAGATATTCAAATTCTTCCCTGGAATATATGATAGAATAAAGATAGGACAATGTAGTTGTGTTTTCAAGTGTCATCCAATAGTTATAGCATAAGCACATCAGTAACCAAGCCTTCAGGCTCTTTGTAGCATCAACATATTCTTCCGAAGAGGAATTATCATACCAGAACAACTTCTTCAATAGACAATACGTGTCAAACAATCATCCATGAGATCCAATATCACCAAGATCTTAAAAATTTATCATGATGTAACATGTGTAGGAAAAAGGTCTCAATCATGAAAAAAATCATCAGCAACAAATTCTCCATGATCTATCTTTATCTCTGAATCATAAGACTTCCAACTCATCCATGTGTGAAAATAAAAGATACTCTTCAGCAAAAAGCGAACAGGGCTTATCCATAATCTCATCATAAGAAACTATGTATCATGTCATCATCATTTGAGCATGAGTATTACAAGAACTAAGGAATAAGCAGATACAATGCCAATAATGCAATCATTAGTAGTTAGACAGATGCTCCCCCTGAACCTGTGCTCCTGATATTTAGCTGTCTTACTGTTATTCTTATCAAAAAATCATACGCTTCTATCTCCACTGGAACTCGCGTGTATACGTAGATTTAGTTCATGGAACCTGCGTATGGAAAGTGAAACACAAAAAATTTTCACAGCTTTATCTCCCCCTGAATTTGTACCACCTGTACCTGTCTTTTCTTGTCACATCAAATGCACCATCAGAAATAAACACAACCAAAATTACTAAACCAACAATGGGAATCATCATACATTGCTCCCCTGTGATGATACATGACTGATTCCTATAATGCATCTCACATCACTCCTGTAGTCATTATGAGAAGTAAGCTTTAGAAGCGGATGACTGCAGTAGGATTATTATCCCCTACGTTTTTGACCGGTCCTCCTTCTTTTTCCAGCTTTGCTTGAAGTTTCTTATTGTGTACTGGAAATTATCCACTTTCTCAGATCTATTCATCCTGCATTATTTTTCTACATGTCCATGTTACAAGAATAACATCTTGCGTGACCAGAAAAGTAAGCATAGGGATCATAATGTGTTTTTCTATTCTTTCTTCTATTGCAATCAGCTGCTTTATGACCATATTTTTTGCATGAAAAACAATATCCCTTAAAGAAACCTAAGTACCTTCCTGTGTAGAATCTATTTGTTTGTGATTGAAACAATCTACTTCTACAATTGGCTACAACATGCCCATAATTATGACATTTAAAGCATTCAACATTATTCATCAAAGGAGCGACTAATTTCTTTTGAGAGTTCATGATTGTTGGTTGACCTTTTGTTTCTTTCAACACTTCAGGCTTTGCATTGATATCCTTTGAATCTTTAGCACTTCCTCGTGAACTAGATTCTTCTTTATCAGTTTCATGAAAACTAAGACCCAATTTGCAAAGGGAGACCTTTGACTACTAAGAATATTGTCCAGAATCTTAGTACTATCTTGAAACCTCAAGAGTTTATCTTTTTCTTCTAATTTACCTTTTAAAATGTTTACCTCAACCTCCAATTTTTGGCATTGCTTCTTCATACTTTCTTCTTTCCTTCTTCCTTCTTCTACTTGATCATTCAATTTTAGAATCTCTTCTTTCAACCCATTTTCTTGTTCTTCAAATGTTTGTAGAAGTTCTTCACTCTTCTTATTTTATTTTTCCAGATCTTCTTTCAGAGAGATGATTTCTGCTTTAAGTCCTTCTTCTTCAAATGATTGTAGAAGTTCTTCATTTGTCTTATTTGATGCTTCAAGATCTTCTTTCAGAGAGATGATTTCTGCTTCAAGTCTTCTATTTTGATAGGATTTTTTAACCTGCAGTTTTTGATACATTTCTATTTGTCCCTTAATTTTTTCTATCTGTTCATTCATTCTAGAGATCATATCTTTGTAGATAGATTCCTTCTTTTTAAATGGATCTTCATCATTAATCTTAAGATTTGCTTCTAGATCCATAACATTAATTTCAATATCTTCACCATTGCATGCACAAGAACGTGAATCACAAGAACAACATTCAATACATGTTTCATCTTCTCCATTTTCTATTGCACATGTTTTCTGAGATATCTCCTTTCTTTGATTAGCGTTCTTCTTTTGCTTCCTTCCCATTGTGACGGATCTCCTTCAAGTGATCAAGCTTTTGCAGAGGGACCTAATCTAATACCAATTGTTGGGAAAAATACTGAGAGGGGGGGCGGTGAATCAGTATTTAGAGCTTACTCAAAACATTTTACCTTTTCTTTCTCTAAAGCCCATACGCTACTTTTCTGAAAAAAATAGCATATACACATGGATATCCTTAAGGAAACTCTTGTATTATCAGAGCTCTTATTATGTAATTGATTCTTTACTTAAATCATTGCATCATTCATTCATCAAATCTTTAGTAAGCAGTAAGCATGTGCAGTAAGAACAGAACAAACCATCACACATAAACAACACACATGAACACCATGATTTAAGGTGGAAACCCAATTTGGGAGAAAACCACCGCTGCCGTCATCTCAGTCTTCAATATTTATTATAAATAAAACATCTTAAAACCATGTACTGGCACAGACTCATACCAGCACACAGGCACCCACCTGCAGAAGGCTACAACCTTCTCTCGTTTACCAGCCTCTCCTGGAAGGGAGCTACAACCCCCAGATCTCGTTTACCAGCTACCACTGGAAGGGAGTTACAAGCCCCTCACTGAAGGCTTCAACCCTCAGCACCACTATGGACCAAGTTTCATCAATTTTCATATTGGATCCAACAATTTCTACAAAACATACCTCGCAAGCCTCTTTTCTTCAGATTTTCAGACTGGACACAATCCACACATTTAAGCTCAACATATATCAAACTGACACTTATAACCCATTCAATTCATTCATTGAATCACTGATATTTAATCATAATTGACCAACAGCATAATCATTGTTCAAACAACCCAGATCCAGATTTCTTCATTTTCTTCAGCTAACTTGTGTTTGGTATTCCACAGATTATCACAGAGATTCATTACTTCTAGATCTGGGGATCATATTCAGAGGCGCATCATAGATTCAGAAACTGTGTTCAATCGTGTAGATTTATCGAGATTTATTCCTTGTCAACCCTTTCACTTCCGCACACCATACTATCATCCTCTTCTCCTTATATAGTTTTCGCCTTTCTCAATACCATGAGTCTAAAACCACTCAACCGCTAATGGTATTCCTCTGTCAGTATTCCCTTTAGTTTATCCCTCGGGGCTCTTCGATTTCTTTTTAATTTATTTTATTCAAACAAGGAAATTAAAATTATCTATATGTGCCAAGCCTTTAACCCAAAGTTTAACCCTTCGGATTTTATAAACAATATCCAATGCTTTTCCATATGCAAGTGTCTTGTTGATGTGGTGAGTTCCGCAAGTGGAACAACCATACATCTCAATCGTTTTGTATTAATAATCGCGCCAATCCAATTTGAAACCCCAATCTTTGTCTCCGCCATATAATATTATAAACATTAACGTGCCAATGACTCATCAGTAATATATATCCATATAACCTTTCAGGTTCTTCAAATAATATTCAATCTTCGACTCCGGGCCCACATCGCAGTCGGCCATTTGTGATGTGCGATATTGGTGGATCAAACAAAATGTGATGGTGCGATATGCGATGGCGCAATCAAACAAATGGTGGAACACATGGATGTGCGATATTTCGATCGTGCGATGGTGCGACGCTTGCTCATTGCAAAAAACGGAACTTGCGATGGCAGAGGGTTATGATTTTAATATGCGATGTTGCGATGGTGTGATGGTGTGACGATCGCACATCACAAATATCAACATCAACAAGACATTTAAACTTCAAAACTTGCGATCTTGCGATTTGAACTAAAGTGGTGGGGACCACTTGTCCTCTCCTTTTCAGAAACTTGAAGAACTTCCACTGCTTTATTTAATTTTCATCATACTCTGTTGTTGAGGGCTTAAACGCCCGAAATGACTGTTTTTAAATAAACCCTGCTCCTCCGTAGTCTGGAACTACGATTGTCTTTATTCCACTGTAAAACGGCACTCCCCATCACCATAATCAACTCTCCTCTGCAATTTGTGGCTGCGGCCCATGAAAATTAATTCATCCTTATATTTCTCCCATCCTTCTTGAATGCATGTTGTTGTTCACCAAGACTCTGCTGCACCTTTATATTTTTTTCTCCCATTCTGTCTCTGCTCATTCTGTTCTTCCTCTGTTCTTCTCTGCTGACCTTTTCCAATTCCTTTTCCATCAATGACAATATTTCCAACAGTCCAAAAAAGTGATAAAAGTATGCTCTTTGTTGAAAAACGATCAATTTTCCTAAAAAAATCCAATTTCTGCACAAAAACTCGAAACATTACACATACCTGTTTAAGATAAATAAAAATGCTTTCAAAAATAACCTTTTTAAAGTGAAAAATAAAAAAATTAAAAATTCATTTATTCAAAAAAACCTATAAAAGGGCTTTTCTAACCTCATTTTTACCATTTGAGTTCAAAGTGAAAAGTAAGAGCTTTTGGGTAAAAAAGTTCCTGCGAAGATTCTGGAAAATCTGTTTGGAGAAATTGAGAACTGTCAGCTCCAGGTAATCTACGACCTCCTTATCTTGCATTTTATCTGTTTACATTTCATTTTTAGGCTTTAGATTTCTTTTTTAATAGAAAAATATGTACAAAAAATCGCCTGTGGGGGTCCACAAGTGCAACACGCGAGCCCTGCGGACCACGAATTTTTTCTACATAGAAAAAAGTCGTGGGTCCGCACTTGTCTCACGGCACCTGTGTGTTCCTACACACTATGTATTAGGACAAAGTGCAGACCCCGCGCAATTAAATTTCAAACTTAAATTTCTTTAATTCTGCCCAAAATTTTTAAAACTAGATTGTTCTAATATATCTTTTTATGCATTGTAGGATATACAAGATGCTAATTTGGAGAGAACGTGAGCATGAATATGTAGATGATGCCACAATGATTCATTTTCCTACAATGCAGGCATTAAGAGCATGTGGTTTGTATAAATTCTGGGCCATTTAGAGCATGAGGGCACAGGTAGACCTCCTAACGTGGCTGGTAAACAGGTGGAATGTATAGGACCAATGTTTCATTATTGGCGGCCACTGGCTCGAAATTGAGCTAGAGGATATCTATTTTTTGACTGGGTTGTCTAAGAGGCGTGAAAAAATTTCTCTGTTTGGAACTAGGCCAGGTGGCTAGTCTATCACTAGTCTTCGACTAGAGTTCTGTAATGATCAGGCAGACCCCCGGGACAAATGGATTGACATAAAAACTATCATCCATCTGAAGCTTAAATTTATTGCATTTACTGTCACCAAAACTATGTGGGAGCACAACGTTGCATGTGGCTACCGGTTCCCAGATGCGCATTGCTGTAGACTATTTTCGAGGCACCATTTTCAACTGGTGCGAAGTTGTGTTAGCCAATGTAAAAGGCCAACTAAGTAGAGAAAAGAAAAGAAAGCTAAATAAATTTGGATATGGATACATTTTAGTCACCTTTTCTCTAGAGAGGATCCCCATTTTAGCTCCGCAGAACATTCTTGTTGATGCTAGACGACCTCAAGAACCTAGGATGGTTCGTTGGATTGCATTAATGGCCCGTCATGTGCTGAGGGTGTCGAGGTTGTTCGATTTCCTTCTACATATTTTCGTTGGCTGGAACGCCAATTTTTTTTCATAGAGGACTTTCCATACGCTAGGATAGATTTCCGTGGTGATCAAGAGATGGCTCTCCCAGCAGGGGAACAGTGGGATGAATCAGGTAAAAATAATTTTCAACAATTTCTAAGTTCTCAATTTTTTTTTTGTATTTTAATAGTCTCAAAACTAATAGTAAAAATTTTGAAATGCAAATGTGGGCCCACGGCGACTAGCCCATCTCCATCCTTATGAGACGAAGCATCCAGCTACCGCAACACTAGCCCCAGAGGGCCAATCAGCAGATATTCTGTCTGATTTAGAGCATCATCTAGAGCACCTAACTCTAGACATTCCAGAGATCGACATAGATGATATCCCGCTCAAATTACAGAGATATGTGATTGGTGTCCCAGGACCTTAGGAGGTTCCTATGTAGGGTGGCCCGGGCAATGGTCTCTTATCGTGATCATCATCAGTGATAGGATGATCGTGTCATAGACTCATATTTTTGATCTTTTGTATATCATTTTTGCCTATCATAAGGTGTTTTCAACCTATGATCGAAGACGATGTATATTTTTGAAAAAATACTTCTATGCTATGACATATTACTATTGCCAGCTATCTCTGTACATGTTATTGAATGTTGTTTAATTTATTTTTTTGATTATTGCAAATGTCGTTTTATCATACTAGAAGCAACTGCATCTGCTAATGTATTTAAATGTCTTGGAATATGCTGATATTCAATGTAATCAAATTCACGTTCCAAGAGAAGAACTCTTAAAAATAACCGTAATAACAATGGATTTCTAATGGCATAAACCCTGTTAAGTTGTAATACAACAAGTTCAGAATCCAACCTAACAATCAAACTCTGAATTCCAAACGATATGGATTCAGATAATAACTCAATCACTACAATATACTCGAAAATGTTATTTGTTGTTTGACCGAGGCTTACCCCATGCATGGATACTAACTCGTTAGAGGGTGAATAGATAACCCAAGCTGCAGAAGAAATGTTCCATGTACTACGACAAGCACCATCAACAAAACCAATGTAGGTTTGAAGAGATGTCGACATCTGCAATATCAAGACTAAAACCCATATAAGCAAAAATAGTGATAAAAACACACTCTAAACTAGGCATGCTTTTCTAATCTAAGACACACCAGCATTAAAGAAATCTAATATAATCAAAAATCTCCACACCAAATTTAAGCATAATATCTCTTCAGATAAAGCCCATTTATGGGTTTATCTAAAGGGACACCGTTGAAATCTATCAGCTCATAGGACCCTTTTGCCTGCTTTCACTTAACAATGAAAGGACCATGCCACATGGGCACAAATTTTTCAACCCCTAGCTTATCGTTGGCTTGATCGTACACTAAGACTAGGTCTCCTTCTGAAAAATTACGAGGGATAACACTTCTATCATACTAAGCCTTTATTCATTTGACATGAGCCTCGTTTGCTATTGCAGCATTTCGTTGATTCTCATCTAGCTGAGCCAAGTAAAAAAAATGTTTCTCCTCTTTAGACGTAGCTGGGAGTAATTCTATGGCTGATTTCAATGACATAATTTCACATTCAATAGGCAACACAACTTCCAAACCGTAAACTAGTTGAAAGGGAGTGAAACCAGTTGATGTTTTTACTGAGGTCCAATATCCCCAAAGTGCCGAAAATAACATGGAATGCAAATTCGACTTATGAATACCAATAATTCGTTTAATCATAGTGACTAAAAATTTATTGATAGCTTCAACTAGACCATTAGCCTGCGGATAATATGGAGTAGAACTATCGTGGTGCAGGCCAAGTTGATCTATTAGTTAAGTCATCACGATATTTCAAAAATGACTTCCATGATGAGTAATAATGGCTTGAGGAACACCGAATCTAGCAATTATATGATTAAACACGAAATTTGCAGCAGTCTTGCCATCTGCCGAAAATGTAGGCATCACCTCGGCCCACCTAGTAAAATAATCTACTGCTAGGATAATATATGCATGCCCCCCGGCCGAGTGAGGGTTACATGTAATAAAATCAATACCCCACTTTGCGAAAGGACTGACAACAATTATAGGGTGAAGAGGAGTAGGTGGCGCATGCATTTTACGATCAAAGACCTGAAAATTGTGGCATTTCCGGATTGCATAGATACAATATTTAAATAATGACGGCCAGAAATAACCAGTGTGCAATATCTTTTGGGCTGTGGCATACCCAGACATATGACTGCCACATGCTCCAGAATGGCAGTCATTTAGAACCTTCTCAGCTTCTTCATGAGTAAGACAGCGTCAGAAAATAGAATCCACTCCATGACGATAGAGTGTATCACCAATAATATTGTATTGTTGGGATTAGAAACATATTTTCTGTCACTAAGATCGTGAGATTTCAGGCCGAAAAGATTTGGTTTGGAGATAAACAATAATATCCCCATACCAAGGATCAATTTTACTGATAAGAAACAAGGATTCGTCCACAATGGGCTACTCCGCCACATTTTCAGTATCAGTAGAGGGGAAATCACACATTAGTTCGGCAAAAACCAAAGATTTCTTTGCCTTGGATTTTTCAAATTCCAAGTCAAATTCCTGCAGGATAACTATCCATTTAGAATACTTGCCCCCCAGCAATTATTTGGTCAAGATGTACATCATAGGGATACAGTAAAAAATTACTGTGGTTTTGCGTAATAATATGTAGTGTCAAAATCTTTAGACAGCTTGAACAACTTCCAAGGCCAATTTCTCCACATGTGTGTATTTGATCTCAGTCAGATGCAGATTTCGACTAAGATAGTAAATCACATGTTCATTGTTGAATTCGTCTTCCTGAACTAAAACCATCCCAATGGTGGAATGAGAAGTGGCGAGGTACAAAAAATAGTCCTGGTTGTAATTGGGAGGATGCAGTAACGGTGCATGGGTCGACGCGTGTTTTAGTGCATCAAAAGATCGATTAGCGATCTCATCCCAAAAGAATGGAACGTTCTATTTTAACAACCTGGTAAAACCCTTTGTTAACTCGGCGTAGTTAGGAATGAACCGACGTAAAAAAAATTCTTTCCCCTACAAACTTTGGAGTTGGTGCAGAGTCAAAGGAGGAGGCAGATTAACAATAGCTTCAACCTTCGACGGATCAATGCGAATGCCTTCTTTTGAAACAATAAATCCCATTAAGCGACCCGATTCTACACAAAAAACACATTTGTGTGGATTTAGCCGAATTCGATAATGCCTACATCTCATAAATATTGCTCGTAAATGAGTGAGATGGTTGGCCCTACGTGATGAATGAGCAGGTAAATCATCGAGATAAGGCTGCACAATGTGCTTAATGTCATGAAACGCGTAAGACATAACCCTTTGAAAAGTTGCCCCAGCGTTCTTCAACCAAAAGGGAAGTTTGCAATAAGCAAATTTTCCCCACAGACAAATGAAAGTTGTTTTAGGTTGATCAGCAGGTAGTATGTTTATTAGATTGGAACCAATAAAACCATCCATAAAGGAAAAAATTTCACTACCGGCACAATCATCGATAATTTGATCGATATAGGGGGTTGGATAATTTTCTTTAGGACAAGCTCGATTAATATCCCTATAATCGGTACATACTCTTATCGTTCCTTTTTTTTGTTAACAGGAACAATATTCGATACCCAATCAGTTAAAGGAATTGGATAAATGAAACCTGCACGAAGTAATTTCTCAACTTCGGCTTTGATAGCAACAGCTTTTCTTGGATGTATTTGACGTAAACATTGACGAACAGGTTTGGCATCTGGGTAAGTTTTGATTTCATGTATGACAATTGACAGATCGATCCCTCAAATTTCTTCATATGACCAGGCAAACACGTCACAAAATTCTTGAAATAGGGCTTTATAAGTTTGGATTTCATCTTCCGTACAGAAAGAACCTATATGAATGTTTTCAATTATTCTTGGTTTAACTGAAATGTCAATAGGAATCGTTCAAGAGATATTTTCCAAATTTAAGTCAGAATTAGGATTTTGTAATGGATTCTGCGGTTCTTTGACATATTCATCAGTGAAAATAGAAGTGAAATCATTTTCAGAATGATCCAGCTCAGGTAAAAATGAAGATCGGTGATGTAGATCTTCCCATGGTAAATCGTCAACAGACAAAAGTTCACGAATTTTCTCATCAGTATAAACAAGATCGAGAAATGTCGTTGTGGCTGAGCTAGATATAGAAAGTGATTCCTCATGGATCCCATTCATTGGATCAATTTTGGTTGAAGAAGGTTCGGAAAGCGACTGTATAGCCTGATATGCAATTTCAAATGGACTCAAAGGCATCGTGCCATCGAATGAATCTAACTCGGAGTCGGTAGGTACGATCCAAGGATTATCAAACATAATAGTATTTGATGAAATCATATGAATGGTTGCGATAGAAGGTGATACATTAGGAGGAGGAAAGGAAAAAGTTCCTAGTAAACCATAATCTTTAATGAAACCTACTCCAACATCCTTGTAAGGGATAGCCGTTTTACCGACGTACTGGATTGTTTCTGTAGAGGCTGGATCGGAAGAAAAATAAGTCAACTGATCTATTGTAACGATCCTTCCTTGATGTGGAAACTTGATAAGCTGAAAGATCGAAGAAACAACAACAGTCATAGCATAAGACCAACTACGACCCAGGAGAAGGTTGTAATCTAGAGGGGCATCAACCACTTCCACATATATATTTATGGTTTTGCCTTCGACCCCTATGGGTAAATCCTGCAAAATGCCAAAATGATGGAAACCTCGGCCATCAAAAGCCTTTAGAATTGTCGGAGACTAATTGAGTGTAGGAGAACCAAGTGATTTCCAACACTGGATCGACATAATACACATTGAATCTCCCTCATCAATCACAGTCTAAAAGATTGGTCTGTTTTTTACTAATAGTTGAATCTGGAAATCCATTTGGTGAGGTAAGCGAGGTGTACTATTCTCTAAATCGAAGATTATTAGGTTCGAGTCTTGAATATCAACAGCTCCTATGGCAGAAAAAAGTAATTTACACTGTGCTAGGCACGATTTCAGCACTTCCAAAGCCGACATTGCTAAAGGGGAAATAGCTAAGTTCGCAACAATGTTGTAATTCTGAGCAGCTCTCGCATGTGGATTGAAAGTTGATTTACGAAGAACACCTTTAGTAGGTGGTTTGATTACTAACTCTGGATTGGGTTTCTCGATCTGTAGCGGACCAGAAACAGGACAAGGTATAGTTGATGTCTTTGTACTAGGAGATTCTACTTCTTTACCATCAACAAGATTCTTACTACCATAATCTTGTGATCGCTTCATAATCCTGACATGAGACATCATCAGAATAGGTTCTTCTGAGGCATTCGAGGTAGAACCAATTATATTACTATCTTGAGTGGGAAAATGATCCTTCAAGACAACAGGTTGTTGTGAACCTTTAACAAATTTCGAAACCTCTGCTCGATGCGGGCATTCTTTAGTAAAATGATCTTCATTGAAAATGAAACAGGGATAGTGAGGCTTGCATTTTTTGTCATTAGATTCATTTTTATCATTTTTTATATTTTGAATTCTTTTTTTTTTATTCCCCCCTTTCTTTTTACCACCGGATTTAGATTTGGACATAGATGTCTCTATGACATGAATGTCGGCAGAAATTTCAGGGGAAGACTCCTTTCGGGGAATCAGGTAAAGTTATAATAGGAGAAGAATTCTTTGAAGATTTATTCTTGCTTTTAGTATTGACTATACCATTCATACCATTAGTGGCATGAGACCCTGAAGGAGCTCCAGTTATTTGACCTTGTGTTGGAAGATCGAGGATTTTTTCATGTAAAGTACCTGACTGCGTATAGATGAGGTCAAGGTACTGAGCTTGAGAAATGACTTGCTCCTCAGTAAAAACTCTGGCCTTAGCTACATCTTTAGTGATTTGGGTAATAATGATTTAACAAACCATTCTGCCAAAATTTGATCCGGAATGTAAACTTTCACCAAATGCCTTCTACGTCACCATTCATGAATATGATCAGAAATATATGTGGATGTGGATTGCTTTAGCGAAGTCAATAGTTCCGTGGCATTGTCATATCTGACATACAACTAAAAATGAGTTAAGAAGGAAATTGCTAACTGACTGAAATTATTAAAAGAGCCTCATGGTAACTAGATGTACCATTTCACGGCAAGACCAATAAGAGTTCTCTGAAAAAGACGTAAGCGAATTGAATCATCAATTATTGAATTAGACACACACCAGAGGTGATAAGTCATAACGTGATTTGACATATCTTCTCCTGACTTACCCTTGAATTTTGGTATATCACTAGGCAACTTATGTGGCATTGGTGGCCAATATGGATGATAGAAAATTGGATCATTCGTAAGGCATGTCAAATTAGGTAAATCCAAAGTTGCAATAAATGGTAACTGACGGTTAGGGTTGCGAAAACCTTGAGTAACCAAAGCAGTTCTAGGAGGAGGATACCCAGGATAACTGGGAATCAGATTTGTATTAGGAAATGTATAACCTCTCGGGAAACCAGGATTAACAGGACCAAACTATGGTTGTTGAGGCTGTTGATAAGTATAGCCATGGTATGGTTGATACGGATAAATTGGGTTTTGTGAAATGGGACCGAATTGATACTATCCCTGGTACGGTTGATACATGAATTTTGGTTGACTTGTGACAATCGTACTTGTACCAGCTTGTCCCGCAGGTATCTGAACCGAAGTTTGAACTGTAGGTCCTGATTAGGGTACAGAGAATTGAGGGATTTGCATGGATGCAGGGATAGTAGAAACCGGGGTTACAGATACTCCAGAGACATGTGTTATAGGTTGAACAGATGTTGCAGTAGTTACATCAGTTTGAGGCAGAGTCTGAGGTGTACTAGGCCCAGACTGCTAAATAGAACCAGGTGCAGGGGTTTGAATAGTAGGCTAGACAAGTTGCTGGGTTGGACCAAAAACCAAAGGATATCGAGGTTGAGAAGAAAACTAGACATTAGGTTGCATAGTCTGTTGAATTTGGGATGGATCCCACACCATGTTTATTCTGGGGTATTGTCTCGTAGAAGGTTGAACATAAGGACCATAGCCTGGTTGAACATAGGGTTGATAAGTAAGTGGTAAATTTCTAGTTCCTTGTAAAAATGATTGACCAGAAGGTGGTTGGAAACCTTGAGTTGGGTACTGACCTTGAGGTTGATAACCCTGAGGCATGTACTGAATCTGGGGTTGATAAGGACCTTGGGGAACATACTGATTTTGGGGTTGACCTTGGGGTATGTACTGTCCTGAAGGTTGATAACCTTGTGGTATGTACTGACCTTGAGGTTGTTCTCCAAAATAATATTGTGCCACAGTTTTTCCTGGGAAAAATTTATCCTGAGGTTGCCCCCTAGGTGGTAACTGAATTCCTGAAGGTTGCCCCCTAGGTGGTAACTGAATTCCTGAAGGTTGCCCCCCAAGCGGTAATTGACTACCCTGAGGTTGCCCCCCAGGTGGTAACTGACTTCCTTGAAATTGTTCCCTAGGCGGTAACTGACTGCCTTGAGGTTGAGGATTCAGAATATTACCAGAAATCATAAATATTTTCTCTGCGTTCGATATTTTAGTTTTAATTCCATTAAGACTAGATGATAATACTTGTTCAATCGGTCGAGGAGATACTCCTAAGAAAGTACTAGAAAGAGCCTGATACCCCACAGGAACAGAAGGACCACCATGTAAAAATTATTCCGGTGTCTGGGAAAACATAGATGACTCTCCTACCATAATGGATGAGGGATAGTAACCTCTAGGCATAGGATGAAATGGAATTCGAGGTGGAGAAAAATCAAGACCCGAGTTTTCTAAAAATTTTGTCAAATATAGATACCAAGCGTCACTCTGAATAGGGCTATAGAGAATGGATTCATGCTCCCTAAGATTTAAAGACTGAGGCGATTCAAGAAGAGATATCTCTTCGTCTGGACTAGCAATTTCTTCAATAGAAATGAGGCCAGATGGAAGATCTTAAGTAACAATATTTCCTACCCTAGGTGAACCAGGATCGCTAGAAGTTGGTGTAATAAATCCCGAGGATGTTTCCAAAACAAAATGTTTAGTGTCAGGTTCAGAAATTTCAGGTTCGTCAGCTAGTTCACTGGAAGGAGAAATACTACCAGTAACTTTGGAAACTGAAATCGGTTCTTGAATGTGTTTTGTTGTGGGTATTTGATGATCAGGATGAACAACTATAGATGAACTTCCAATTTCTGTTGATCTAATTCTACCGCTACTAGATGATACTAGAGCACGTGGCCCTTCAAGTTGATTTGGTGTATATTCAAGGGGCTTCCCCTGAAGTCTCCGGGATTGTCTTGATAAATTTTCCACAATTAAACATTAACCAATCACACGCAAACAAAGAAAATTTCATTAAAAACACCTAAAGTCTCTAAAGAAACAAGCAGTTGAATCACACACCTAAAAATCTAAGATTTCAAACCACACAAAAATAGTAACTTCTTGTACCGAAAACACTAGTTGGTGATGAAATCCAACTTAGTAGAAATTTAATACAGAAAGGGAAGTTGGAACAGTTACCCCGAAAACCTGCTTAATGAATCATACTGGCACAAGTTTCGTCACAAAACCATCTCGTGTGAAGAGAACCCCCCAGAGAGTCTAAGTGAGTCTAGTTGACGTCTGCTCCAGGTACAGTGAGATCTTTCATTCACCGTCACCTTAGGAAATAATCTTAAGCTTATGGACACTAAGGTTACCAACAGTAACAAATACGACTAGGGGAACAATCTACGATCCGATTCCACGCGCAAGGGAAGAGTAACAAAGCTCAATCCCCTTGAAGGCTCCTCAACATGGTTAATTCGAGGTTTACCGACAAGTGACCCTAGGCTCTTAAAAAATGGTTAATCTGAGGTTTTCCATTTGTAATGCGTGCAAATCTTCTATCTTTCCAAATGAAACAAAATTGATTGTCTCAAAGGTTTGGATATGATCTCGCGATTAACACCTTTAAGAGAAGCTTCCCATTTTGTACCAATTACAATTGGATTTATTTCCTACCACAAGATTTATATACTTGTTTGTTTTTACTATCTTGTAGATTTAATTACTCCCTACTCCAAGATACTATCCTAAGCTATATTGGTGGTAAGATCCCTAGAAATAAAAATATTACTAGATGAATTTTAATTAAGCGTTTCTTTTATGGGTTTTTCTTTAAGTCAATAGGTATGGAAATGAAACTTCGATAGTGTGAAGACTCAACTTCCAAAAACACTAAAAATGCACCTAAAAATGATAATCAATTCGTTTTATTTCAATGAAATTCTAGCTAAAGAAAGAGTTCGAGAATGCAATTCTTTTCAAGAGACAATTCTTTCTTTGAACATAAAGAATAACTGGAAGAAAATACTTTTATATTTTCAACAAGAACTCAAAACGAGACAAATTATCAATGCTCACACTAAAACCCTTTCACTTTCAAGAATTGAAACTACAAAAAAAACTTTCCTTCAAAAGAGATCTACAAATTTTAAAAAGCACCCAAAACTACAAAAACTAATTTTGAGATCTACAAACTTTAAAAATCTAATTGAATAAAAACTTTAAATTTTTTTGAAGAATGTTTTACTTAGTTGTTCAGTAAACTAAGGATTTATTTGTCCAGAATAATAAACAAATCAAAAAACATCCAGATATGTTTCCTTTATAAAAATGAAATTCAAAACTTATAACAAAGTTTTTTCGAAGATTTGCAAAAAAAAAACTAGATCTATTTCTCAAGAAAGGATGGATTTCACAACCAGGTTAGAATCATCAAGAAGAAAAAAATACCAATGTGATTTGAAGTATTTCAAACTTCCAATCTTTGAGTCACTACAGAGACCAAGTGAAAAGCAATCCAAATATGAGAAAATTCTAGAAAATCATCAAAAACACAAATACTATTGGAACTCACTCACAAAAGGCTTTTGACAGAAACAATACCAATATGGGAAGATACTAAAAACTCTAAATCAAATTAAAGATAAACTAGAAAAATAAATCTAGAGTTTTTCCAAAATTTAAATAGGGTCCGCAGGCTCCCAGAAGTAACAGGTGCGGCCCTGCACTGGTTACTTAAGGAAAGTGTGAAACTGCCCGCACTATGCAAAAGAACAAAGTGCAGTCCCCAGAAAAGTTCAAGAAAAACATAAAATATTTCAAAATTTTCAAAAGTAAAGAAAACCTAAGCTACCCAGGCAGATATCCATCAATCAAAAAGAAGAAAAATCTTTTCCTCAAATCAAAATAAAGGAAAACCAAAAACAACAAGAAGTTTCCCCAGCGGAGTCGCCAATTTGTTGAGGGGATAAATCAATCTGTAGGCAAGATCGATCTCCCTAGTACCAAAAAGCAATCTAGCAACAAACAGCCAAATAAACCTATCTTTCTCTAGACATATGCGATTTACAAAAGAATACTATAAAGGTGTTAAGAACTTACCGTAAATCTAATGCTTGTTCTAAGTAGTTGTCCTTCGGTCACTTGAAGGAGTTATCTTTAAAGACCTGCAGTCACAAACAAGTAAACATTAAAAATCACCTGTATAGTAAATATTATAAATCATTCATGTCATGGTGATCAAGGAATCCATGAAATAAATAGCTAATTACTAGCTTATTGAGAAAAATGAATTCATTTGTATTAACTTTGAATAAAGAAAACCTTACAACCTTAGCCTTGATGTTGAACAGGCCTTCCCGGGGTCTGAAGCAGGAATCTCCTCTACTTTGACAAGCCTTGCACTCTTCCAACTGAGACAGATAGAGGTATGTGATCTCTCCTCACAAAAATCTCAGTTAAATGAGTCTGAATCCCAACATCGCTTAACCTCAAATAATTCTAAAGCTTGAACTCCCCTTGAGGCTACCCAATTCCTCTTTATATAGTGCAAAAGAGGAGGTTTTAGTTCCAAATATGAAGGGATAGAATCCTCCTTCAAAGGGATACACTCCTCACATCAAGGGGTTAGCTCCTCAAGGTAAGGGATACATGAACCTCAAAAGAATGGTTCTGCCACTACAAGATTCTTTCTAAAGGCTTCTAGAATTTACTGAAAGTGATATTTTTGAGTTTACTTGCGCCATTTTAATATTTTATAGGGGTTTGCACCTATAACATAGAGAAAGTGCGTGTAGGTACGCAGGAGTCATGAAAATTAGGTGCGGGACCATAGGCAAGATGAAGAGAAAGTGCGATACCAGAGTTAAGGAGATTTTTAAGAACTTT
This sequence comes from Pinus albicaulis, assembly GCA_034641835.2. Taxonomy (NCBI): domain Eukaryota; kingdom Viridiplantae; phylum Streptophyta; class Pinopsida; order Pinales; family Pinaceae; genus Pinus; species Pinus albicaulis. Next base: position 249,295 of record JAXQQM020058409.1, read on the forward strand.
TCTCTTATTTTCAAGGCTTGACATGAAGAAATGATTTGTTAGACTTGCAAGGGAGGAAGTATGAGTGATAATGAACTCATATACATAGCAGAATGTCAGAATGACAATTTTCAGTGCAACACACTGAGAGAAGTTATTGGAAACAACGATGCAAATTTGGGAGGAAGCCCTACAGCTCTCACAAAATATTTATGGTACCCTCAAATGCCTTCGGTAAACATAGTGAAGCATCAATTTGGAAGTTGATGGGTTGGAAAAAAAAAATTGGTCAATGAAGCACAGAGAGTTGTCGCACAGAGCGTCGAATTCATCTTCCTAATCTGGAGCACTGTCAAAGCATTGAAGGTGAAGATGAAGGTAATCGCCTTGCAGTGACTCAAGATGAGTCACAAGATTGTGTTAGGGGCCTGTTGGAGTGGGTTACCCTTGGGTGCATTTTTAGGTTAGTTTTGTCTAATTTTTTTTATACGCAATACGTGAAAGTAGTCAAAGGGGCTTTGGGGAAGGTCAAAGTCCCTTAATAATTGTAATGAGTTTAAAGGAGAAAATCATGAGTCTCAAACCATGGTTTGAGACCATGGTATGTGCATGTCTGTAATATTATAAATATACAAGGATTGAGTCAAGGATATAGTATATCGGATGTATGGTTGTTGTTTAATGTTTTGATATAAGTTTGGGTTTTTTAGGTAGAAAGGATCCCGCTCACTATGTGTGAAAAGGCCAAAGTCCTGGCTATGTGCGGACTCTATTGGTTATGTGCAGACTCTGCTGACTATGTGCACAAAAGGATTGAATGTAATGAGTTTCATATTTCTTAATAAATAAGACATTTTTAGCGAACCTGGACTCTTACGCGATTTTTTGTATTGATTATCTGTTATTTGATCTAAGATATAAATTTGTTATGTGTTTCATATTTACTTTTGTGATTGGTTAATTTAATATATGCGCGAATTGGTCGATGATAATGTGTATATCTAAATGATGTATACTTAATTAATGTGAGCAAATCATATGGAAGTATTCTCTCATAATTTGCAGAAGGGTTTGATATGTTGAATCTACCTGCGGGCATCTGTTATATTGTTTGCACTAAGTATGATTAGGGAAACTACATCAAAACCTTGCTCAGGGTGCGGAAACTTGGTTCCAACACCCCCCCATAATGCTTCAGGTGAGAATTTGATCTGCATAAGCAGGTCACTGCCAAAAGGGCTAGTAGTTGGAGGGCTTTGTTGGTTGTGCGATAACTCCGAACAGGGGTCAGGACCCCTCAAGCCAACAATGCTTACTGGATATATTTATTAATCTAACTAGTCATGACTCTTGTGGGCCCCCTTGGGATTATTACGTTAATAAATGGGTTATGGTTGGATCCTAACAATAAAATTAAATTAAAATGAATGTAATTAAAATACGATTATAATAAACATATAAGGGTCTATATAATAAAAATTTATTGCTATATGCTTATATATGATGAGCATGTATTAAGCAGAGTCTAGCATGTGTCAAGAGGGATCAAATATCTTCACATGAAATCCTATTTTAGAATAGAAAATTTGAAAAATAAAATGCATCCTTGTCATCTCTTGATATATCTCATTGAATCTGTAGTAATTTACTCTATGTATATATAATGCGTTATTTTTCATTGTTTAATAGTATTTTTTAATGTTATAGAGAGTACACAACTTAAACTTGTAATTCCCAAAAAACTTTGCTAGATTTAAGGAAAATTGACAAAAGAAATATACTTAAAAAAGAACTAAAATATAAAATAGTAATACTCCTTCAAACATTATAACCTTGAAAACCTATTTTTTTCAATTTCTTTATATGATATATAGATTATTTTTTAAAACAATATATAGTATATAGATAACTAACATTAAAATATTTTGCATAATATGTTCATTTCCACATACATTTTATCTATAGACTATCATTGTCCACATCAAAATGTTTTCCCATTGTTATTAATATAGTTTAAGTGTAATTCAATATTATTTAATCATCCATATTAAAATATTTTATTAATGATCCAAACTGAATTTTTTTACTATGGTGAATAATTTTAGATATCATATTTTAATCTTATATTATTAATTGAGTGGATTATGCATCTCAGACTTATTAGGAATATTTTTAGATATCATATTTTAATATTATATTAATAATTGAGTGGATTATGCATCCCCATCTTATTAGGAATAACTTGATACATTAATTTTATTTTGTAACTTAAAAAAAAAATTCAACATTGAATATTTTATCATATATAACATTAAAAAAATTCAATTGAACATTTTTTTCTATATGTTCAAAGAAATTAATAGTATTTTCATGTTGGCATAGATTAGTGAAGATATATCTTTAAATAGTTTTTTTAAATCACATGTGAAAATATTTTTGAAAATTATAAAGTTCAAACATATTACTCACATTTTATTTTATCTTATAATTACTCAATATCTTTTTAAACTTGATATTAAATTATATTACATCAATATTTTATATATGACTAACAATGAGTGAAATGTATTTATCACATTGGGCTTTAATATCAACAATAAATCAAATGAAATTAGTAAGGTTGGGATTATTGATGTTGATGTTTTTAAATAAACCTAACTAAACATGGATATTCATTTTTAGTTTTTTTATTTATTATGGCTTACATTGCTTCTTTGTTCATGGAATATTTTATATCTATTTTAAGAGGGATACAAGGAAACTACACATTGAGCATGAATGTAATCGCACATCACCCTCATACTAAGGTGTATACTTTATAACATTGTCTTTGAACCCATAGGCTCATTCTACATCCAAGTATGAGGGGATGTGGAAGTTTGTTCATCCATATGCTCCCTTTAAAATAAAAATAAAATTTAAATTATATTCTAAATAGAAAAATAATGCCTTCTATAATAAAAAAAAATGAATAGAATTTAAAAAATATATGAGCTACAATTTTCAAAAATATTTCAACAAGAGTTTTAGATATATCATTACAAAAGATTATGCTTAAAACATTTATTATTTAGCATTCAAAAATACAATTTAAGTAATGAAAAATAACACATTCTATCTTGCACTCTAAAGCAGCTTGCACATGAATAAATTTGATCCCTCTCACCTCATGTTACATATGTACTTCAAATGGATCTATGTTGGTTTTATTATAGCTGAAATTTCTTGTTTATTTAGAGAATATTTTTATTTCATTTTCCAATAGGCACAACTAAAATTTCTTGTTTATTTAGAGAATATTTTTATTTCATTTTCCTTGTTTATTTAGAGCATATTTTTATTTAATTTTCCAATCAACACGTCAACACATCAACTCTATGTTGAACATGAATGGAATCATGTATCATCTTCATACTAAGTTGTAGAATGTTCCATTGGATGCAATCACACATAATTCTCACACCTACTTATACAATGTGCATCTAGGTGAAACTTTTTGATAATAGTAATAATAATAATTTAAAACAAAGCTATAATTTATTTAACTTAAAAAAAAATCATGACAATGTGAAAGGTATCATCATGTATGTCTTGATGTCTTATGAACTATTTAATTGGTACGATTATACTACTTACTAGTGTGTTCATATAAACTAGCCTAGATCCATCTTAACTCCAGATCTATCAATTGCCGAGAGCGATCAAATCACTAGAGGTGAAAACATATTTTTTGAGTGCAAAACTTTAGGAAAGGTTTGCACCTTGAGAGATTTGATCCCTCTCAACACTTGATAGATCCAGAGTTAATATGGATCTTGGCTGGTTTCAGTCGTGTGCTGCGAAGGAAAATATATTGAAGATATGATTAATTTTATCAATAGTATGTAAATATATCAAATATTAATATAATCATTTTAAATATGCTAAATATTTCTGAGATTAACTTGGTCATTTTAATTTTAAATTTTCTTAGTTACCTCAGTTTGTTGAGATGAAAAATATTGTTAATAACTTTAATGATGAAAATGATGAAATAATTTTTTTGAATGTAAAGTGACAATAGTAATGTTGAAAGATAGAAAATGTGAATAATAAGGATGTACTCATGTTACAAATAGATTAATCTCAAACTATTCTCTTATACTATTCTTATTGTTACCCTTGTTAGTTTTGTCATATTTTCATATTGATTATATGAAAAAGAAAATTTAAATCGTAAATCATTTAAAATTTTATCTTGAGCTATTGTTGTACTAAACATGATACCTTGTTTCTCTTTCTCTATAATATTAATAGGTTAAATTAATATAACACAGAAATCAATGTGCATTGTCAATAACATTTTGTGGTTACACTAAAATCAATGAATATTTTTAATCCAATCACTTTAAAATTAATGTACCATCATATATCCAATTACATCAAATCATAAATCAACATCTACATTGAAATCAATGTATTTAAAGCAAGCAATCAAATAAGATTAGAAAATAACTTCTACACTGAAATCAATGCATTTAGTGCAAATAATCAAATAGGATTAGAAATAATCTACATTTAAATCAATGCATATAGTGAAAGCAATCAAATCTAATTATAAATCAACATCTACATTGAAATCAACACTTCCAGTGCAAGCAATCAAATAGTCTTAGAAATCACCACCTACGCTGAAATCAATGCATCTAGTGCAAGTAATCAAATATCATTAGAAATATATATCTACACTAAAATCGATGAATCTAGTGCAAATAATCAAATAGGATTATAAATCACCATCTCCACTTAAATCAATTCATCTAGTGCAAGAAATATTCTGCCCTCTCTCTACCATCCATCCATATCTATATCCCCTTCCATCTATTTTTTTTTTCTCTCTATCTCACCCCTCTAAAAACACATGCTATTGCACTCCATATCTATCAATATTTTTGTCACTCCCTCCCTCTCCCCCTCTCCCTCTTCTTCCCTCTCTTCACCTTCCATCTATATCTCTATCTTCCCCTTCTCTCCCTCTGCCTCGCTAATATCTCTCTTTCCTCCTCCCATCCTCTCTCCCTCTCTCTCCATCTTCCTTATCACTCTCTCTCTCTCCACATTTATCTCTCTATGTCTTTCTTCTTACCTTCCTCTCTCTCCCCCTCCAATTCCATCTCTCTTTCCCTCCCTCTCTTTACTCTCTCACATCATCTCTCTCTCTCTCTCTCTCTCTTCACCCACCAAATATTTACTATATCCCTCCCTCTCTTCTTCTCTCTCATTCTCCCCCCCATTATCTCCATCTCTTCTTCTTTGTCTCTTTATCTCACCCCCAAACATACACGCTCTCTCTCTCTGTCTCTCCCTTGTCACTCCTCTCTCTCCACTTCTCACTTTCTATATTTCTTATTTCCTACCTCTCTCCCCCTCCGAATCCATCTCTCTATTGATCCATCTCTCCCCCTCCAAATCCATCTCTCTATCGATCCCTCTCTCCTCCTCTCTCTCAAGTCCTCTCTTCCTTTCTCTCCTACCTCCCTCTCTCTTCCCCATATCTCTCTCTCTCTATCTCTCTACCACTCTCTCCCTCCATCTACATTACTATATCCCTCCCTCTCTCCTTCTCTCCCCCCTTCTTTCCATACATCCTACTTTGTCTCTTTATCTCACCCTTAAACATACACACACTCTCTCCGTCTCTCCCTTGCCACTCCCTCTCTCTCTCTCCAGTTACCTCTCTCTATATATTTCTTCTTCCTTCCCTCTCTCCCCCTCCAACTTCATCTCTCTATCCCTCCCTCTCTCAAATCCTCTCTCTGGTCCTTCCTATCTCTCCCTTTCTCTCATACCTCCCTCTATCTTCTGCCATATTTCTCTCCCTTTATCTCTTACCCCCCTCTCACTTTCGCCATCTATGTGTCCTCTAATCCTATCACTATCTCACTCCCCCTCTCTTTCTCTCTCTCTGCCCTCCATATTTGTGTCTCCCTCTCTCGCTCTTCATTCCTCCTCTCCCCTTTCTTTTAGTTTATCTCCATCTCTCCCTAGTCAATCCCCATATATCTCCACCTCTATCACTCTATATATTTGTTCTTCCCTCCCATATATATCTAGAGTTAATATATATCATGATACATTTATATATAATAAATTTAATATTGTATTAATGGAAAGTTATTAAATTTAATAATATTAATATTATAATATATTAATATGAGTATTAGATTTAATAATAATAATAATAATAATAATAATAATAATAATAATAATCATCATCTTTAAATATTATATTACGCTTAATAATGTTTTTTTTTGCATGGTATTAATAATAATTTAGCCCATGGTATTTGGACCATAGGCTTCACCTAAATAAAACCTAGTTTTTGAGTGTTCTTAAATGTAAAGAAGATTATGGAGTAAATATGAAAAAGAGGTTTTATTTACTTACCATACCTCTGGTTTAGTTATATTTTTATTTATTTACCATACCTCTTTTATTTACTATGGTATTTGACCCATAGGCTTGTTATATAATTAGATTTTTATTTAGAATCATCTTTGATATATTTTTTATTTATTTACCTTACCTATTTATACCTCTTTTATATTTATTTATTTACCATAGCTTTCTATACCTATTTTATATTTATTTATTTATCATACCTCTTTATACCTTTTATTTATTTATTTATTTACCATAAATATGGTATTTGGCCCATGGTATTTAGCCCATGGTATCAATATTAATTTGTCCCATATTATTCGTCTCATGGGCTTCATCTAAATAAAGCCTCATTTTTTAGTTTTTTTAAATATAAAAAATTTTATGGAGTAAATATAAAAAGAATTTTTTATTCATTTACCATACATCTAGTTTATATATATTTTTATTTATTTACCATAGCTCTAGAGTAAGTATAAAAATAAGTTTTATTTATTTACCATACTTCCTGTTTATTTAGATTTTTATTTATTTAAATTATTAAATATTGCAATTTTGATGGGTAAATATTTATATCTTTAAAATTTTTAATTTATCCATAGAACATGGGTTTTATTTTAAAAGATTCATTTTATAAATATTTATTTAAAAGAAATATTTAAAGATTTTGGATTTTGATTGTTTGTGTGAATTAACTCTATTCCTTTGATTTAGGTAATGGTATTGACTTTAGTAAAGAGTAAAGATGTTTAAAATTTTACTTAATTTGGGAATTCAATGTGGTAATTTTTTTGTTAAAGGTAAATTTATGGTCCAATATTATCAAAAATAATCGGGGTCCGCGCAATTAAATGGCAAGTAAATGCATATAAGAAACAAAATATCATATTTCATTATTTATTTTACATTGGGAATATTTAAAAAAATCATAAAAATGAATTAAATTGTTATTATTATTAATTATAGAAAGGATTGTTATATGACCTAAACAAATATACATTAAAAAAACATGTAACAATATTCTTAACAATGAAATTTGACCCTCATTTTATTTTCCTATAAATAGGTTTTGTTACAATACCATGGCCTATTAGTACTACATGCTAGTAAAATTATAACTCATTTCATGTGACAATTGCTTATATGGTTTATTTTAAATTAATTAATTTAGTTAAAAGGAAACAAATAATAATTTATTTTGAAAACAATCTAAAGATTTCAAGTGCAAGTTAAATCCCTACCATCTACCAAAAAATTATTATTAATTAAATTAAAATTTTAAAAGCCCTATTCCAAAATATACAAACAAATCAACATAAAAATATATATCAAAATAAATTTATTTACATACATACAATTTACCTTATTTAAAATTCTTTAAAATTATATATATTTGTTTGTTTATTTAATTATTACTATTATTATTAAATAAAGAAATTTTAATTATTTATAATTTATAATTTAAAATAAATAAATATATAATTTATTTATTTATTATTATTATTATTATTAAATTTATGTAAATATATATAAATACAATACTTATATCATTCTAAAAGTTCAACCTATCTAAACATCATTTAACATATATATATACATAAGATAGGTAAACACTCCTCTCTCACATACACACATAAACATATCTTTAAAGAAAAAATTTAAAATAGGAATAAGACACTGGAACAATACTCACTTACCAAAATAAAAATATGGCTATTTATATTTATAAATAAAATGCCATATTCATAATCATTTTTATAATAATTTTAAAACCAAAATAGTAAATTTTTTAAGAGGGTGTAGTTTTTCATTAAAAAAACACAAAAACATTCAGCTAAATAAAAACATAAACATGAAAAATAAACTCGTCAAAGAAAATATCTAAATTAAGCTTATGATAAAAATAAGTGTTCTATATGTATCTATTTCTTCCTTTTTATTACTACTAAGCTTTTGTGGAGGTAGATATCTCATTTAATAATGAATTAATTTAATAATGACTTATTTTATAGATATCAAATTTAAATTAGCTTAAAAAATATGTTTGATAGTCGTTGAAGGTGAATTTCCAATTGTTGTATTAAAATTTAAAATATGTTTCATAATCATTGAATGTAAGTTTTGAATTTTTCAATATTTCAAAGTTATTGTTATGATTTTTTCTTTTAATTTTGATGGAAAATTTAAATGGATGTGAAAGAGTTGTGGTTGAACTAACTCTTTTAATTATGATGAGTAGTGTCTCTAAGCATCATTTATCTTACAGAAATTAAATATTTGAACACTATCTCACAGACACATATATATGAATCACTGAAATTTAAAAAATTTATATATCTAAACATGATTTAACATGCAGGAATGAGATATTTAAATGCTTTCTCACAAACAAATATACCAATCACCGAAATTTAAAAATTTAACCTATCTAAATGTCATTTAATATGCAAGAATGAAATATTTATAGACTGTCTCACAGGAACTAAAAAATTAAAAGCACAACACCACCTTCAAAAAAATTGGTGTCTTCTCTTGCCTAGATACCAAAATCTCGAGATGGGACCCACAAGTAAATTGCGTTCCAAATTAGCGCAACCTGGGACTCCCTCTGAATCAGTGGGGAGGGAGACCTCGTTCAGATGATGGACTTTGATTTAAACATGGATTGGAATGAGTTATAGCCACTATCACTTTTTTATACTCGATCTCTTTCACGTTAAACTATTACTCTATACTCGGTTTCTTTCATGTTAAACTATTATGCTACCAGGCACGATTTATCAGTTGAAAATACGCTACTTGTTTTATTTTCTTGGGATTAGGTTATTATACCACAGTGTTTTCTTCCCGAGATTAACTTGACCGTTTCTAGTTGAAGAGATTAACTGGTGAGGCTATAACTCCTATTATCTTATCATACAGATAAAAAATAACATATATTTTCAGTGCACTTGACCGTTTTCAGTTGAAGAGATTAACTCGTGAGGCTATAACTCCTTGTATTATATTGTCATAATTCTAACATATAAAAAATAACATCAATTTTAAATGCACTTGACCATTTTCAGCTCCCAATATTCAGAGATTTGATAGTACGTCAACCTACTACTTTTAAAGAAAATGCCAATATTGGGAACACCGTTACTTCTAAAGCCCGTGCATCTTGATTTCTTCTTTCTTTGCAATGCCTTCCTATAATTATACGAATCCCTTGTCAAAAATAAAATATAAACTAGAACCCCACACACACACAGATATATATATATATATATATATATATATATATATATATATATAAACCAACAATGTATGCATGCAACCAATCCGCAAAGAAAGAATGAACGCTGAGTGGAAACTTACACCGATAATATAGTCGTAGATATTTCTTCGTTGATCGCCCTGCAGACTAAGAACCATCCCGTGATCCTCGTCTCTAACAAAACTCCCATTACAACAAAAAATTTTCTTTATCTTCTTGATAACCGGTTTGTGCTTGCCGTCGTCCGTTTCGATTTTGAGGCCCTTTATTGTCGTGACGCGAAATTCTTTGTTTTTGCTCATCCGCAGGTCCATTCCTATGTGAATTAGGCAATTAGCCTCCGCCTCTCCTGCTCCTCCTCCTTCTCTCCTGCGTTCTTCTAAACAGTGGTAAACAAATGTAGTCGTTAGGCATGATCCCGTAACACAGAAAGAAATTCGATAAACTAAAAATTCTTACCATCATGAACATTCATTTCTGAATATCTTGAATTACAATATATGGTCGAACAACAACAATGGAGAGACTGAGATATATATTATAACATCACACTGAAATATGGTGGAGTAACAATAGTGGAGAGACTAAAGTCAACATTTGATCTTCACACAGAAATACGAAGGAAATACGATGGAGGTCCAGCGAACCAAGAAAAACACTGTGCGATGAGATAAAAAATAGAGCGGTTTCTTTGACATGTAATTGTTTGTTTGTTTAATTAGTTTGTTACAAATTTGTTTCATTATTTAATTAATTAATTATAAGAGGTCACTGACGTCCACTCCACAACAACTTTGATGGAGCGTTGCACCACAATTCGCACCAAGGGTGAGCGATGTCGGGCCACCGAATCGACAACTTTTGAAAATAATGCTTAAATATTTCTATGTAATGGCTGATATTAGCCAGCAGATTTTATGATTTTCTGTTATTAAAAATTAGTGCAGCAAATTATTAGGATGGCCACTCCTCAGAATCATTGGCAGTGTTCAGAATGAATAATTAGTAGTTGATAAATCATAGAATTAATAATAGGTTTATTATATAAGAATGTATAAACATACATGATTCAATGTGAGATTTACAAGTCAGAATGAATAGTAGTTGATAAATCATAGAATTAGTAATAGGTTTATTATATAAGAATGTATAAACATACATGATTCAATGTGAGATTTACAAGTTGAGCAGTGATCTGATCTGATCTATGTGTTTTTTTTTAATTTTCTTTCATTGTTTTTTTATATGTTATAATTATTTTGGTTTATTAGTTGGGTTAAAGAGCAGTGGCCATTTCAAATTTTACAATTGGTATTAGAGGTGGTAAAATTGTTTTGGGTTAAATTTTTATTGTTGGAATTTTGCCAAAGTTAAAATGTTGAATTCCAACATGCCTATTCCAGAATTTGATGGAAACAATTATGGTTATTGGTGCATTAAGATGTTGACATTTTTTATTGGAAAATATTTGTGGGAGATTGTTGAATCAAGTTATGATGAGCCAGATGATTTGAATGCCCTTACAGCCAATGAAAAAACAACAAGAAAGGAAGCAAGGAGGAAGAATGCTCAAGCTTTGTTTCACATTCAGATAGCTCTTGATAAGAGCTTATTTCCACGAATATCAGGAGAAAAAACTGCCAAAGATGCCTGGAAGACTCTACAAGAGGCTTACCAAGATAGTGATCAAGTTAAGGTGGTCAAGCTTCAGACATTGAAGAGAGAGTTCGAGAATCTAAAGATGCAAGAAGTTGAAAGTATAAGTGACTACTATGTGAGAGTCAAAGATGTGGTCAACAAAATGGCTACACTTGGGGAAATGGTAAGTAATGAAGTTTTAATAAAAAAGGTATTGAGATCTTTAACACCTAGATGGAATAATGTTTCCATAATATTAGAAGAAATCAAGGATTTGACATAATTAAAGTTTGATCAATTGGTTGGATCTCTCATGTCTCATGAAGAAAGATTGAAAGACACTTTTGAAGTTGTAGAGAAAGCTTTTCCCTTTAAATTACATTACACAGAATGAAAATGCAAGTAGTAGTAATGCAAAAACCAATCAAGATCGAGGTAAATGGAAAAGCCAAATTTTTTCTAGAGGTAGAGGCAGAGGTGGCTCAAGAGGAAGAGGTACTTCCAGAGGAAGAGGTAGAGGTAGATTTGATAAGAGAAATGTTCAATGTTACTATTGTAACAAGTATGGCAACTTTGAAAGAGAATGCAGATTGAAAGAAGGTAAAAATGCTAACTATGCTCAAGAAAGTAATTAGTATCCTCCAGATCACTTATTTTTATCTTATGCCAAAGCTGACAATACTAGTAAAGATGTTTGGTACATAGATTCTGGATGCTCTAACCATATGACAGGGAATGAGAAATTCTTTTTAGCCAAGGATGGAAGTTTTAAATCCAAGTTCAAGCTTGGTGATGATAAATCATTCGAGGTTGTTGCCAAAGGAGCTATGGATATAAAAGAAAAAGAAGGTATAAAGAGTATTCATGATATTTATTATACTCCACAATTGAAGCATAATTTATTAAGTGTTGGGCAGCTATGTGCAAAAAATTATAAAGTAGTCTTTGAAAATAAGACTTGTACTATCTATGATAAGATTAAGGGAAATAGGGTGATCATTGTTGTGCCTATGAAAAGAAATAGGATGTTTCCCTTGAGGTTTGATTAACATAGCAACAACCTTGCAAATATGGCTTATGGGGTTTATTTTTGGTTATGACATCTAAGGTATGGGCATTTAGATTTTCACATTTTGAAGTTTCTAACCTCAAATGCATTAGTTTCTGGTTTGCCCAAGGTAGAGGAGCATAAAGAGATTTGTGAAGGATGTGCTAAAGGCAAGCATGCAAGGGAAAGGTTCCCAAAGGGAAATTCATGGAGGCCTCATCACCCACTTTAGCTTTCTCATTCAGACATATGTGGTCCTATGCATACTAATAGTTTGGGTAAGTCATCATATTTCATCACTTTTATTGATGATTACTCAAGAAATTGTTGGGTATATTTTTTGAGAGCCAAAAGAGAAGCCTTGGATACATTCAAGAAGTTCAAAGCACTTGTAGAAAACGAGAAAGGCTACAGGATCAAATGTTTGCAGACTGACCGTGGATGAGAATTTTTCTCAAAAGCTTTCCACAGTTTTTGTGATATGAATAGCATTTGGAGGAAACATACTACAACATACACACGCCAAAAAAATGGCATATCTGAAAGGAAGAATCACACTGTGGTTGAAATGGTCATTGCTCTTTAAGCCAACTAATGCTTCTGTATCTAATGGTTTAACTCCACTAAGCAGCCCTTCATCAATTTCTTCAACATCAAGTTCAAGTCCAAATTCTTCTCCAATTTCTACAAGGAAGGTAATGAGATTGAGTGATATATATCAGAGGACTGCAAATCAAGCACATGAAGAAAACCCAATTGGTGAGACAGTGAATTTTTCTTTATTAGCCAAGGCTGATTTTGAACCATCATGTTTTGAAGATGCATGTACTAATGAGGTTTGGGTGCAAGCTATGCAAGAAGAGATGGATTCCATTCATAGGAATGACACTTGGGAATTGATAGAGCTTTCGCATGACAAGAAAATTATTAGCACCAAATGGGTCTACAAGACCAAATTTAATAGTGATGGGAGTGTTGAAAAACACAAAGCAAGATTAGTTGCCAAAGGATTCACACAAAAGTATGGAATTGATTATGAAGAGACATTTGTGCCAGTAGCAAGACAGGAGACCATTAGAATGTTGATTTCATTAGTAGCTCAGAAAACATGGAGGATACATCATATGGATGTGAAAAGTGCCTTCTTGAATGGGTACTTAGAAGAGGATGTGTATGTGGAGCATCCACAAGGTTTTGAAGTGGAAGGAAAAGATAATAATGTCTACAAGTTGAATAAGGCTTTGTATGGTCTCAAGCAAGCACCAAGAGTGTTGTATGCTAGGATTGATGGATACTTTTAAGAAAAAGGCTTCCAGAGAAGTAAGAATGATCCTACCCTTTACTACAAAGAAGAAGGTATTGATATTTTGTTCATAAGTTTGTATGTTGATGATCTATTGTATATGAGTAGTAGTTCCAAAATGAATCATGAGTTCAAAGTTTCTATGATGAATGAATTTGTGATGAAAGATCTAGATCACATGAAATATTTTCTAGGAATGGAGGTTTATCAAACTAAGGATGAAATTTTCATTTTCCAGACAAAATATGCACATGATATTTTGAATAAATTTGATATTCTTGATTGTAATGGATCCCCTACTCCAAGTGCTCATGGAGTTGTATCATGTAGAGATGATGATGTTGATTTAGTTGATGAGACAACTTGCAAAATTATTATGGAGAGCTTGATGTTTCTAACCCACACAAGACCTGATATTGCATTTTCAGTTTCACTTGTTTCAAGGTATATGACAAATCCATCTGAAATACATATGAAGGCAGCCAAGAGAATTTTAAGGTATGTGAAAGACACTCTAAATTTTAGTATTCATTACTACTCTACTGAAAATTTCAATCTTGTTGGATTTAGTGATTCATATTGGGGAGGTAGAGTGGATGATCTTAATTCCACATCTGGAAATTGTTTCTCTTATGGTTCTGGTTTGATTACTTGGAGCTCAAGAAAACAAAGCATTGGTGCCCTCTCATCCACAAAAGCGGAGTATGTTGCAATTACTTCAGTAGGTACACAAGCTCTTTGGCTCAGAACTTTTTTTGGAAGAAATTGGGGAGAAGCAAATTCAGCCTACAATCATTTATTGTGATAATGTAAGTGCTATAAAGTTAGCAAAGAATCCAGTTCATCACAGCAGGAAAAAGCATTTTGACATGAAATATCACTCCATTCGGGATTTTGTGTCGAAGAATGATGTTGAATTAAGGAACATAAAAACTAAGCATCAGCTAGCAGATATCTTCACCAAAGCAGTTGCAAAAGATCAATTTTTGACACTAAGAGATAAGCTAGTAAGCCTTCATTAAGCATTAAGGGGGAGTGTTGAGAATAATGCTTAAATATTTCCATGTAATTGCTGATATTAGCGAGCAGATTTTATGATTCTCCGTTATTAAAAATTAGTGCAACAAATTATTAGGAATGTCGGTGCTCAGAATCATTAGAAATTGTCAGAATGAATAATTAGTAGTTGATAAATCATAGAATTAGTAATAGGTTTATTATATAATTATGTATAAACATACATGATTCAATGTGAGATTTACAAGTTGAGCAGTGATCTGATCTGTGTGTGTGTGTGTGTTTTTTTTTTAATTGTCTTTCATTTTTTTTATATGTCATAATTATTCTAGTTTATTAGTTGGCTTCAAGAGTAGTGGCCATTTCAGATTCTACAAGGTATCATATTGACACATCACAGTTAGTTTCACGTAACTCCATCGTAAATCATAGATAGGATGTTTTTCCTTTAAATGGAAAGAGGTGAAGGCTATGGTGATCGTGTTTTCTAATGATGTGATATTTTTATGTTTCTTTGGAATAGAAGAAATAAGGTTTCATTGTTTAAATTGTATCCGTATTAGTAATTGAGCCGTTATGTTTTAAGAATACGTAATAAGGCACATGTGTAAGTATGTCATTTATTTAAAAAATTACAATGCAAGAGTGGAGGACATGTATCAAAAATAATAATAATTTTGGATTTTAAACAAAAAACAAAAATTAAATAACTATATAAATAAACCATTAATATAAAATGGATCAGTACACATATTATGTAATCTTTATAACATTGAAAAATACAATATAAAAAGTAATAAATTACACATTGTTTTTTCACTCTTGCAACAAAAGAAATTTGATCCCTCTAAACTTATATTAAATCAATACTTTAGATAAATCTATACTAGTTATAAAAATAAATTTAATATCTTAAAAAATAAAATATTGAAATTTTGTAACCCAAAAAGTCACCTTGATCTACATATTGGTGTTTAGTTGTATAATAGGTTGATTGGAAGTCCAATATTTAACTAGTTCCTAAGCTTTAGCATTCTCAAACTAGTTGTTTCTCTAAGCTGTGATTGTCATACTTTATGCTGATGCATTACCTAACATGCTTAATTTCTTCTTTGGTTATCACTAATGCTACCATATTGAGTTTGTATCTGTTAGTATGTACTTTGCATTGCAAGTGTATGCCCCGGATTACCGCCCATAAAATACTATGCTACAATATCCAAATATATCTGTTACAAGTATGTACTTTCATTGCAAGTGTATGTGCCTGGATTGCATTGTTGTATGGCATGCTTTACATTACCATGCTACCATATTCAGTTTGCATTCGTGCTACAAGTATGTACTTGCATTGCAAGTGTGTGCCTCGATTACCAGTCTATGGCATGCCTTGTGGGACTTTGTAGTGCTTCCTGGTTGAGCTTCTTTGCAGTGTGAGAGATCTAGCACAAGATATCTCGAATATATTTGAGGAAGATGTGAGAAAAGCAAGTTATCTCATTCTAATTGCATGGGTTTATTTCTTTCTTAATGATGTGAATGAACCAATAAAAACAAGTGATTTTCTAGTTGTTGATTCTTTCTTGGATAATTCTGTTGTTGCATTTTTTGCATTTTCTAATCTTAAACAACAATAAAATTTAGAAAAAAATAAAAAATACTTCTAATCATGAAATTATTGATCATAGTAATATTTCCAAATCCCACAAATCTAAGATCTCATCACTTTATTTCGATGCCTCTAATTCAAAAGGATTTGGTGTAGGATGTATCGGTGGATATTAATGGAAATAAGACCTTAATTGCATGTAGATTTGAGTTTGACTATACTAACAATGTCATAAAATACAAAGCCTTGATTCAAAGGCTCAACAAAACTTCCAATATCGATCTAGGTTCTCGAAATATTATGGTGATTCTCAGGATAATTATTAGGTAGGTAAGGAATTCAAGCCATTACCTTTCACCACTTTAAGACTCACCAATATGATGTATGGGATTTTGATATCAAAAATTTTGGCTTTCTATATTTAATATGTTTCTGGAACTATATATGAGGAGTTAATCTGCTAGACAATGTTGCGATGAATTCCTTCTCTTGAGCTTTTATTGAAACCTTCCACACTAGACACTCCTACTAATTGGCATGTGTTTGACCATTATAAACAGATAATAAATTTTCTACATATGTAAGGAACCTTTAAGAATTTTGTTATTGATGAAGTCACATATGAAGAGAACCTATTTTTCCCAAATCAACTAACAAGAGCCATTTGATGATCTCTTCAAGATGGTAAAATTGATCCCTAAATCTATTGTGAGATTAGATCATCTCTCTGACTTACATGATAGGTTTAAAGAGGAAAAATACCTATAAAACTAATAGCTTTTCCATTTGCACTGAAGTCATATAACGGGAACTAGGGAAAATCCTCAATGTGTCAATTTAGGAGTTCACTATTCTATCATGTTTTTTAAACATTAAAAAGATGCATTTTCTTGTACATATGGTGATCTCAAGACCTTCCATCCAAACATTATGCAACATGCCATCCCTATGAACCCCAAACTAAATCCTTTTAGTTGTAATTGAGGAAAATGGACCTTAATCTCGAGTTAATAATCTCCTAGTAGCTAATCATTGTTTTTCCACTATCACACATTCAATGGGTTGCAAATTTAGTACTTGCTAGGAAAAAGAATGCTGATATATCTCATTGCATAGATTTTAGAAATCTCAATATATCTTCTTAAAAGCATCATTATCCACTCTCATCCATGAAACAAAATAATTTAGTGTGTCCAAAGCTATGACACACTATCCTTCTTGGATGGTTTCTATGGCTATAATCAATTCATGGTAGTCCCTACCGATCAACTTAAAACCATATTTAAAACTCCTCGGGATACTTTCACCATAGGAAAATTCCCTACGGGCTCATTAACGCCGAATCAACCTTTCATTGAGCGATGGAAATTTCTTTTGAGAGGGCTTATCAATGTAACTGCGGTTATCTTAACATATGATATCATTTTTTCTCAAATATAGATATGAACATCTACAACATTTGAAACATGTCTTCGAAAGATGTATAACATTAGGGATCTCCTAAAATCCAAAAAAAGTCCATTTTTGTTGTTTTTGAAGGGAAACTTTTATGTCATATCGTTTCGAAAGATGGGATTGTGATTGATCTTGAGAGAACACATGTTATAAGTTCCTTAACTATTCCTAATTCTAGAAATTTTGTCTAATATTTTATGGGAAAAATTAATTATGTGAGACACTTCATTCCTATTTTTTTTTGGAGATGTGAAACCCCTTCAGGACTTGGCTAAAAAGACTGATGTTTTTACATGGGGGTGAACTGCAAAAACAAGCATTCGACACCATTAAAAAAAATATTGCAGATTCACCTAGTATCATTATTCCTAACTTCTGTAAAGAATTCCTTTTGTACACTTTTACTTTAAATACATCTTATGCTTCTGTGAGTATACACAAGGTTTATTTAAATATAGAAATACTTGTTTTATTCATGAGCTCCACATTTAAGGGATAATAATTAAACCGTGAATTGGTGGAAAAACAAGGACAACGGGATGAAAGGTACCAACACCTTAAGCACAGGTTACAATAATAGGGTAAAAGTGAACATGATGTGGACTACCATCTCACGATAGGTTGTTTGTTCAGATTTAGGGACAAGATCTATGTGTCGAACACAATGAGCTCAAGAAGGTTATCTTGAGGGAATTTCATGTCAAGTTGTATTCATGTCACCCATGATATCACAAGACATTAACAATTGTTAAGAAGGTCTACCATTTGCCAAATTTGAAGAAAGAGGTGGTAGAGTTTGTTGTGAGATGCTTGGATTTTCAACATGTAAAAGAAGAGTGTAAGCATCTAGGTAGAATATTGTGGTCGATTCTGATTCTAGAGTGGAAAGAGCTCATTTCTATGGATCTCATTACAGGTTTCTTGAGTACATCTAGACAGTATGATTTTATTATGGTTATGGTTGACAATTTGAACAAGGTAACTCACTTCATTCCTATAAAGTCTACAAATTCAACTAGTAAGGTAGCACATGTCTTCATTAACAATGTAGTGACGTTGCATGGTGTTCCAAAGAATATTATGTCAGACATAGATACTAAGTTCACTTCCAGGTTTTGGAAAGAGTTATTTGTAGGTTTGGGACAAATTTGGCCTTCAACACAACTTATCATCCATAGAAAGATGGACAGACAGAGAGGGTCAACAATATTCTTAGGGACGTGTTGAGGATGTATGTCATGCATCAGTAGCAAAATTGGGAATATTATCTTCCACTGGTGGAGTTGTCATATAATAATGGGTATCAAGAATCTTTGAAGATGAGTCTGTATAAGGCACTTTATGGGCAGAGTTGTAATACTCCTATCAATTGGAGTGATCCACTAAATAGGGTATTGACTGGATTGGACATGTTGGCATAGATGGAACACAAAATGTAGGCAATCAGGAAGAATCTAAAGGTATCACATGACATGTATAAGAGTTATGTAGATTAACACAGGGTGTTTATGGAGTTTTAGGTTGGGGAACAGGTGTACTTATGCATAAAGCCCAAGAAGGTCTGCTTGAGGATTGGATCATGTGCCAAGTTGGCATATCGATATTGTAATCCTATCAATATTCTTGATAGGATTGGACCAGTAGCCTACTTCCTTGCAGTACCTTCGATAGTGAAATTCCATGATTTTTTCCATGTGTCACTGCTTAAGAAGTATGTGAAATATGTTGATCATGTGATTTATTGTTCTGTATTGAAGGTGGAACTAGAAGGAGAATTCCAACCATAACCTAAAGGCATTTTGTAGAAAAATATGCTCATGCTTAGGAATCAAGCAATCGAGGAAGTTAAAGTGGAGTGGAAGCTTTGGGATTGATGAAATTACATGAGATATGGATGATCGGATGTGGGCTATGTATCCTTCTCTATTCGCTATTTGAGCGAATGTCCTTTGGTATATATTTTGATGTTGGGATTTGGTTATGTCTATATATGTATGTTGTAAATATCGCATCGAGTTGCATTATAAATCCCCAATAAGTGGTATCGTGTTCATGATATGCTGAGTATGTCTTTAGTAGTATGATATGATATAAACGTTGCATCAAGCTCTGTTATCAAGTTCCATGGGAAACATGTGTTTTTATGGTTTAGAGGATTCATTAAAAGCTAAGGATGGTGTTCCCCTAGGGGGAGGGTTTTGTAATAGCCCCAGTTAAAATTCCATGTAATAAATTTAATAAAATAAAAATAGTTGAATCCGTATGGGATTACATATTCCAAAGACAGTTAAAACATAGTGATGGGGTGTCAAGATTGCAACAAAAAATAGTGAAGGAGGCATCCTAAAACATCATTCCTGATCCTAGTTGGAAAGTGATCACCAAAACTAGGTGGGGGCCACACAAGTGATTTTTTTCGCAAAGTCTATTTTTAGACATGTCGATCATATTCTATGAGTTGTAGGATGCTATTTGTGGATGGTTGGTCAAGCTGGAAAAATAGATGGACTTCTATTTTTAGACATATTGGGTGGAATCTATTTTTAGATTGCCAGTCTAAAAATAGATATGTCGAATATTATTAGCTCTTAATAATATTTGGACTATAAACATCTACCTATGTCCTTCCTATTGAGCATTCCTTAGCATCAGTTGGCGTATGTGGTATTATGCAGCTGACAGAAGGAATTATGCTATTCCTAGGGTTTAGTTGAGCTATTGCATGGTTGACTTCAGTTAGAACTCATGTGGCAGAGTTTGGTGGAGTTGATGAGACAGTTGATGGAGTTGTGTTCAGTTTAACTTAGTTTAAATAGTTGTATTTAGTCTAACTGATTAATACAATAGTGATGAGTCATGTGAATTAATTAATAATTAATTCACTAATTATTAACTCATAAATCAACTAAAGAATACATCAGTTAACTACAGTGCATGGACAGTTCAGTGGAGACTAGTGTTAGAGGTGGGTGAAAGGGTGAGTCTACTATCAGTTGTGACTATAGCTATGCATGAGATTTGCACACACATTGATTGAGATTGCCAATGAGGATTGCGCAGTACAAGCCAGTGGGATTCAAACTTGGATCTGATGAGGAGGATTGCACTTTGGCTGCCAAAGCAAGGAAGGGGAAGGGCAAGAAGAATGCTTCTCAATCCGGTGCGGATGGTAAAGAGCGTGACATGTCCAAAGTGAAGTGTTTTCACTGTCACGAGCATGGGCATTATGCCCCGAATTGTCCAAAAAAGAAGAAGAACAAGCAGGCTACTGTAGCTGCAGCTGCTAAGGCTCTTGCCTCACAATTTGAGCTAGAATTCTCATTGATCGCATGCATGGTGTCTAGTGCATTGGGATCGGGGTGGTATTTTGATAGTGGCGCTTCCTTTCACATGACGGGAGATGTGAATATTTTCAGTGACTTGGTGGAGAAAGATCTCCAATTGCATGTTGAGTTGGGCGACAATGGACGATACAATGCGACTGGCATTGGTACCATAACCTTTCAGAGGGAGTCAAGTAAACTCATTCTCTTACAAGATGTAGTGCATGTTCCAAGTTTAAAGAAGAATTTGATCTCAGTCACAATGTTAGAGGATAAAGGGTATGATGTTGTCTTTAGTGAAGGAAAATTTTTCCTTCGGTACAAGGCAACAGGAAAAGTCAAGAAGGTTGGGATTCGAGCCAATAATCTCTACAGACTTGAAGTAGATGGGATGTCTATGGAGCTTCCTGTTGTTGGGAAGTGCGAGAGAGACATGCAATTGATGCTTGAGAGGGAGAAAGTTTTGCATGCAAGCAAGAGTGAACCTCGGGATGTGGAGAAGCCACAAGATGAGGATCATGGAGTGGAAGAAACCACTCATGCATAGAAATTTCGTGCTAGATGGGCAGAGGGAGTGCATGCAGCTATACCACCAGGTGAGAGGTGGGGCGACATGCATGATTAATCCCAAGAGGAGATTTCTGGGCAGGATTCATGAGATGGTGTGGATCTCATGAATTGAACTTGGCTACGAGGTGCCCACAGCACAGCAGTAACATGATCAGTTGGATTGATGTAGGCAGATCAAAGTGACAGTGTCAGATATTGGAGCGCGAATCAGAGTTGACAGCAAGTGTAGAGTGCATGGGTGCAAGAGTTCAAAAACGCAGTGGTTCCTGATGACATGTGCAGTTGGTACAATCAGAATTTAAAGACTTTGATGATAGATGCATCAGACTAATTGAGTGGTTTGGAGCCTATTCAGTTTCAGAAGAGTTGTAGAGTAGATGCATGGAGTTGCATGGCGCTTGTGAAGGTTGCAGGGTGAATGCATGGAGTTGCATGTCGCATGCAAAGACAGTCCTTTCTTGTTGAGAGGGAGTGTTGAAGATTACAACAATAAATAGTGAAGGAGGCATCCTGAAACATCATTCCTGATCCTAGTTGGAAAGTGATCACCTAAACTAGGTGGGGACCACACAGGTGATTTTTGTCGCAAAGTCTATTTTTAGACATGTCGATCATTATTCTATGAGTTGCAAGATGCTATTTATGGAGGGATGGTCAAGTTGGAAAAATATATGGACTTCTATTTTTAGAAATACTGGGCAGAGTCTATTTTTAGACTGCCAGTCTAAAAATAAATCAGTTGAATATTATTAGCTCTTAATAATATTTGGACTATAAACATTATCTTATCCTCTTGGAGCACTTCAGTTCGAGCTACAGATGTGGAACATGCAGCTGAAAAAAGGAATTATGCTATTCCTAGGGTTTATTTGAGCTATTGCATGGTTGAATTCATTTAGAACTTATGTGGTAGAGTTTGGTGGAGTTGATGAGATAGTTGATGGAGTTGTGTTCGGTTTAACTTAGTTGAACTAGTTGTATTTATTTTAACTGATTAATACACTAGTGATGAGTGGTGTGAATTAATTATTAATTAATTCACTAATTATTAACTCATAAATCGACTAAATAATACATCAGTTAACTGCAGTGCATGGACAGTTCAGTGGAGACCAGTGTTAGAGGTGGGTGAAAGGGTGAGTCTACTATCAGTTGTGACTATAGCTGTGCATGAGAT
Organism: Pinus albicaulis; assembly: GCA_034641835.2. Classification (NCBI taxonomy): domain Eukaryota; kingdom Viridiplantae; phylum Streptophyta; class Pinopsida; order Pinales; family Pinaceae; genus Pinus; species Pinus albicaulis. Next base: position 272,094 of record JAXQQM020058409.1, read on the forward strand.
TTGCACACACATTGATTGAGATTGCCAATGAGGATTGCGCAGTACAAGCCAGTGGGATTTGAACTTGGATCTCATTCTTTCTCATCTTGGATTGTGCAGTAGAGGTAGGCAGACAGTGGAGGAGATTTGAACCTGTGACTTGTTAAGATCTGAGCTAGTTTGTGTGTAACTATTGGAGATAGTACTGAGTACTTGTGAGGAGTATTGTACTATGATTGTTACATTTTCTCTATCATTATAATATATAGATATTTGGGGGTTTTCAGTTGTAAGATTTCACCATTACATATTGTGTTTATATGTGTGATTGATTAATGTTTCTGTGTGCGCATGTGATTGTTTTTAATTCCACAAATTGATGATCAATAGTAGAAGAGGTTATGTATTATGCATAAAGCTCAAATAGTGTGTAATCAGGATAATCTCAGTGAATAAGTGATCTGTTATTAAAATTTCTACATGGGGATCACTTGTGCCTAATAAATGTCTGTGGAAATTGGCAAAGGAATTGGAAAATTCAAAGAGACATTAATTGGAATTTTATTTATAAAATAAAGGAAATTGGGAGAAAAGGAAGGTGAAAGGTCACATAATTGCATTAGAGGAAAATTTGAGGAAAAATATAGGAAAATGAATAAATTGGAGGCCTCAATTATAAAAAGGCCTATGAGGATCAGTTCATGGCTTTTTTTAGTTTGGTATTTATCACTCTCATTATATTATCTCTCTCTCTCTTAATCTTGCACACTTAGAGTTTCCTTGGAGCACTCTTGGAGGATTTTTGGATACTTTGGATTTGGAGAAAGAAGTCAAATGAAAAGCAAGAAAGCGCAAGGGGATAACAGAATCATCAGCTACAGTGGTTTTTATTTGTAGGTACTGATCCAGGTGGATATTGGTGGTCACCTACCTATTCCACTTGGGGCCCCACCATTTTCTCTTTTAGTTTTTCAGTTTCAGCACAACTTACTATTTTTAGCAGATTTTCAGGTCTTGAACTTCTGAAGTCGTTTTGAGGCCCTAAACAACATTTTTTTGGGAAACCCGGGAGAAACATGGATCCATGGATTGATGTTTCTCACTCAAAATTTGTAGTCCTCATATATATCTTTCTAACGAGGTATGGTTCGTGTCAAACAGAGATTTTATGCCAAAGTTACATCCTCGGGAATTTGAAACACCAATTTACCCAAACGGGGCCCATAGTTTTGGCTCTTCATCTCTTAGGGTGAGGGTTTTGGATGTTTAGGGTTTTACATTGTTTCCAAATAATGAATAGGCCCTCGAGCCTCATTATAACTCATTTCAGAGGCCTATAGCTGCCACATATCTTCTCAGAGATAGCTACCAGCACCCTAGCTAGTTTATCTCTATTCTGTCTGTAAGCAAATTTCAGTTCTTTGATATTAATGAAATGAAGTGTTATTTCTACTGCATATTTGTATTTATGGTTATATGTTCGTTCTATTTCTTCCTACATAAACCTGGATCTGTGGTGTCAAATCGGTCTACTTTCTCTCAATCCTTCTTTGCATGTCCCCAACGAGGTCAGGGTATAAGGAGTTAGGGCTAGAACTAGTGGAACCTTTTCAAGATTAGCCTCAAAAACCCCGTTGGACACCCATGGGGGACAAAAAATAAAGATGAGGGAGCAGGAGATCCTATCAAAATATTGCTCGAGGAGGCCCTCGAAAAACAAAGCAATGCGATGATGGATAACTTTTCCCAGATCCTTCAACGGCTGCCGACCAGCAGCGCATCTACATCTAGTAGCCACTCTAGAGGTGCAACTCCTTTTAAGGTACAAGTAAATTTTGACATTCCCATATTTAAGGGTAAAATAGATGCAGATGCCATAGATAGATGGTTTAATCTCTTAGAAGGATATTTCTCAGTTCATGACTTTTTCGATTGGGAGAAGAATATTTTTGCACTCCTTAAAGCTACCCCCCATGTCAAGGACTGGTGGGAAACCCACTATGAGAAAAAGGATGAGACAGAACCCTCTTTGTTCTCGGTCGTACCCACTTGGAATTATTTCCGAGACGCCATCAAGGAATAGTACTATCCTGTGGGGAGCTATGAGGACAAGTACATACAATGGACCACGCTGTGGCAACAAAGGGATCAAGATGTGCATGAGTTGATGAATCTGTTCCAAACCCTGTACACAAAGTTGGGTATCAAAGATTCAGAGAAACATCTAGTGCTAAAGTATCGAAGTTGTCTACACATATACATTCAGGAGGAAATGGAGTTCCTCGACATTGCCTCACTTGGTACGGCATACCAGTATGCTGCCAAGATTGAGCAGAAATTCAAACAAAATAAGAGAGACTTTGGATCTGCGAATCAAAAGCATGGGAAAGTTGCTCCCAAACCGCAGAACAAAGGATAGAGCCAAGGCATGGTGACTCAAGATAACCTGTCAAAGCCACAAGCAAAGAACAACACCGCAAAGCCAAAGAAGGACATGTGAAAGTGGTGTGAGTTCCATAAGAGATCCACTCACAACACAAGTGAGTGTCGGGCCAAGCAGTCGCTGGTGGCTGAGATGAGGGCTTCTGAGTCAGATGCATGCTCTGACTCTGAATCAAAATCTGACAAGGGGAATGACGAAGGGAAACATGTTATTGATTTGGAACCTAACGCCACTGTTGCCACTATGAAGATCTAGAAGGGGGAACCGGAAGATCCAGAGGAGGAGGAACGTCTCTTCCACTCCCAGATGTGGGTAAAGGGCTCCTCAGTATAGTTCATTGTCAAAAATGGGAGCCAAAAGAACCTCATTTCAGCAGATGTCATGAAGCAGTTGGGCTTGCCAGCCATAGCTCACCCACATCCATACACCATCTAGTGGCTTCACCAAGGACGAGATCTCCATGTCAACTAGTAGTGCCGCCTTCCCTATAGCATCAAGCCCTTCACGGATGAGGTATTATGTGACGTTTCTCCTATGGATTTTTATGATGTATTATTATGAAAACCATACTTGTGGAAGTGTCATGTTGTGTATGAGTCTCGGCCTCACGTTGTTATTGTTACTTTAGGAAATAAGTTGTACAGGATACTAGAAGTACCACCTCCTGCCGCTATCTCTTTCGTTACTGAAAAACAATGTAGTAAGCTCATTTCACAAACCAGGAAATTCATTTTCCTGTTTATCTACCCCCAGGGCAAGAATAAGACTGTGGCCATGACCTCGAGACAGGGCTCCTCTACATGACAATGATTACACCCTAAAATGCAAATGTTGTTGCAACTACAAAAAATTCCAGAGGACCATGCCTGCGCAGTCATTAAGAGAGTAGTAGCTGTTGAATGTGTAAAAAATGATAATTATGCTGAAGGATACAAGAAAATAGCCCAATAAAAAAGAGATCGGCTGAAATACAAGATTTGTAGCCAATCTATGAGAGATTGCTAGAAATGCCGGGGAATACTAAAATGTGACAAGATACTTGTCACTACAACTGAACCCAAACAAGAATGAGGCTGTGGCTGATCTGAAATCTGATTTCCCTCCTCTCATAATGTCTCCAAGCAAATAAATTATCCCTTTATCTTAAAAACACTCCTCCTTTGAAGCTCCAAAACCCCTCTCTCACTGCCTCCTCTAAAATAACACAGTTTCCTCCATGGACTGCATAGTGGGAGATGATGGAATGTTGGCCTCATGCAAAATATGTATAATGAAGCCTGGGAATCCTCCTTGTAGCTCCTGCAATGGATAGATCACTCCTCCACTGAAGAAAACAACTCAAGAGAGACTCCATGAGTTCCTCTCTTGCTGCACCCAGCAACACAATGTCCTCTCTGCTGCGGAGCTAATGTTGTAGGTGATGAATGTAGCTGTGGCCAATGTTGGATAGAGGAAAATTAGCTCAGTATTCATCCTTATTTGAGGAAGAGGTAGGGATTCCCGACTGGGAACACCCTAGTGCCCGAGGGCACCACCACCCTACTAAACAGCTCAGGGATGCAAGCCTTTACATACCCAAGTCTAAACTCCAAAAATAATGAAAATGGGCTGCCATCTCCTCCATATAAAGAACGGGAAATTTTTCTCCACCATGGTCCCACCAATTAGGGTTTCCACCCTCATGTGAGTGTCGTCTGTCCAAAACTGCGCAACTTATCTAGGAAGCCTCTTCTCCTTGGGCAGCATTGTTGACTTTAGTCAAAGATGAATAAATCAAGTGAGCTGGGTTCCATTCACACCCTTATGTTTTTTATTCTAGCTACTTATTCACCTCATTTTCACATAAGGAGTGTTATTTCTTCATTAGAAAGGGGCTAAGGTGTCTCCTTCCCCATTTTATTTAAAAAAAATAAAATGTGCAAGTATAATGTTCCATTTTAGCTTGAGGCTAAAAATTGGGAACATTACAATCTTCATTTTATGCGTACAACACCTCTTTATAAATATCTGTATGAGGAATACATCCAAGGATCTTTCATGATGCTCCCAGGTTTCCCAAAAAATGTCTCTTAGGGCCTCAAAATGACTCTAGAATTTCATGACCTAAAAAACTGTTAAAAATAGTGAAATATGCCACAATTAAGGAAATTGAACAATTGAAAGAAAAAATGGTGGGGCCCCAAGTGGATTAGGTGGGAGGCCACCAATATCCATCTAGATCATTCCTCCCCCTTGAGGAAGCAATGGTCCCTATTGCGTTGAGTTCCTCCATGAGATGAGGAAAATTCTACCGAACTTGGTCTTCTAGTGAACCCCTTGCCCTGTTGCAGGAGTTGGAAAGCTTTGAAAACCTAATATAGTTGGATCTTCTACTAGAAAAATTTCTTGATTTGCATGTCCATGATACAATCTGTGGTGGCATTTTCCATGTAGTCTGGGTTTAACTCTGTTGGTGTTATTTTTTTTGCAATGTCGGAGGTGTCCAGTATAGGTGGGAAGTAGGGTCGAAGGTGGTCCACATTGAATAATGGGTGTAGGCCAAGGAATGGTGGAAACTGAGCTCAAAGGAATTGGCCCCTATAGCCTTGGTGATGGTGTACGACCCATATCAGAGTGAGTGAAGCTTGCGGTGGGGTCCAGTGAGGCACTCCTTCTCCAAATGTATCCACACTTTGTCGCCCACTTGAAACTTATGTGGAACCCAATGTTTATCATGTCGTTGCTTGTACTTAGCATTGGATCTATCCAATATGTCATGAAACTGCTGGAAGATATTATGCATGCGCTTAATGAATTTTTTCTCTTTTTTCTGCTTTAGACTGCACATGAGCTGATTCAGCCTGAGTATCTGAAAATGGCATGGCTACGTCAATGGGACATAGTGGATGGAATCCCAAGCCAACTTAAAAGGGTTTGCGAACAGTTGAGCTGTGCAGAGCTTGATTATAGTTGTGTTGTACATATGGAAGGCTCTCATCCCATGTCCGTGGATGATTTGAATTGCACATGCGTAGAATGTGTACAATAATCCCATTGACAAAATCTATTTGGCCATCAGTTTGGGGATGGAAAGTTGTGGACTTGGTGAGCTTGGTGTCCAACATTGACTAGACGCTGGACCAAAATGTGTTGACGAACCTGCTATCTCGATCTGAGATGATAGACTGTGGGATACAAAATTTCACCCACACTTGTTCAAAGAAGAGTTTAGCAATGGCTTCTTCTGTGATATTCTTCTTGCAGACCGCCATAATGGCCATCTTCGAGAATCTGTCGACGACCACAAAAAAATAGTCATTTATGTTCTTAGTAGAAGGAATGCCCAACATGTAATCGATGGAGATGGATTCCCAAGGTCGACTAGGGGTAGGTAACGGAGTATAGAGGCCTTGCTTCTTGATGGTAAATTTGGCAATGATGCAAGCAGTGCAGGATCTGTTGTAGCTTCCAACATCCTATCAAAGGTTCGACCAATAGAAATACTTATATAGTACTGCCACTATTTTCTCGACCATAAATTCCCATCTAATAGACTATAGTGCACCTCCAAAATCATCTTTGCACACTCGCTTGAAGGAACACAAAGTTGTCCAAAGTGACATATCAGTGCATCCTGGAGGTTAAAATTGGGAACTTGCATACCCTCTAAGAGTATCTTGTATGTGTGGTTGAATCCTGAATCACTCTTGTAGAGAAGTGGCCAATCAAAAGTTTGTTCCCACAAGATTTGAGAATGGTGGTTAGCGCCACGATCGATGGTCGGATGAGGTAGTCTGCAATATTATTGGTGCTGCCCTTCTTGTACTTGATTTTCGAATGAAACCGTTGCAGATATGTGGAACACTTCTGATTGTGATCGTTCTGCAACTCCCCTTGTGTTTGTGTGAACTGCAGGGGTTGGTGGTCTATGTGGATGACTATTTCCTTCCCCAAAATGTAATGCTTCCATTGTTAGCAAGCCAACACAATGGAATACATTTATTTTTCATAAGTGGGATATTTGTAGACTGTGTCAGACAATGTCTCACTTTGATATGCAACTGGATGATCTCGTTGAGTAATAAATTCCCCAATAGCATACCCAAAGGCATATGTATTGATCTCAAATGGTTGTTGCAAGTTTGGTAATGTGAGCACTAGAGTAGAGAAAAGGTGATGTTTCAATTCTACGAATGCCTTCTGTTGATATTAAAACCAAAAGAATTTTTATTTCACTCCTCCCTTGGTGAATTGACTCAAGGGCCAAGTGATACGAGAGAATCCCAATAGGAACCTATGGTAGAAATTAGTAAGACCTAGAAATATGCGAAGCTCTGTTAGAGTGGTTGGGATTTTCCAATCCCGAATGACTTGGATCTTGGTTGGATCCACATGCACACCCCATTCATCAACAATGTATCCTAGATACTGAACCTGGGTCATGCAAAAAGTGCACTTCTCCAAATACGCAAACAGCATGTGTTGTCGCAGTGTTTGGATGACTTCTCGGATATGGTTTAGGTGCTCTTCCCAAGTTTGGTTGAAGATCAAAATTCCATCCAAGTACACTAATACAAATGAGATGGTGAATGGCCACAAGATGTCATCCATCAACCTAATGAAGGTTGTGGGAGCATTCTTCAACCTAAAATGCATGACCAACCACTGAAAAAGGCTCACCTTGGCTTTGAAGGTAGTCTTACACACATCGGAGGGCTGAATTGGTACCTGGTCATACTCGGACATCAATTTGATCTTGCTGAAATATTTCACCCCTTTGAGTTGGTCTAGAAGGTAATCAATCCATGAGATATAATACCTATTCTGGACAGCGATCTTGTTCAACCTCGATATTCAATAGAGAGTCTCCAAATCCCATAATTATTTTGCACCAACATGATCAGACTCCGACAAGGTGATGAACTTGACTAGATGTGTGTAAGTTTCCTTTTTCAAGAATGTCAGCAATTAGAAATCTATTCCAGAGATTGACTGAAGGGATATTTACCGGATGTTTCACCTTCTCAAGGAAGTGTGAGATCAGGAGGCTATCTGGCCCTTTTCAGACTCTGTTTATAGAGCTTCTTGAAGAATCCCACTCAAAAGTAAGCTATAGCAATATGCAAACACATACATGAGCATACCATGAAGAGAAAACGTTATTTTATGAGCTGTGAGACAAGAAGATGTATGAATAGCCAAGACTAATGTTATAGAAGTAAAAGAGTACAAGTTCTTGAGGAAACAACCTCTCAAGAAAGGAAATGCAAGCCTCAATAATACATGTCCATGGAAATGGAAGTACACTACTATTTCTGCATAAAATCAAGCTTTGAGGACATAGTTTATGATAGAACACTACTAAAAACTGATGTCAATACATGAATATAGAAATATATGGCTCAAATACAATAGGGGAGAAAAGCTTTAACCCTTAGAAGCAAAAATACATCAATCCTCCAAGGGATTGGCTGAAATATACAAAATGGAAAAAATGTCGGAGTTGCTGGGCAGCTGTTGCAACTCAAATCTAGAACTCAATAGAGAAGGTTGAAGAAGATGAGAAATCTGAATTAAACTCTCTCCAATGGATCTCCAAAGTGGAAGGCTGATCATTACACTTTAGATCTCACCCTCCAATCAATTTGCAAACCCTCACATCAAATACTCCATGAAAATAGAGCAGTCACTAAGAGGGACTATGTAGTGAGTGGAATAGAACATTTTGGCCAAGTGCCAATATCTACAAATCAGCTCCAATGCTTCCCAACTGATCCTCCAAAGCCAAGAAATACTCTCCCTCTGAAAAACAAGCAATGGAAGAGGTGTTGTGAAGTCTCCACTGCAACACTCTACAACACAGTATTATGCTTCTGCAGCAATAACACTGTCCTGGAGAAGGATGCTTTGGCCTTCAGCCAAGAGATGTGGAAAATGAAGAACCAACCTTCAAGTGGCCTCTCAATAATGTGAGGAAATCCTAAACAGGAGTTTCCCAGCAATTCTTGCTAAACAACAAAGAATGCTCAATGTCTGAATAGACATGAAATCATAAACATATGCATGAATAGCAATGGCTCTCCTTCTCTCCATATATAGCAAGTGAAGTCTCTCCATGGGCCCTACTTTTAATTAGGGTTTCCATTCCTCTAGAAGCTCCCCTCCTACATTGTCCCATGTAGTGATTTCCACCTCATATCCTGTGCTGGTTGACTTGGTCAAACCTCTTTGCAAATATCTCCTTTCACACATGAGGGTGTGAAAGCTGGTTCCATGGTTGATCCCTTTCCATACTAGAGGGATTTTGTTTATGTTTTTATTTTCATTGGGCCTACTTACACAATTATTCACCTCCTAAATGAATTTAGACAAAATTTAATGTTCCAATTTATTGAAGAAAAATTTGGAACATTACAGTCCTCCCCTCCCAAATGTTGCTTGTCACCAAGCAACTGCAAGGATAGAACTGAAGAATCTCCACTCAAAGCATGGAGGCTGAAATATAATGAGGAACATTTCCCCCATGTGGATCCTCCCTCCCCAAGCAATCATCCAAACAAAATGAGCCACCTCCCAACAAGGAAACTCCTGAAAATCCCCTTCAACCTAAAGCTCCGAAAATGAAGGTGGGCTGAAAATATGAACATGGTAAGAATCATAGCCTACCCCAAGCTGTCCTTCTCTCTAGTTTTAGTAAGTGTAGAGTGTGTGCTGATCCTGGGCTACAAAATTATTGCCTTCAAGTGGAAAAGTGAAGAGCAAATATCCAAAGAGTGCTCTTCCAACAACGAAGAACAAGCTAACCCAAAACAATCCATCCATGATGAATAGGACATGATCATCATAGAGTATCCCAATGAGAATCTTTCTGCAAGTTATAAATGATGATACATGATACAAACAATGGTTCACAAGGATATAGTGCAGTTTCATCCACTGCAATCTCTGAAAGTTACATGGCAAGTAATGTACAAGATTCATCACATCTATTAAAGGATAGTAAATGGCTGAATGTAACAACAACACACGATCAAGAACTTGCCCATGGCTGTAAAATGGATGAATATCAATCTCATGGCCCACCTAAAAATAGAATAAACAGTTGGCTGTGGTGGCCATATCTCCTCCCATGCTCCCATTAGAACATATAGTGCAGAAAATGTGGGAATTCTCCCTACTCAAGGACACATCCATCTCATGTGTCTTTCTCATAATCATGCTCCCTTTGAAAATATTATCTATATCAGCATATGAATTCATGATTAGAAATAAAATGAAGAAAATTCTGAAGGTTTCAAGTGATGCAATAAGGTACCAACAGCTTCCAAAACAAGTACAACGCAGTTTTACAAGTTGTTGCTTGAGGAAAGTACAAGGAAAAATGTTTCTTTCTACATGGTTAATCATGCATGCCTTCATATGATCCATGTTATAGTGAAGAAAATGAACATACATGTGATTATCAAACATTTTCCCAAGGTCACAAAAGATATGGTTGCCTCCATCATGTAGATTGGCCCAATAAAACTCATGGAGCAATGTGACAAGCTTGCCCTCTTGTGAGGCAATGCACTGCATAAGAATGGTAAGAGTGTTCAAATCAATGAATGTATATACAAAATTCTCACCATATGATGGAATTAAGATGGTCATGGATCCATGAATGAGTCCTCTATAGTGTGTTGGTATGCTATGAAGAAGAATGAACCATGTGCTGCAAGAAGATAATCCTCCTCATGCTTGGAAATCCAAGTTAAGAAGAATATGCCATAGTGATAGATGTCTCTATCATCATCACATCCTCTTTGCTCATCAAGTGCAACAAATATGAAATGATCCTAGGACCTGTGGGTATGGATCCACCACATTTCCACTAGGCACACTTCATCCATAAGTCTCTGCTCCAAAGTGACAACGCTGTGAGCTTATGCAAATAAGTCCATGTCAATACAAAACTATGTTCTTTGACATGCTCCCTATCAAATATTCCTCCAATAATGCTGCAAAAAATATGGAATACTGCCCAAGATGGAACAGCTTCCAAATCATCTAATACCAAGGAGATATTGCAATCTCCTCCTCCTGCAACATCATGCAAAGTGTGAGAGAAAATCTACTCTTACTCTCCCATAAACAAGCAAAGCAACAAAAAAAATTCTGCCTTCCCATACCTCCATCATACCAATCATGTGATGAAGTCATACTAAATGATATGAGTATCATATCAACACCATGCATCCATACTCTATGTTTCTCAATGATGCAAGTATCCATCCTCTTACTCTTAGGAAGAGTGTTTGCCAAGTGATGGCCAAACTCTTTCAAGAGTAACTAGCGTAGCCAAGCCTCCTGCTGCACGGTATCATAGATCTGCAAGTATCCCCCTAGCTCCTTTCTCATCAACCACATCGACTCAATCACTTGTGGATGCCTCCTTCTTCTCCTCATCTTGGCACTCCTCCCATGAGGGCTACCATCCTCCCAAATCAAATTCTTGTCTTTGCACTTCATGGGATTTTGAAATGCAATCTTCTCAAGGATCAATGAGACCCTATCAAGACCCAAATAGGTGGTAGGAAAAAACCTCCCATCATGATGTGTATGGCGCAAGGGATGTCCAAGACAAGAATGGGAGATGTTATCCATCCTAATATGTCCTCTATCTTCTATCTTCTCTTGTGAGAAAGGAAGAAAATCTTTGCACTCCATGATGTGTTGAAGTGCACCTCTAATGAGATCCCTCCTTGAGACCTCCCTCTCATAAATATTTTTTCAAAACCAATGAGGTCTTGGATCTGGAAGTAGAAATTCCTCTTTGAGTTGAGAGGAGCTCATTGAGAAAGTGTCATCTTGAAGGGAGAAAGGGTTTCTCACTGCAATATGTCTACTATCATCCTTCAAGTCTTCAAACCCCAACCACCAATGTGATGTACAATGAAACAATGGCTCATGAGAATGATGGTTTGATTCCTTCTTGAGTGTTTCCATGTTGCACAGCATAGTGAAACCTGGTTTCACTATGATAGCAGTGTGATTTGACCCTTGGTCATGCAAAAGTAAATATGCACATTGATCAAAAGGAGTTGTTGATACAATGAAATGTGGAAATCTTTTCATACCTTGATGTGCATTTGGAACTTCTTGTAGGGTTGCAAGAGTTCCTTCCTCCAAAGTGTTGGCTACTCCAAATTTTGATGCATGTGGTTGCTCCTCTATGAGTGTGACAGCGTTATCACAAGGCTCCTCAAGTAGTGATGTGATATTTTCTTTCTTTTCCCCCTTATCATCAAAGGTTTTGATCAACCCTTGGATGAAATTTGCAAAAATTTTCACCCCTTCATGGCTCAAGTGGTTTCTCCACCAATCATAGGCTTCACCCTTCAAGTGCAGCACTGAGATTTCAACAGATTCTTTCTCTATCACATGATGTAGAAAGAAGAATGCTACCAACTCTTTCACCCAAGTTCTTGTAGTAGATGACCCATCAAAGGTAGACAACAGAAATCTATTGCCTTTGATTTCTTTTCTGCTACATGGCCTCTTCTCTTTCTTCAACTGGATGAAATGAGGAAAATCCAGAGTCTCCTTGAAGGCTCTAGGTTGAGATCTATACTCAACAAGGTAATCACTTAGAATCTAATAATCCAAGTGTCTTCCATGCTCAATGTCTTCTTCTTGATGAGAATAGGAAGTGCATGGTACTTCCTCTTCTTCTTCTTCAATCTTCTTGACCTCCTTGGAGAGGTCTCCTCTGGATCTGAACATAGATGAGAATAAACAAATCTTCTTCAACATTCTAATCTTCTTGGGCGTAGACTCACAGGATGAGCCAAGAAAGATGCTTTGATACCACTGTAATGTTCCTTTTTAAGGAATGTCAGCAATCAGCAATCTATTCCAGAGATTGACTGAAGGGGTATTCACCAGATGTGTCACCTTCTTAGGGAAGTGTGAGATCCAGAGGCTATCTGGCCCTTTTCAGACTCTGTCTATAGAGCTTCTTGAAGAATCCCACTCAAAAGTGAGCTACAACAATATGCAAACACATACATGAGCATACCATGAAGAGACAACATTATTTTATGAGCTGTGAGACAAGAATATGTATGAATCACCAATAATAATGTTATATCAGTAAAAGAGTATAGGTTCTTGAGGAAACAACCTCTCAAGAAAGGCAATGCAAGCCTCAACAATACATGTACATGGAAATGGAAGAATACTGTTATTTCTACATAAACCCAAGCTATGAGGACGCAATCTATGATAGAACCCTACTACAAAATGATGTCAATACATGAATATGGAAATATATGGCTCAAATACAATAGGGGAGCAAAGCTCTAACCCTTAGAAGAAAAAATACATCAATCCTCCAAGGGATTGGCTGAAATATACAAAATGGAAAAAAGTTGGAGTTGCTGGGCAGTTGCTGTAACTCAAATCTGGAACTCAATAGAGAAGGTTGAAGAAGATGAGAAATCTGAAGTAAACCCTCTCCAATGGATCTCCAAAGTGGAAGGTTGATCCTTACACTTGAGATCTCACCCTCCAATCAATCTGCAAACCCTCGCTACAGATACTCCATGAAATAAACGCAGTCACTAAGAGGGATTGCACAGTGAGTGGAATAGAACACTTTGGCCTAGTGCCAAGATATGAAAATTAGCTCCAATGCTTTCCAAATGATCCTCCAAAGGCAAGAAATACTCTCCCTCTGAAAAAAAAAGAAATGGAGGAGGTGTTGTGACGTCTCCACTGCAACACCCTACAACACAGTATTATGTTGTTGTAGCAATAATGTTGTCCTAGAGCAGGATGATTTGGATTTCTGCCAAGAGATGTGGAAAATGAAGAACCAACCTTCAATAGGCCTCTCACGAAAGTGAGGAAATCCTAAACAGGAGTTTCCTGGAAATTCTTGCTAAACAACAAAGAATGCTCAATGTCTGAATAGACATGAAATCATAAACATATGCATGAATGGAAATGGCTATCCTTCTCTTCATATATAGAAAGTGAAGGCTCTCCATGGGCCCTAATTTGAATTAGGGTTTCCCTTCCTCTAGAAGCTTCCCTCCTACGTTGTCCCATGTAGTGCTTTCCACCTCATATCCTGCGCTGGTTGACTTGGTCAAACCTCTTTGAAAATATCTCCTTTCACACATGAGGGTGTGAAATCTGGTTCCATGGTTGATCCCTTTCCATACTAGAGGGATTTTATTTATGTTTTTATTGTCATTGGTCCTCCTTACCCAATTATTCACCTCCTAAATTAATTTAGACAAAATTTAATGTTCTAATTTATTGAAGAAAAATTTGGAACATTACAATGTGACCTTTATGCAGTAGTTCCTAAAACTTCCTCTTGATTCCATATTTCTCTAGAATAGAGCGCATATATATCATTTTGTTAGTATGAATCTTAATCGTAAGTGTATGAAAAAGGATCACTTTATCCGTGCATAACAAACAGCCTTAACAGCAAAGCTGGTTGCCAATGTCTTTAGATCTACAATTAGTTGACCAAGATAAATGCTCTGAAATCTAGATGTATGCATTAAAAGACATTAAGAAGTAAATAAAAGCAACAGTTGCTCCATGCATCCAATAGACAAGACAATAATGTTTTAAAGAATTTTTGTATCTTTTCACACCTGGGAAGGGAACATAGAAACATGTTACCAGTACCCCTCAATGGGATGGGTTCTTGTAAGTCCTCAGCACTTCATATCTAAAATATCTCTCTCTTGATCGTGTAGAAAACCCAGACAAAAATGGAACTCAAAGGTAGCTCATAAGAAAAATGGTAGCAAAATATGACAATGATGGTGGATCAAAGTCAGACCAAAAGTGTAGATCCAGAGTGATCTTTAGGCAACAAAAGGTAGTGAGTGAATGGAAAAACCCTTCTATTCATAACGGAATATTGAGTTAGTCTAGATATTGGTGCATAATTAAATATTATTAACCAAATCAAGATCCAACTTTTATGGAATATCTTATTATATTTGTTGGAGGGAAAAAATAATTTGACTTTGGTCAAATCCTTTTATTTGTAAATAATAAATAAATAAATGATTTATTTATTATTTTAAGGATGTGGTTGAATAATAATTAAATAAATAATGATTTATTCAATTATTTATAAATGATTTAGTCAAATTTAACAAAGAATATTATTTAAATAAGGTTTAAATAATTATTCCTAGAAAATAATAAGATAAATAATGATTTATCTAATTAATTTTCCTATTTTGGGTTAAATATGACTAGGAATATTAATTAAACTGTTGTTTAACTAATTATTCATTCAGGAAAATAAAAAAAATGTGGATTTATTCAATATTTCCTCATGGGGTTTCATGTTTATACCATAAACAACTTAATAAATAAGGATTAATAAGTTATTTTTCATAGTTAAAGAAATTTTACTTATGGTAAAATTGGTCTTACATGGTGTACTTTGGTCCATCTAATAGTAACAGGTTAGATGAATAAAAAAATGGTGTAACAGATTGCCCCAAACGTGCGAGCGTTAGGAGTTAATCATATGACCGAAGTATGTTGTAATGTTCCAAATGGGGAAAAATAGGCTCAGTAGGGAATATCTTAAGATATTCCACTATGGAATCACAGCAGCATGGAAAACACACCAGCAACTTCTAAACCAGAGATAGACTAGTAGGGCATTTACTAGTTATATCACCTCTAAGGAGAGGATGAAAACGAGAGGCTTCCTGGCCCGTTCTAGACTCTGTCTATAGAAGACTGATGAAACACAAAAAGTGTGGGAATGAAAAAATTCTCTTGGATTTTAATACCCTTGGGAACCTTATATCTATATATCTAAAGAATGGATCCAAATAGAAGCAAAAACCAAACAAGTGAGAAGCGGGAAATTCCACTCTCAGGAAAATCTACAATAGGCTCAAGGAGGACGCTATATAAGCAAGTCAGTGTTAGAATAATGTAGAACAGGGCTGGAAGACACTAGAAATTAGACATGAAACTCATATTACAGTATGGCAGCAAGAAATCAGATCCATAATGAATTTCCTTTGCAAAAGCACTAAATTTACATGAAACAAGAGCAAGAATCCTTCAAAAATTGTAGCAATAACACATGGAAAAGTCGTAGAAAGACTTGATAGCATTTGATATGAGGAGCTTTAGTTGTTGTAGGTTAAAAATCAGATCTACAACTGATAAATGGATGAAACATCAAATACATATCAGATCTGGAAACTACTCAGCCGTCTTAACAAGATCCCCTTGGGGTTTTAGCAAAATAATGCATAACAATTTGTAGATCTAGCTTTTAACACACTGAACTATAGAAAACTTCAGAGATTTCTGAAGATGGCTTTCATTACATTACATATCAGATCTTAACATAAATATATCAGCAAGCTACTTTACAAATATCAAAGGGAGAGGCAAGCCTCAATCACTAGAGAGCAATTACAATCAAAGATATAAGCAATAGTGAAACGTGTACATGAAAATAACGCAGTTTATGGAAGAGACTGCATAGTTGCTAGAATGAACTGATACAACAGATAAGAAATATAGATCTAAAAATGAAATGAGAGTAAGATCCCCTTCCAGGTGGTCATAAGAAACCCTCCTTGAGAGAAATATCCTCTAAACAACTAGATCTTGCAGATCTAGTTCCCCCACTTGTTGCAACTCACAAGCAGCTGCAAAACCCTCAACAGGACCAGCGCTGATATAGATATGAAGCTTGGTCATAATGCTGGATAGTGGAGAGATGCATCACAATCCCCTCCAAAGAGCTACTCCATGGAAGGAGAGAGGATTCCTAAACAGGAAATCCTCTTCCCTTAGGCTAAACAGCCAAGAGACTTGAGTTGCTGCAGCAACTTCTCAAATTCTTCAACAACCTTTACTTGCTGCCTCTCCTTCTATTTATAACATGAGGGATTTCTGAAACCCTAAACCATATTCTTCAACTTATCCCATTTCACACATGTGCTCCTCTTCTAGAAGTATGTTGTGCTTGATGGATAAAATTCCATCGAAACTGCGCTATAGGTGGGGCCAAGTTGACCCATGAAAATGAATTTCCCCTTTTCACACTTAGGGGTGTTTAATATAATAGCCCAGATTTTTCCCCTTTCACATTGGGCATGTATTTATTCTCATCTTAGGAGTTTAATAAACCTCCGTTACATACTTTTATTCATGAACAAAGCAAACTAAAGTTAAAATGCAATGTTCCCATTAGCTGCAAAAATTGGGAAAATTACATACGTTGTAAGAACTCAATCACTAAAAACTGAAAGGGAAGTCAGAGAGAGAGAAATATAAGGTAGCCAAAGAACTAAAGGAATAGACCCTGAGGGGGCAAGACTTACAGGTGCGAAAATTATCTTTTATGAGTGAGTACCTGTGCTATAGGCGACGAGGGAGGCATACCTATGCCCACCGAGATAAATTAAAAATAATAATGCGTCTAGTAAACAAGGGACTAAACTATATAGTACATCATGGCATAAAAATGAGCCAGATAAAAACATGATAATGGATCTGAGATACTTACTATGCCTGGGATAATTACTAGGACTTATACAATAATATCTAAGTACATGAGTTATAAGTACAACCAAATTTCCCCTGTAAATAGAAAGGGCTCTAAAAATCTGACTGATACATGCAAACCAAAAGGCACTGTAAGCAGCTGAGGCCGACATCATCAAATCTATGGAGCTACATCAAAGGCTGTAATAAAGAGGTCATCTGGGCATGTGGGGGGCTACCTGAAGGGCCACCCTCTCATGAGGTCTTAAAACATCTCACACACACCCGAGAATCACTGATACAATCTGTTGCATCACTGAACCATCAAGTATACGAATCTCGATCATGATGTAAGGAGCTGAAGCAAAGAAACAATCATGTCAAAAGGCAATAAGGAGTCACTTTGCCTGATCTGAGGCACCAAAAAAGAGTGGAAGCTAGAACCAAGGTACACCGCCCTCTAGACCTATCTTCTGGAATAAATGATCTGATGTCGATAGAAGGAGGTCCGCCATAGGTGAGGAAATAAGGGATCCTCAACTAAGGCATGAGAGAAAATAGTCGAACAACTGACAAACTAACACCAAGGATGACGAAATGGGGGGTACTGAGTAGCGGGCGAACGACTTCCCTTACTAGAGCATAAAGGGCATGGATGACCTGGCAGTGATTGATACAATATCAAAGGGGATAGGGGATAGTAGGATTGAAGGCCATAATGTGCAACACGAGAGAGGAACCAAGCAATGAAGGATGGAGGACTATAGTGGGATACAAAGGGACTCAGGATAGACTCCATGGATGCGATGATGACTCAACTAAGATGCTCTAAAAAAAGGCTACTCAATGATGCTGCCACACAAAAAAGGTCCAATGGGGACCATAAAGACATTAGTACACAATGGTTACTCACGACGAAAATCGACACGAGCATGGACAAGTATGGAGGCAAAGTGGCGCCCCAAGTAAAAGTGTTGCAAGTGAATAATTTTGGTTTTCAGGAGTGGTGAAGTGACCCTTTTTGGAAAAAAATTGTCTTGGTGAAGTATCAAATCACAAAAACCTAACAAATTCCCATTTGAGAGCTTAGTGAGAGATTTCCAACGGTACATATGGTTTGTCAAACTGAGCTACATTTTTTCCGTAGCAGGTGAAAGAAAAATCAGGGATTTTCTTTTAATAAGGAATTTTCCCTCTAAATTCACTCATTTGCAAGTGTATCTGTGGTGAATTTAGAGAGGAGACAAGGCCTTAAATATTGTGGTGATCGTAGTGGACAAACCGACCGTTGGAATTGAGACCCGTTAGTTGTAGGTAAGAGGCCTAACCCTAATATTTCTTTTCAGTGGATTGAAAGTTCAATTTAGGTGCCCAGAGCTCAGGAACAAACCCCTACTCCTCTTCACGGATGTGTCACACTTTTTGGGGCAATATATGCGACCTGGGTAGCAGTTTTTTGGCAGAAAAGTATGACCTGTACCAGGATTTTTCCTTAAAAGTTTGACCTGTCAGAGAGGGGTCTTTCTGTCTTGTTTTTTGGCTAAGAGTTGGTTTTTTGGGGTTAAGCACAATATTTCCTTTATGCACATTGACAAATGTGATGGTTTTGTGCATATATGGTAGAATTACGGATCAACTGGAGAGAGAGAGAGAGCTGGACACATTACGATTGGTGATCTGAGAGGATCATGGTGTTTGCAGTGCATTGGCTAGGTTTGGGGTTCTAAAGTTTGTGGAGAACCCTCTTATGAGAGCTGGAGAGCCCTTGTTGGCCCGAATTGTCAATTATTAGGATCCTGACCATGATATATTTATAATGCAAGGGCATCATATCGAGTTGAAATTTCGGGATATATATTTTCTGACTGGTATCCCACCACTTGGGATGGTAGGGAATACTCAGCCAGTGTTACCGTGAGGGTGGAACATCATGGAGTTTGTAGAGTGCCATTGTCAACCAGGTCTCCATGTCAAGGGGAGATGGATACCCATCAGGGATCTAGAGAGGTTAGAGACCCATGCTATGGCTGGAGAAGTGTTGTGGATCCTAGGCAACCAGGCACTCCACCACATCACTAGAGGGAAGATGATGCTTATGTAGAGTGTGTTGAGTGGGACCTACTATGGGTGGGCCCAGATGATGCGGTCATCATTGAAAATGAAATTTTTTTCTATGAAAGCAGCAAGTGAACCATGACTGTGCATATGGTATAGTGTTGTGCTCGCTCTTCTTTGAGAAGATCCCGACACTATCACCTCGCATACAAATTCAGGATGGGGGCTCGAGGGAGCCCATGATGTGCTGGTCGGGGTGGATACTATACAGAGGATGAGGTGGGGCGGGCAGACGGGTGTTACTACCAGAGTTTTTTGCTCATTGGGATCAGATGCCATTGCACATATACAACTATCCCTATAGTGAGATGAGTTATCGTGAGGACCCGGACTTGCCACTACCTCCTAGTTGAGTATGGGGGGCTGATGGTAAGTGACAAGTTGCTAATCTTTTATGTGCATTGTAAAGTTTCAAAATATTGTATATGGTATTGATTCTTTCACTTTTGGTATGCAAATACAAAACCAATGAAACTGGATGGTTACATGGGACAGCCTACAGTATCAGGGGCTGGAGGACCTAGCGGATCGATAGCACCACAAAATGAGGATGCAGCGGCTCTCTTGGAGGATATCCATCGTAGATGTGAAAGGATTTTGACTGATTTTTCAGAGTGCGGTTTGCAAGACTTAGATGACCAGTACATAGAGCCATGCATTGGTCTACCCTCGGAGTGGCAAGGGGTCATGCGGTGCATGGCGATGGTCAGACAGGGGATGCCCGATCTACGAGCTGCAGGGGCAGAGCCATTGGCTCAGGTTCCTCTAGATAGTGATTAGGTGTAGGGGCAGGTGGTACCCCCAGTTTTTTGTTTTTGTAACATGCTATGGGCATGTCATATGTATTAGAGTTAATGGAGTGTAAAACATTTTATACGACACATATAATGGAAATGCATCATTTTGATGGTCTTTATGTTATTGTCTTGTGTTAAATGCATGTGCTAAGTGCCAATATAGAATAATATTTGCAATGCTATCTACATAGTGAATTTGTGCTCTATGTATATGACTAAATGTAATGATTTCAAATTCATGCATTGAAAGCTTCACTCGTAAATATCTTCTAAAAAGGATAGGGTTATGCACATGATAGACACCATTCAATTGCATGACAAGAAGAATGGAATATAAATGAACATGAAGGTGAAGGATGCGATGGGAAAGGACATCGGCTAATAAACCTCGCACTGCTTCATATTCGACCTGATTATTGGTGGCAGTACCAATGCATACACCGTTCGAGAGAACAAGCGAATGTAAGGGGGTAAAAATGTCTGAACCTGCTGAGGCTACATTCCGGGAGTATCAACTTGCACCATTGGCATAACCGATATAAGGTGTGGATGGGGGATCCATTTGAAAGGTGCCACAAGACAAAAAATGGGAGGATGATGAACAATGTTGGCAACTTGAGTGCAAAGTATAAATCGAACAAACATTATTAGAGGAAGTGATCTGGGTAGGATTTCTACCACCCACACACTGACGGGAAGGTGGTGTGTAGGAGATACCTTGCGGGTAGCTTGTGCTCATGCCGTAAAAGTAACCATAGACACAGATGCTGCCATTCCACTTATGGGCGAGAAAGATGAAGTCAGGGGTGGACAAGGCTTCCATGATGTCATCATCACAGTAGAAGATGGGGTGACTAGTGGAAGGGAGACCACATGACGTGGCGAAGCTACCTGACTCATAATCATGAGAAGAAAAATTTCACATGCTCATCATCACAGGGGGTGATGAAGGAACAAGCAGATAAGGGATCCACCGATGTTGAACCCAGGGTAATCGCTGAAAGGGGGTTGAGCGAAACAGAAGGGGAAGTCTCAGAGGGAGCTTCCACCATGGATCCGATGAATGATGATAGGTAGAGGATGGTGGTCGCAGGCTCTGTCATCTTGACATCAGGAGGGGGAATGTCAATGGGAGCGAGTAAATCCTCAACCTGGCCTGAAGCATACTGTGAAAGGACGGGAGAGGCGGGCTAGTTTTGTTCAATCTCGTACTCCAGAACTACCTCCAAAGAGGCGCAGTAATACATGAGGTGGTGAAAAAGGTGGGAATAATAGCCATGGAGATCACACAAAGCATAAGGTTGGTTGGTGTGAATATTCTTAGGGTTCTTGGCTACTGTGAAGGAAGAAACAGAGGCTTCAGGGACCATAGACTTAGGGAACACAACATTATCCATGGGCTTGATACTTGGCAACTCAGGACAATGATGGGTGGGATGATTGATGACACCACATAAAGCACAATGCTTTAGAGGTTGTTACACCATTTTTTGATCATCTAACTTATTATCATTAGATGGACCCAAGTACACCATGTAAGACCAGTTTTACCCTAAGTAAAACCACTTTCACTATGTTAAAACAGGAAAACCCAAAAGGAAATATTAAACAAACCCATATTTGTTTGATTTTCCTCATGGAATAATTAATTAAACCATAATTTAATTATTATTCCTAGTCATGTTTAACCCAAAATCAAAGAAATTAATTAGATAAAACTTTATTTATCTTATTAATTTCTAGGAATAATTATTTAAATCTTGTTTAGATAATATTCCTTGTTAAATATGACCAAATCACCCACAAATAATTAAATAAATCATTATTTATTTGATTATCTTCCAACCACTTCCCTACAAAGATAAATAAATCATTTATTTATTTATTTTTGACTAATCAAGGGATTTGACCCAAGTCAAAGACCCTTTCCCTCCAACAAATATAATAAAATATTCCATAAAAGGTGGATCTAGACTTGGTTAACATTATTTTAATCGTGCACCAAGATCTAGAATAACCCAATATTTTGTTATAAATAGGAGGGTTTTCCCCATCATTCTTCACCTTTTGTTGCCTACTAGATCACTCTGGATCTATACACTTGGTCACCATTTTCTGCCATTTTGCTCCCTTTGAGCTCTACTTTTTGCATTGGGTTTTCTACATCAACTAGAGAGAAGAAGCTTAGATCTGAAGTGCTGAGGACTACAAAGAACCCATCCCATTGAGGAGAGCTGGATACACCTTCTTGTTTTCCTCCCAGGTGCCCTGTAATATAAAAATTCTTTCAAAAAATTGTGTTCTTGCCTTGTCTGTTGGATGCATGGAGCAAACCCTTTACTTTACTGCTTAATGTCTTTCCATTTATAGATCTGGTTGTTGCAGCATTTTTATTACTAACCGCAGATCTGAAGATATTTGGCAGCCACTTTTGTTGTTAGGGATATTAGTTATGCGTAGCTAAAGTGGTCCTTTTTCATACACTTCGACGAAGGATTCATACTAACAAATGGCGACTCCACACGGGTTTTAAATTACGACCGCTGTCGTTTTTCATATTCCTGCATATCCAGCTACTTTAGGCCCTAGGGCTTCTTTTCAGCTGCTTAGTTTTCCTCTTTTTATGTCATTTTCCTCACATAAAACCCTAAAACATTAATATTTCTAACTTCCGTGTGTTTCTGGCCCTATTGCGCAGGTAACCGACACCAGCCGCAACTGAGACGGCAACTTTTCTGAAAATCTGCCGCCGAGACAACCGGAATGGGGGGTCGCACTTTTGGCCCATAACCTGCGACCTGGACCTCCAGGTCGCACTTTTCTGCCCATTTTATGCGACCTGCACTGAAAACAGGTCAGAAACTGCGACCTGCCAGTTTTTCAGTGATCTTTCTGCAATTTTTCTGGGTTCTGCTGCAACTTCTGTCAAGGTCTTCCCGCCTCTGTTTCAGCCCGCCTTGACCAAGATATGATCTTTTTTTACTCATCTAAGTGGGAACCCAGCCCCTTAGGGCTTTAGTACCCTCCACTTTTTGTGGAAGAGTTTTAGCTGTTTCAGCCGTCGGTTTTTCAGAGCTTCAGCCCCCTCTTTTCCAGATCCGTTACCTCCCTTTTAGATCCATTGAAATCAGCCTCTTTTCCTTTCAAATCACCTCTTGTCGTTTTGTTTGGACCTCCTTTGAAGGCCTCCGCCTTGCCCCCTCCGGTTTTTTCTGATTTTCTTCCTTTTTCCAGCCACCTTGCCTCTGTCTCTTGGCTGTGATCCGCACCTCTTTTCAGCAGCTTTGTCCTCTAGATCCCTGTCCCCTTTGACCTTAGATCTATTGGTCCCTTTTCCGTGTGTTTTACATAGTTTTTCCCTTTCTTTTCAGCATAGTTTTGAGAGACCTACCTTCTTGGGTTAGATAGATGCACAAGTAGCTGTTATTTTTCTATTATTTCAGCATTATATTCTGTTCTCTATAGGTTTATTTTTAGCTACGCAACACACTTTTTTCTTTCTCTCAAAACGGAAAGGGTTTAAAAATTAAAATTAACGCATGCCACACACTGACCCTAAGTGAAGAAGCGCCTGGTTAACACTGCCCAGCAAAGACTCTAAAATCAATTGTCACTGCACCTTTTCTGCCCTTGACATCATTTGATTCTGTCCCTTTCTGCCCCTGTCAGTTTCCTTCTTCCTGTCATCATTGCGCCCCCAAGGCGCCTTTCCCGGAGACTTCTTGGCCTTCACCCTCAGTCTCCGGTTGATCGACCTGCTCCACACCGCCGTCGTCGAGCCAGTCCACCTCCGAGTCCACACTCCGACTCCTCGCCCGATTCATCGGGTCCTCCTTCTCCTCCTGGTTCTCCCCCTGTCACCTTCACTATGTCTGGTCCAGGGCCTAACGCTAGCGGTTCTCCCGGCCCCAATGCCGGCCCTACTACTAGCGGAACAGCCACAGGAAGTACCCCGGCCACCCCTGTGCTGTCGTACATTGTAGGCCTTAGCCTCCCCAATTTCCATCAGTTGATCAATGACCCCATTCACCACAATGCTAACTGGCCCGCTATGCCAACCAAACTTTCCTCAGACATCCCTAAGTTTGAGGGCCTTAATGGAGAAGATCTAACCAATCATGTCCGATCTTTCCATATGTGGTGTTCCTCCAATTCCATTACCGATGACTCCATCCGTCTTCGTTTGTTCCAATGCACGCTTACCAGCGAAGCTTCTAAATGGTATGTTGAACAAGCCACCTCTACCCATACCACCTTTGAGACTCTTGCCCAAGCCTTTTTGTCGTACTTCCAGCTCCCTCTCCGATACGATACTGGCATGGAGCTCTTGACTTCCTTTAAGCAAGCCTCTTCAACACGCCTTTCCGCCCATGTTTGGGAATGAGGGCAGAGGCAGACATGTGACCTCCTTCGAAGATCAGTTTACATGGGCAGTTCCGCCCTTCCGCTCCATTCCTGATAGATGTAAGCCTCTCATTTTCACTCAAAGTGACAGCCTCCAAATAACCTTGAAATATGACCTGATCCTACGCTCAATCTGGATTTATGTTTATACCGTTCTTCCTGACATCCCCAGGCCCGGTGGCGCTAACGCCCCGGGGGCATCTCATTCCACCGACGGTATCGTTGGAGCCCTTTCCCATCCATACGCTCAACCTCCTATGGGATATGGTCTCCCTCAGGGAGGGGCCAGCTCCTCCGACACTCTTCCCCCTCCCGGTAGCATGTACCCAAGATACGGCATGCATCCTCCTTTTGCCCAACCTCCTTGCTGTTCTAACCTCCTGCTTACCCCGATGTTGCCCAACCCCACTCATTGCCTTATCTGCCCGGCTGGTCATGACTCCTCGACCTCTTCCTCCTCCCTTGCCTCCTCAACCCCAGCACCAGCACCTACAGCCCCCTCCAGGGCAAGTATTTGCACAGCAGGGCGCGACTAATCCCCCTTCTTCTTAAAGAAGGCGGAGAGGCAACCAAAACCAATCTGCCCCTCGTTCCCGAGGACCCAATTATGGTGTGGATCCTAACACTGGCAACCAGCAATAGGGCATTCAGCCCAAGCCAGACAGGCCACTTCGCACAAACAAGCCCTGTTCGTGTTGCGGTGTTTACGGTCACTACACCCATGATTGTCCCCTCTTACCTCAGATGCGGCAGATGTGGGAGTCTCAAGCCACATTGCGCGGACAACATGCCTCCCCCCATGCTCCTCCTAATGTGGCCACTACCCAACCAGCTGTGTTTACTGACCCTTTCCCTCAACAAGGATTCGTGGCTACCCAACCGCCCGACAGCCAAGTAGCCGCCCCCCCTTCCATTTCTGGTTCCTCTGATTACCAGATCCTTATGATGCACTCCGATCCTACCCCCTCCGTCGATCTTCACCTTCAAACTCGGTCTCGCCAGTACTCCAAGCCTCCTGCTCAGTCCGCTCCCGAGCCTCCTTCTTCAGGTTCTATCCTTTATGGATGGTTTCTCCGGATACAACCAAATTTCTATCCGTCCTGCCGATCAACTCAAAACCACGTTCATTAGTCCGTGGGGAACTTTTGCTTACCGAGTCATGCCTTTCGGCCTCAAAAACGTCGGCGCCACTTTTCAACGGGCCATGTCTTATTGTTTCCATGACTTAGCTCACATTATCCTTGCTTATTTGGATGACCTCACCGCGCGTTCTAAGCATCGGGCGCAGCACCTCCATGATCTGCGTACCATTTTCCTCCGATGTCGCAAGTATAATATCCACCTTAACCCGTTGAAATGCATCTTTTGCGTTCCTGCCGGCCGTCTCTTAGGCTTCATCGTGTCTAAGGATGGTATCACTCTTGATCCTTTGAAAGTTCAAGCCATTCTTGAACTTCCCATCCCACGTACACTCCGCCAACTCCAAAGTCTCCAAGGCAAAGCTAATTTTCTTCGACGGTTTGTCCCTGACTACGCCACCACTGCACATGGGTTCCTTAGACTCCTCCGCTCTTCTATCCCTTTTGTTTGGGATTCCTATGCTCACGAGTCTTTCGATGCCCTCAAGCAGGCTCTCACATCCGCTCCCTTGATCCGCCCTCCCGACTTTGATCGGGACTTCATCCTGTATATCTCCGCTTCCACCTATTCGGTCGCTGGAGTCCTCATCCAGGAAGATGACAATGGTATCGAGCATGTGATCTATTACATCAGTAAGAACCTTGTAGGACCCCCTGTTTCCTACTCACTCGAAGAAAAATTAGCGCTCGCTGTAGTGTTCTCAGTCCAAAAACTTCGTCATTATATCCTCATGTGCTCCACCAAGGTTGTGACTAATTCCAATCCCTTGGCTTTCCTATTGAGTCGTCATATCCTCACTGGGAAATATGCCTGTTGGGTCGTTATTCTCCAAGAATTCGACCTCGAATTCGTCACACCAAAGAGTAAGAAAGGCTTAGCCCTTGCTGAGCTCATTTCTGAATTACCTACCGGAGCACCAGATACCCCAGTTAATGATGACTTTCCTGATGAACATTTATTTGCCATTACTGCCGACGACCCATGGTATGGCGACATTCTTACTTACTTGCGAACCCAAAAGTTCGCCCTTCACCTTGATCGTGAGGCTCGCCGATGCATCCGACACCAAGCCCCCCGATACCTCCTTATCGGTGATGACCTCTATCGTCGTGAGGTTGACACCGTCCTTCGTCGTTGCCTCACACACGCTGAAGCTGAACAAGTCCTTAATGCCTGCCATAGCGGCGCTTGCGGTGGCCACCTCTCCGGTCTCGCTACTGCCCAAAAAGTCATGTGCACTGGGTATTTTTTGCCTTCTCTCTTTACTGATTGCATTGAGGCAGTCAAACACTGTCCCAATTGCCAGCATTTCGCCCCTAAGGTGCGAGCTCCACCAGCTCCCCTCCATCCAGTCGTCTCAACCGGCCCCTTCTGTAAATGGCCCATCGACTTTATGGAGTGTCACCCACCATCCGCTGGTAACCATAAGTATATCATCGTGGCGGTCGACTATTTTACCAAATGGGCTGAGGCCATGCCAACGTTCAACAACACGGCAGCTACCGCAACCCTCTTTTTCTTTAATCATGTTATAGCTCGATTCGGGGTTCCCAAACAACTGGTCTCAGACCATGGCAAACATTTTGAAGATGAGATATGGCGTGAGCTATCCTCACTGCTGGGTTTTGAGCACCAATATTCCTCCTCCTATTACCCCCAAGGTAATGGCCAAGTTGAAGCAGTCAAAAAAATCCTCAAAACTATTCTTCAACAAACGGTGAATAAGCACAAAACCAACTGGCATCTCATGCTCTTCCCTGCCTTGTGGGCCTATCAAACTTCTGTTAAAACCGCCACCGGGTTTACTCCTTTCCACCTCGTTTTTGGAGAGGAGGCAGTCTTACCGATCGAGTGTGAAATTCCTTCTCTACATCTAGCCGTTGAACTTCTCCCTGACACCCAACCTCTAGAACAACGACTTATCATGCTCGAGCGCACTTCTAAAGACCGTCGTGTTGCCTTACAAACCATGGAGGCGGCCAAAAAGCGCAACAAAGCTCAGTATGACCGAAAAGTCCAGCCTCGCACTTTTCACGAAGGCGACCTTGTTCTAGTATATGACCAGGCCCATGATGTCCTGGGTCATGGGAAGTTTGACTCATTATGGCTAGGTCCTTACATCATTAGTAAGGACCTCGGTAAGGGGGCATACCTCTTAGAGGATTTCGAAGGCCACCCCCTTCCTAACCCTCGCAATGCACTCTATCTTAAGAAATATTACCCTTAGCATTTCCCTTATGGAATGCATGTTTTATTTTCTTTTAGATAGCTAGCATTTGTCTTTTCATTTTTATTTGCTACTTCACCTGGACCCATTTTTTCCACGAAGGGCCACTCCACCTACTCCTCAAAATCGAATTTCCTCACTTACGACACTTGTACTCGGGGCACCATCTTTCCCCCTTACTCGTCTTCGTTCGTGTTGATTTTCGTCATGAGTTCCCATCATGTACTCATGTTTCCATGGTCCCCCATTGGGGCCTTTATTGTGTGGCAGCACCATCGAGTCGCCCTTGTTTAGAGCATCCAAGTTGAGTCATCATTGCATCCATGGAGTCTATACCACGTCCCTTTGCACCCCACTATAGCCCTCCATCCTTCATTGCTTGGTCTCTCTCTTGTGTCGCAAATTATGACCTTCAGTCTCACTAACTCCTATCCCTTATGATCTTGTGTCAGTCGCTGCCATGTCATCCATGCTCTTTATGCTCTAACAAGGGAAGTCGTCCATTCGCTACTCAGTCCTTCCCATTTCCACTATCATCATTAGTGTCAGTCTGTCCGTCGCTCTACTGTTTTCTCTCGTGCCTTAGTTGAGGATCTCTCATTGCCTCACCTATGGCGGACCTCCTTCTGTCGACATCAACACATTCATTCCAGAAGCCAGGTCTAGAGGGCGGTGTACCTTGGTTCCAGCTTCCACTCTTGTTCGGTGCCTCGGATCAGGCAAGGGGATCTCTCATTTCCCTTTGACTTGATTGTTTCTCCAGCTCCTTTCAGCATGATCAAGATTCGTATACTTGACGGTCCAGTGATCCAGCAGCAGCTCTTGATGATTCTCGGGTGTGTGTGAGATGTCTCAACCCTCATGAGGGGGTGGCCCTGCAGGTAGCCCCCCACATGCCCGGATGACCTCTTCTTTGCAGCCTTCGATGCAGCTCCAGATTTTGATGATGTTGGCCTTAGCCACTTGCAGCACCTCTTCGATTTGCATGTATCAGTTAGATTTTGTGAGCCCTTCCTCATTTACAGGGGGCATTTGGGTTGTATTTATCTCATGTACTCAGATATTATTGTACAAGTCCCGACTGTTATCCCAGGCACAGCATGTATGTGGGATTCCTCATTCTATTTTTATCTGGCTCCTAACTATGCCAACTGTACTTTATGGTTCGGTCCCTTGTTTACTGGACACACTATTCTTTTGTACTTTGTCTCGGCAGGCATAGGTATGCCTCCCCCACCGCCTTCCGCACAGGTACCCTATCATAAAAAGAGACTTATTGCACCTGCGAGTCTCGTCTCCTCAGGGTCTAGTCCTTCAGCACACTATCTACCTCACACTTCTCTCTCTGACACCCCTTTTGTTGTCTAGTGATTGTGTTCTTACAACGTACTTCGGTCATACAATTTGCTCCTGACACTCGCACGCTGGGGGGCAATCTGTTACACCATTTTTTGGTCATCTAACTTATTATCATTAGATGGACCCAAGTACACCATGTAAGACCAGTTTTACCCTAATTAAAACCACTTTCACTATGTTAAAACAGAAAACCCAAAAGGAAATATTAAACAAACCCATATTTGTTTGATTTTCCTCATGGAATAATTAATTAAACCATAATTTAATTATTATTCCCAGTCATGTTTAACCCAAAATCAAAGAAATTAATTAGATAAACCTTAATTTATCTTATTAATTTATAGGAATAATTATTTAAATCTTGTTTAGATAATATTCCTTGTTAAATATGACCAAATCACCCACAAATAATTAAATAAATCATTATTTATTTGATTATCTTCCAACCACTTTCTTAAAAAGATAAATAAATCATTTATTTATTTATTTTTGACTAATCAAGGGATTTGACCCAAGTCAAAGACCCTTTCCCTCCAACAAATATAATAAAATATTCCATAAAAGGTGGATCTAGACTTGGTTAACATTATTTTAATCGTGCACCAAGATCTAGAATAACCCAATATTTTGTTATAAATAGGAGGGTTTTCCCCATCATTCTTCACCTTTTGTTGCCTACTAGATCACTCTGGATCTATACACTTGGTCACCATTTTCTTCCATTTTGCTCCCTTTGAGCTCTACTTTTTGCATTGGGTTTTCTACATCAACTAGAGAGAGGAAGCTTAGATCTGAAGTGCTGAGGACTACAAAGAACCCATCCCATTGAGGAGAGCTGGATACACCTTCTTGTTTTCCTCCCAGGTGCCCTGTAATATAAAAATTCTTTCAAAAAAATGTGTTCTTGTCTTGTTTGTTGGATGCATGGAGCAAACCCTTTACTTTACTGCTTAATGTCTTTCCATTTATAGATCCGGTTGTTGCAGCATTTTTATTACTAACCGCAGATCTGAAGATATTTGGCAGCCACTTTTGTTGTTAGGGCTATTAGTTATGCGTAGCTAAAGTGGTCCTTTTTCATAAACTTCGACGAAGGATTCATACTAACAGAGGCTGAGGAGGAGCAGGGTCAGTTGGGGAAACATTTTTTTTTGGTGCCTTCTTACGAGCTTTTCCCTTTTTACCCGAAGCTGTCACAACAAGAGAAGGTTCTTATTGAGGTGGCTGAGGCACGGTAGTGGTGGGATGGGTCATGGGGAATGGTTAAACCAGGGTAAAAGCAAGATAAGGTTTGGTTTGAAAAGGTGGGGTAGAGGTTAGGGGATCTATGTACCAGATGGGAATCCCCAGGGTCAGGTTACGAAGGGATAAGTTAGCCATCACAGGTATCGAGAACACTCCCCGGGGGGGGGGGGAGCTAGGAACAATATTTAACTAGAGGGGTAATGGCTAGGCGGGATGGCTCTGAGATGGTTAAGGCCTGGAGGAACCATTCCAAGATTGTAGAGAGGCTAATGGATACTAGTTGCAGGTGAAGGTCCAGGAGGAGGGGGTCTAGAGGGCTAAATCAAAGGGCTAGGAGCAGGTTGCGGAGGGTGGGGCTGCTAACTAGTCGAAGCAGGCCACTTGAGGGAAGCCCAAGAGGATTGCATCATGAAAACAATCGATGAGCTGGGATCAGAGAGAGGAGGAGGAAGATCAGGGAATGAAACAAGTAAAGAGGAATCTTTGTAGACTTAGGGTGAGACACTGGTCAAGGGGTCGATGATTTGCTTATTGGCCACTGAAGATATGATGGACTTAGGGAAGGTCTGAGACTTTGGTTCGTAATATGTCAACTGGTCAATGGTGACTATCTTTCTATTATGGGGAAAGGACATCTTGCAGTGAACTACAGATGGTACAAAAAAAATCACATAGGTGTAGCGAGGACCCAATAGAATGTTATAATCTAAGGGGGAATCAATGACTTCCACATCAACGCAAACAGTCTTGCCCGCAAGAGTAATATGAAAATTGAAGAACATGCCAATGGGCTTGAAGAAGTGGCCATCCCACGCTCGGAGGGGGATAGTGGAAGGGTCCAACTCAAGTAATCTGAGTTTATTCCAAAACGAAGAAGAAATCACACAGGTGGATGCCCCCTCGTCAATGATACAAAATAAAATGTTGGCATTCCGAATCTTGATGGGGATTTGGAAGGCGACGGAAGCATGAAGGGGAGGATGTTTTTCCCAATCAACATAAAAAATTATCAATTGATCATATAAAGGATCTACAGCACCCATGAAAGATTGTAGAACTTTTCATTGTGAAGGGCACGACTGGAGGAGTTCCAACATTGAGATGGCAGCAGGAGATTGTCCCAAATCATCTACTATACTATACGAATGGGCAGCTTTTCTAGAAGCAACATTTCAGTGTAATGGTACTTTAGGGATCTTGGTATGAACCTCTGCTTTAGGTTAAGGGATCTGTAAAGGACCATTGGTTGTCAAAATAGGCTCTGTAGAACCTGAAGAAGGGGGCTTTGGGGTAGACGTAGCGGGAGGCTTACTATACTGACAGGACCGAGTCTGAAGGTTGAGGTCAACAGTAATGGGTTGGTCAAATTTCATCATGAGAATCTACTAATCGGAGGTACCAAATGGAGGAGGTTGAGTGGCCGTCTGACCTTCAGGTGGTTGGGTAGCCACAAATCCTTGCTGAGGGAAAGGATTAGTAAACACAGCCGACTGACTAGGTGCAGCATTGGGAGGGACAGGATGGGAGGCTTGCTTTCCTCATGATTCTACTTGAGTCTACCACATCTACCACATCTGTGGTAAAATAGGACAATCATGGGTGTAATTTCCATAGACACTGCAACATGAACAAAGCTTATTCGTGCAAACATGCCTATCCTGCTTGGGTCGAGTGCCCTGTTGCTATTTAGAAGTTTTGGGAGCATTGCATTGGGGATTAGGCCTAGGATTACCAGGGGAAGATTAGTTTTGAGTGCCTTTCCTCTTATTTTTGGAAGTAGGAGGATTAATCGCACCGTGCTGTGCATACACCTGCCCCTGAGGGGGTGGTGGATATTGTTGCGGGGTTTGAGAAGGAAAGGGAGGACGGGATGCTAATGTTTGAGGAGATGGAGCACCAGGCTATGGATATAGATAGTAAGGAGGTTGGGTAACATTGTGGTAAACAGGTTGCAAAAAATGAGGATGCATGCCATATCTTGGATACATGCTACCGGGAGGGGAGAAAGTGCTACAGGTGATGGCCCCTCCCTGACAGAAACCATAGCCCATGGGAGGCTAAGCATATGGATGAGAAAGAGTGCCAATGATACTGTTAGTAGCATAGGATGCCTCGGTGCATTGGCACCATTAGGTCGAGGGAGATAAGGTAAGACAGTATAAACATAACCAGACTAAGCGTAGATCAGGTCATATTTTAATGCAATTTGGAGAGTGGCTTCCTCAGTTTGAGGGAAATGCGATGCGACATTTTTTCCTAAAGCAGGAAAAATTTATGTAAGGAACTAGTCCATGTAGACACAATTTTGGAAGGTAGGGGCTTGACATAGGCTCTTTCTTCTCTGCCATTCCTCGACATGATCGGATAGGCGAATCATAGACGATTGACAGAAAGAAGTCAAAAGTTTGGTACCAGTGTCATAACAAAGAGGAAGCTGGAAATAACACAGAAAATCCTGGGCAAGAGTCGCAAAGGTGGTATGAGAGGATGAGGCCTGATCAACATACCAGTTAGAAGCTTCTCCAGTAAGCGTACGTTGGAACAACCGAAGATGGACAGAGTCATCGGTAATGGAGTTAGACAAACACCACATGTGGAAAGATCAAACATGGTTTGTAGAATCTTCTCCAGCAAGACCTTCAAATTTGGGGATGTCGGAAGGGAGCTTGGTTGGTGTAGCAAGCCAATCAGTGTCATGGTGTATGGGGTCATTGATCAAATAGTTAAAATTGAGAAGACTAAGGCCTGCCATATAGGGGAGAAAGGGAGCAGCCGAGATAGTTCCTGTTGCGATCCCAGTAGTAGTATTCCCAACATTAGGGTCGTGGATACCACCACCGTTAAGTCTTGACCCAGACATAGTGAAGGTGACAGGGGGAGAACCGGGGGTGAACCAGAAGAGGAACCTAATAAACCAGAAGAGGAATCAGAGTGCGGGCTCAGTGGAGGACCAACTCGAATCCTACACGGCGAAGTGAGTCTTCCTACTAGAAACTAAGGATGAAGGCCAATAAGTCTCTGGGATAAACGCCTTGGATGCGCATTCATGAAGAAAAAAACATGGCACAAAGGGAAGAGATACCAACAAGGGCAAGGAGGTGTAGGATCAATTGATTAAAATGTTAAATTATTTGCTTGGTGGTGTTAACCAAGCTCTTCTTCACTTAGGGTGTGTGTGTTAAGTGTGTAAATTTTAATTTTTAAAAATAGACCTTTGTAGCGAAAAATAAGAAGTGTATTGTATAATTGTAAAGAAAACTGCAGATGACAGTATATGAAACTGAAATAACATAAAATAAATAGCTAACTATGCATTATTCTAAACCCAAGGAGGCAGGTGTTGAGGAGGTAAATCCCCTCTATGGACAGTGGCAATCCCACTAGCCCTAGATTGTGTCTAGCAACAATCAAATCACGCAATGACATTGGTTCCTAGTTACAAGAAAAATAAAGACTGCGATAAATAGCCTACCTCAAATCCCACGTTGCTGTTGTCGATGAAGAAGTGGTGCTCCTCGTCCCTAGCCCAACAGATCACAATCCTTTCGTTCATCACATCCGGACACCTATAGACACACGGAGAAATGATGACATACAACGTAATACTTAAAGCATGTAACTATATATCAATCAGAGAAGATATAATTCATTGAATTACATAAAAGAGTAAATACAAGAATGGAAGCAAAATCAAATTCACTTATATTATAGATGACAAAAGGGATATTACAACCAAATTCTCTGATGCTATGATCTTCCTTCGATGGGGCTTGTAGCGGAGTGTGTCTCAACAAATCTTGTCGATAATATTGATGAAGCTCTCTCTCTTGTGGGATTCTCTTTGGCTTAGCTCTCAATAGTTTCCCAGCTATAGTTTCCTTCCTACAAGTTCAGCTAGCTTGCTATGGAGAGGGAAAGCTTTTATAGATGGAGGAAGGGAAGTTGTGATCCCTATAAGCATGGGATAGATCCTATCTCTTAGGAAGGTTCCATGAGAGGTGGAAAACCACTTCCTATACATGGAGATCTGGAGCCAAACCACTCAAATCCTTTTGATGATTCATTCTAGAGTTTGTTAGAATCAAACTTCCGCCATTTATTTTAAAAAAACATCCCTTAATAAGCTTGGCACACCCTCTAGTGTGAGTTTCCGCCATTAGCACGAGGGATGAACTGGCTAGTCGCGCCAAGGCTAAAACATCTGTTTTTAGGGTTTTTCAGAGGAAATGTTCTTCAGGAGAAAGTTTTTCCTTATGCAAGAGGATGCCATGAAGGTGTTTTCAGGAAATTTTATTGTTCACATGTCACGGGAATAGTCCTCCAATGTACGAGACGAGGGATTGCAGGGACGGTGACAAAATGTTGTGTAATATATGCCCCCTAAAGCTTGAGGTCCGAGAGAGAGGGAGGGGTAAAATGCTTTATGAGAACGTGCCCAACTGAAAAAACTATCATTGGAAGACCTGCAAAGACAAATAAAACTAATATCTCTGATACATGATATGTGGTATGGGCGCAACCATCCATAATAGAGTGCACAATAACCGAGCTCCAAGGTATGGATGCAGCCATCTAGCAAATAAGGATCAACAAGTAGACTCGGGTATGGTCACAGTCATCCAATCAAATGAGTCATGTAACCAATCATGATAATTCATAAAGAATTTGCAGCCTAGATTTTATCAGAAAATATCCAAGGTCTTGCGCTCCATCTCAACCCGAACAGAGTACAAGTCCGATCATGCGAATAAGTGAGCTAAAGTTGAACATGCAAGAACATCGCCTGATTACCAGCCAATAATGAAAGATGTTAACAGACATGAGAGGAACCACCAATAATGACGATGGCTCTCAAGGTATTGTAGGTACAATCCATGGAATGTGAACAATGAGCTGGCATTGAACACCCGCAAAATCATTTGATCGAAGGGAAATAATGAAAACCTTGCGTTCAATGCGATGAACCTGCCATTGAGGCATGCAGGTTCTAAGGTACCTGAAGGGAGTCTCTAGATCATCTTCCTGGATAATGAGCTGAATTCGACAGGAAGTGACCTTGATCGAAGGTGGGCCATAGTGTTTCCCACATCATCGACACGAGACAGAGGAACATGATATTTGTGAATTAAGATCAGTAGAGAATCAGAGGGAGGTTGAAAACTGCAGAGGCCAACTTCTCTTGAACATATCGGCGGCACGACACTGGATTTGGTAGTATTTGACATCAAATGATTTGAGGTCATGATGACGTGGCAAAGAGCAGATGAGTGGTCAAAAGAGTTTACCCAAACCCACGAAGGCAAGCAGATAATGAGATGAGATGTACCCAACCCGACACAAATGCAGACAAGTGCCATGTTCAAGAGTGACATACTGTTGACATGACGATGGTACTAGTTCCATTTTCCCCACCATTTCTAGCGAGTACCCCAATTATTTTTTGGAAAAAATCTTGAACGGGATAGCATATGCTTGCGAAATAAGTTTTTTCTTCAGACAAATCCAACCTAGTACATTTAAAGAGCCCTAGGAAGGAGGAACTTGAGTAACGTCATTACGACAGAGTCTGATGTCATCAATTTTTAGTGAGTCTGACAAAGGAAGAGCTCAGGATCTTTTCATATTTAGATATTTTGAAAAGAAATCACAAAAGAAAACACCAGCAAGGTCCTTTTCATAAAATAGTCCCTCAGATCTGAAAAGGTAGAAAACTATGTCCGAGAGAACCTCCTAGTCGCGATAGGCTAGGGTATTCCTATTTCGTAAATAATCTACCCCAGCCCGAAAAAGGTGTAAACGTATACTGGGTAGATATCGCTTCATAGCCAATTTAACAAGCTCAAAACATCAAGAGACTCAACAATATTTTCATTTTTAGAGAGTCATAAAAGAGCTGAAAGTTGACTCCTCCTGGAGGAATGAGTGGTATAAAGGGTAGCTACTAGTTCCGGTGATGGTGGAACTGCTCAGAAAAAGTAAAGGTTAAGAGGTTGGCTAACAAGACCACTCATCGCAGCAGTTCCTCAGGAATGGGTGAAAAAA
The DNA here is from genome assembly GCA_034641835.2 of Pinus albicaulis. Lineage (NCBI taxonomy): Eukaryota > Viridiplantae > Streptophyta > Pinopsida > Pinales > Pinaceae > Pinus > Pinus albicaulis. Next base: position 308,368 of record JAXQQM020058409.1, read on the forward strand.
CCAAGTGAAGGCATATGATTGGCCAAGAAGATAGTGACAATGGAGTGAGAAAACCAAGGCTCATCTGACATAAACAAGCTGATAAAATGGAAATCACAAGAGGTAAAATGGGAATGGTTTCATCTTTACACAAGCTTGAAATCAAAAAAATCTTCTTGAAGTTGGTTTCATTTTTACACAAGCTTGAAACAAAGATAAACTATGCTTGAAACCAGTTTCATTTTTACACAAGCTTGAAACGGAAACAAACTATGCTTGAAAAAGGTAAGCATGCCCCCAGCATGGTGACTCAATTTGAGGTACATGCCCCCCAAGCTTCAATCCATGTGAAAGGTAGCTAGAGTGAAGGTTAAAATTATGAGATCAAGAAAAATACTTGACTGGGATTTTACGATATGTAATCAAAGGAACATGAACGTGAACATAATCATATTGAACGGAAACGTGTTTCATTGTTTTAATGAGGTTGAAACATTAAAATAACTATCCTCAGAAGAGTTTGTTTCATTTTTTAAGGAGCTTGACACAAGAAAACGAACTCTGCTCCAACAAACTTGTTTCATTTTTGAAGGAGCTTGACACAAGAAAATGAACTCTGCTTCGATGAGCTTGCTTCATTTTTTAAGGAGCTTGACACAAGAAAACGAAATCTGCTCTGACATACCTTGTTTATTTTTTTAATGATCTTGAGACAAGAAAACGAACTATGCTTCGGCAAAATTCATCATAATGAATAAGAAGTCATAGCTTACAAGGGTTTCCCTTCCAATGGAAGGAAAACATCTTGGCAGTCTAGAGCCAATGCCCCTAGCACACGATGTACAACAGAACTATCACTGAATATGGGCACAGGGCAGGTAGCCACATAATTGACATGCAGCGAGACTGATACAACTGACGGATAAAGATATAGCAAGGATGATGGTAGGATAGCTGCCATAGTAGGACCAAAGAATGCAAGCTGATCGAATGGTCACAATCCGACCTTGGTGCGGAAAACACATCACATGAAAGAGGGAGGAGACAAGCGCTCCCATGGTGTAATGTTCCAAAATTTTATGGAACATTAAAAAATTTTGTATTTGCTTTAGGAGGAGAATAAATGGGTAAGGAAACCCATTGATAATAAAAATATAAATAAGGAACCCTTATAATGTGAAAATGGATCAATAAAGAACTATATTTTACACCCCATGTGTGAAAAGAGACAATTTGCAGGTGGCTAATTCTAGAAGAGGCCAAGTTAACTGCGCAGATTGAGAAGATAAGGTTCACTTGATGGGCCAACGCAGTTTGAATAAGAGGGAGATCATTCTAGAGAGGAAACCCTAAAGTGTGGGGCCCATGGCAAAGCACCTTTCACTTTTTTAAAAGAAGGATGAAGCAACCATTTTCCATTCATGATTTTGATTATCATTTTGCTTGTCTTCTTTGACAAGTGCATTCTCTAGCTATTTAGCTGAGATGCAATGAAGCTAGCACTGGGTGTTCCCAGGAAAGAATCCCATATATTCCATAGAGTAGATCTTGCAAGAGATTTTTCTTCATATTCCCCATATTCTAGCTTAAGGCCAAAGCATTCCATTTAGCTCCAACGTAGTATCCATTGGTGGTTGAGTTTTGTTGCTGGGTGTTGCAGGGGAGGGTTCCACAACACCACTTTTGGCATTGTATTTCAGATGAGGGAGTCTCCATTCCTTTTGGAGATTAGTGAGGTGGTTTCTAATCTTCATTCCATCATCCTTGGCATTAGGCCAATCATTCTCCATCAGCAAAAGAGCATCCCTCTTCCTTGACTGCGCAGTTTCTAGAGAACATTTGCAGTGAGGGTTGCAGTATTTCAATGGGTAGTGAGGTCTTCAATGAAACGATAAGCCTTTCATTTGGGAGATAAAGGAGAGGATTTACATCAGATATTGCATCATATTCAACAAGGATCCTCCTATTTCCAGTTTCTATTGAGTTTTAGTAGCTACCCAGCAACTCTAGCATTTTGGTAAAATTTCCATTTTGTCTAGTTTCCAGCCAATCCTCTTAAAGAATTGTTGTATTGTATTTTCAGGGGTTGAGACCTTTCTCTCCCTTCTTTATTTGAGCTTACATTTTTTTATCATTCATGTTCATGTATTTACTACTGCAATACCTCCATAGACTGTGCAGTCTTAGTTGGGAATGAAACTATGTAAGCAGTGTTTTCTCCATTTCTATGCACATGTCTCATTGAGACTCTTTACTTGATTTGAGTAATAGATTCCTCAATATTTTGTCTACATTTTTTGATGCATAGGTATTTAAAGGCTGATTACATCTTCATGTGACATGGCTCCCTTGAAATAATGCTTTCATTTCCTTGTTTGAGCAAAGTGTAGTTGTTGCCTCTTATTTGGGCACTTTCTAGGAGATCTAGTTTGGGGAGTTCTGTATAACCCAACTAGAGTCATTTCTTTAAGCTAAAATTCTGATTAGGAGCTGTATGATACATTTTATATGGCATCCCATCATTGGTTTGCCTTATTTTTACAGTGGCTTCCTTATACAACGTCCCCTTGCACACTGTTGCAACAATTCCTTAGGAAGGAATTTCACATATCTATAGACAGAGTTTGTGAAGGGCTAGGTAGCCTCTGGATCTCACCCTTCCTTATGAAGGTGAAATATCCAAAAAATTCCCCCACAGTCTATCTTTGGAATAGACTTGTGATATTTCTTGAAAAAGGAACATTACAGTGGTATCAGAGCACCTTTCTTGGCTCAGCTTGTGGCCTTCAAAGCCCAAGAAAGAGAACATAAGAAGAAGAGGAAGAGATTTATCTCATCCATTTTTCAAAATAAGAAGAACCTCCCCAAGGAGGAAGAGCAAATAGAAAAGGAAGACCCTTGCACTTCCTATTCTCATCTAGAAGGAAATAAGGAGTTGAGGAGGAGGGATACTCCATCTCTTGGAAGAAAGGAGAAGAAAATACTCACAATTCTTCTTCCCAAATCTATGCAAGGTACACATGAATATTTCAGAAAGGTTAGGAGGAATATTGATGGAGAATCTCAAAGAGGGTTCAAAACTGGACGAAGCCCTAGATTTGCAAATGGTGAGGGTAAGCATGCAGCCACATGCCATGATGAACAGCGCAGTAAAAGGCCCAACATTCTTATGAGGGAGATGAAAGAAGGAGGAAGGGTGACTAAGGAGGAAACCCTTATTTATTTCTTGAAAGACTATGAGTCTCACACTCATGGATTTAGAAATCAGCCCACTTTTTCTGAGTTTTTCAAGAGCAAGGGGAAAGGGAAGGAGCAGCAAGATAGATTTAATCTATCTACTCTTGGAGGTTCACCTTCATATTCAGCCAAAGATTTTTTGGAAGAGCCAAAACCCTTCCAACAGTAGCATCACATTTAAGAAGAATAAATAATCAAGGTTGCAGTGCTACATTTGAGAGGTAAGGCTCATGCATGGTGGAAACTTGAGTCCATTTCTTTTGAGAATGTTAAAGCTTCATCTTATGTAACTTTCACTAAGTCATTGGTGAAAATATTTGATCAGAACATTCTTGAAACTCATGTGATGGAGTTAAATCAAGGGGCTCAAACAAAACCCCTGCATAGAAACGTAGAACCACCTCAAGAAACCATTGGAGGAGCTGAAAACCTGCATCAAGCCTTCTTGGAGGCCAAACTTTCATCCCACAACCTTGAGCAACAAAACAGAGAGCTCTTTTTCTCAAAGGTGGATCAGATTATTGGGATGTTGCCCAACTTTATTGCAGAGATAGAGGGCAACAACGCTACCAAATATAGAGATCATCTAGTGCCTCATGCAGAAGAAGAAGGAGCTTTTGCTCCAAATAGAAGGATTCTTGTGTCTTTGCAAGAAGGTCCCCAGGATCTCATGCATGGAGAGCAAGGCACACTTCATGATTCACATGTGCCATGAAAGTTGAGGTGTAAAACCATGAAGATTCAGGAAGAAGATAGAGGAGAGACCCAGCACCATGTGATGAGGAGGGCCCATCTCTATCCATTTTTTGAGGTCATTACACCTAGGGAGGTGATTGAGCTACGCAGTGAAAGCATGGACATGATTTTTCATCCATATATACAGTCATCTTCAAATGAGAATGTCTCATTGAGTGGAGACATCACACCAAGGAGGCCACTGGTTTAGATGAGGAGGATAGATGCTTCAAACAGTGAGGCATCAATCAATGCTTTTAGCAGTATGGAGGACTTGGGATAGCTTGTTGCCGCGCTGGGGGTTTTGGGTAAAACCAAAGCAGAGGGTAGCATCCCCTCACTATCACTCTTACCCACTCTCCTTTTAGTACCTGCATTGTTGCAGTGGAAGCAAGGGAGGGACAAAAGCCTTCCCACTTATACAATTGACATGGGAGTAGTATATGCACACCACTCTTTGGAGGAGTGGGCACATTCACTTCTTTTCCTTGGGAGGAAGAGGAGAAATTCATCTATGATTTTCTCCATTTTCATGAGCAGAAAAAATGGTGAGGACATTGTTCATTTATATGACTTACATGTTGATTCCTTAACCATGTATATGCAGGATGTTGCTCTAAGGGGAAGCATTCTTTGTCAAAGGCTTCTTGGTCTACTTGGGGCCAAGAGCATAGTTGATGACCATCCCCTTGATGGGCTTGGGGGAGATTTGTATTTTTGAGGGCATGCTCCTCATGTCTCATACACCATTCATTTCCTCCAAATACATCACGAGAATGTAGTAGCAAACCGATGGTTGAATAACCACATATTTTCTCACTCTCTCTTGCGGTTTGTGCCCAAACTGCACTGGTTGCATAAGAGGGATCAATGTCCCACCCACTTTCTATATATTTCAGCTAGCATGAATTTTACTTTGGCTCTCTATGCTACTATAGATCATACTATTGTTGGGAGCATGATTGGGAGAAAGGAACATGGGATGGATGTGTCCTTTGGGGAAGAAGATCCCCATACTTTTTGCAAGGCATGCTCTAAGGGGAGCATGAGAGATGATGTGACCACCATATTTCAGCATTTATTCCTTCTTGAGGTGAGCCATGGGAGTGATGGGGAATCATATGATGGTGTTGATTTCCTTCCCATAACAAAGGAGAGACATTAGCCCAGCTTGATTCACAATGGAGGAGGGAAGTTCCTTGGAGATCCAAACTTCCTCTTGCCACTTGAGGGAAACATTTCTGCAGACCAAAAGCAGCCTTCAATCCACAATTTTCATAAATTTAGAAGTGAACAGTGTGGGGTAGGCTATTATTCCTACCACTTTCAGATTTTTAGCCCACCTTCTTTGTTGGAGCTCAAGGTGGAAGAAGATGTTCAATAGTTTCCTTATCTGGAGGTAACTAGATTCATATGGATGGTTGCTTGGGGATGGAGGATTCACATGAGGGGAGTGTTCTTCCCAATTCATTTTGACACCATGACTCAATGAGACCTCTGGAAAGCACCTTATTGCCTTCTCAAGTACATTCCATGTTCATGATGATAACCACACTAGCTAGTTTACATGCTTGGGAGGAGCAGTATGAAGACTCTTTGTTGATACAAAATCTCATCCTTCATGAGGATTTCATCATAATTAGATGCTACAGTTGGAGGGAGAGGACATCCTATAATTCTATCCTTACAATTTTCTTGAGGACAAGCAACATTTTGGAGGGGAGGACTGTAATGTTCCAAAATTTTATGGAACATTAAAAACTTTTGTTTTTGCTTTAGGAGGAGAATAAATGGGTAAGGAAACCCATTAATAATAAAAATCTGAATAAGGAACCCTTATAATGTGAAAAGGGATCAATAAAGAACTATATTTCAAACCCCATGTGTGAAAAGAGACAATTTGTAGGTGGATAATTCTAGAAGAGGCCAAGTTAACTGCGCAGATTGAGAAGATAAGCCTCACTTGGCAGGCCAGCGCAATTTGCATGAGAGGGAAATCATTCTAGAGAGGAAACCCTAAAGTGTGGGGCCCATGGAAAATCACCTTTCACTTGTTTAAAATAAGGAAAAATCAGCCATTTTCCATTCATTCTTTTGATTATCGTTTTGCTTCTCTTCTCTGACAAGTGCATTCTCCAGCTAGTTAGCTGAGATGCAGTGTTGCTAGCGTTAGGTGTTCCCAGGCAGGAATCCAATCTATTCCATAGAGTAGCTCTTGGAAGAGCTTGTTCTTCATATTCCCCATATTCTAGCTTGAGGCCAAAGCATTCCATTCAGCTCCAGCGTAGTCTCCATTGGTGGTTGAGTTGTGTTGCTGGGTGTTGCAGGGGAGGGTTCCACAACACCACTTCCAACATTGTATTTCAGAGGAGGGAGTCTCCATTCCTCTGGGAGATCTGTGAGGGATTTTTTGATATTCATTCCATCATCCTTGGCATTAGGCCAATCATTCTCCATCAGCAGAAGAGCATCCCTCTTCCTTGACTACGCAGTTTCTAGAGAACATTTGCAGTGAAGGTTGTAGTATTTCAGTGGGTAGTGAGGTCTTCAATGAAAGGATCAACCTTTCATTTGGGAGATTAAGGAGATGAGTTACATCATAGATTGCATCATCTTTAGCAAGGCTCCTCCTATTTCTAGTTTCTATTGAGTTGCAGTAGCTACTCAACAACTCTGACATTTTGGTAAAATTGCCATTTTGTTTAGTTTCTAGCCAATCCTCTTAAAGGATTGTCATATTTTATTTTCAGGGGTTGAGACCTTGCTCCCACTTTTTTATTTGAGCTTACATTGCTGTATTGTTCATCCTCATGTATTTAATTTTTCAGTACCTCCATAGACTGCGCAATCTTAGTTGGGAATGAAACTATGTAAACAATGTTTTCTCCATTTCTATGCACATGTCTCATTGAGACTCTTTACTTGATTTGAGTAATATATTCCTCAAGAGTTTGTCTAAATTTTCCACTGCATAGGTATTTAAAGGCTGATTAACTCTTCATGTGACATGGTTCCCTTGAAATAACATTGTCATTTCCTTGTTTGAGCAAAGTCCAATTGCTGCCTCTTATTTGGGCACTTTCTAGGAGATCTAGTTTGGGGAGTTCTGTATAACCCAACTAGAGTCATTTCTTTGAGCTCAAATTCTCTGTAGGAGTTGTATGATACATGTTCTAAGGCATCCCAGCATTGGTTTGCCTTATTTTTATAGTGGCTTTCTTATACAACATCCCCTTGGACACTGTTGCAGCAATTCCTGAGGAAGGAATTTCACATATCTATAGACAGAGTCTATGAAGGGCCAGGTATCCTATGGATCTCACCCTTCCTTGTGAAGGTGACATATCTGAAAAATTCTCCCACAATCTATATCTGGAATAGACCTGTGATATTTCCTGAAAAAGGAACATTACACATGGCATAAGTATAATCGTGGCCCAAGAGTAAATTAAAGTCCAAGGGGCCAATAACAACCATCACATCCATATGGATATTTTTCCCTCCCAAAGTAACATGCAACTTCTGAAGGATCCCTAACGGTTGAATAGTTCCTCTATTAAACGCCAATAGATTCTAGGTAGTAAGCACAAGTGGAGGCGAACCAAACACTTGCCAAGTAGTTGAAGACACAATAATGATAGGCATGCCTTCATCTATAGTAGTGCTAGGTATGACCAAATTAAAGGTTTTTACCGTTATCTCAAAAGGAACATAAGATGGAAGGCAGTATCCTGCAAATCGACTCCAATCAAAGGAAGGGACCAAACTACTCGAAGGGGCTACCGTCGAACCGAGATGGTCTTCCCCTAGTGCTACGGTAGAAGAAGGAGCATCCTCCACAACCTCCATCATGGAGGTAGAAGGAGTAGCTTCCAAAAGTACAGGGACAAGAGAATCTTTCTCCAAGTCTGAGGAATCTAAAGAAATAAGAAGAACACGAGGGATGTGAGATCCACTCTCAATGGAAAAGACCTGGTGTACCACAGACAGGCTAGTTCAATTGATCCCATGACCAATGGTTGGTCAAGGATGGATTCATGATGGTGAATTTCTGTGGGAGTGGGATCAAGCAAGAATGAATCTTAACTGATCGTTGAATCAACTGGTGAAGGACTCAAAGAAAGCTGTTTGTAACCAGCTGGAAGGCATGGTGCAGAAACAATTGAGTTGTCCAAAACTCTCTTGGCTTCATCCATATACAGACAAAGGTGAATGGCATGATGCCATTCACACAACTTACAGGGATTGGCAAGCTTACCCTGCTTCTTAGGAGCTTTACTAGCACTAGCTGAAGACGTGCCCCCAAGCTGACTCCCGGAAGCCAAAGGCAATGACGGACGACCATTAGACCATACTTTGAGCACCTTGGGAATGCTAGGGAAATCCATAAGAAGATGGTTTCCCTGGCACAACATGCAAGGGAACTTAAATTTCCATGGAGTGTTGGAGGATTCATCGAGAGTAGGTGTTTTAGAAGCAACAACTGCAGAATTAGCCTCTCGCTTATTTGACTTCTTCTTCTTAGTCTTCTTCTTATTCTTCTTATCCACCTGGCTACTAGAATCAAAACTTTCACCAAGCGAAGTAGAATATGAAGACAAAGAAATAGGCGAAGAAGGGGAGAGGTACACCTTCGAATCAACATGGCATTGCTCAGGTGGAGGAGTGGATGGTATAGTATCTGGAACACTTGAGACCACAACAGTTGAAAACAACCAAACAGGCAACCCAACAGTTAACCCAGGGAGGGATAACGTGGCCATATAAGGAGCACCAACATTTCCAAAAGGAGGAAAAGGAATAGGACTCCCTTCAGAGGGGAGTCCTTGATTGGAAAACTCCGAAAAAGTTTCCATCAGAAACAACCTTGAAATAAAACACTAAGGAAAAAAATTCTAACCAGAAATATTTCGTGGGCGATTAATTTTTAAGACAATGAAACTAGACTCTATTGTTTCATATTTTAATAGGCGAGAAACAAGCAAAATGTGACTCTATCGCTTTTAGGCTGGATGTGAGCTTGAAAGGACAAGAGCTTGATGATATTTTCAGTTAAAAGAGTCAGTAAAGATCAAAATGAATACTCTGGTAATCTAGGAAAATGGGTGTACCAGATATCCGTGAACTGCCATATAGACCTTGGTAAAAATGAAAGAGAAATAAATCAAGGACTTGACGTACGTGCAGGTAATCTCCTAGAATGTTGTGTCCGGTGTATCACAGGTAAAAGATGGTAGACTCGGCTTCCTACAGATAAAGGATTGCAACCTAATGGGGTCTCCCTTTATATACGCGACGGTATGGGGAGCACAAGTCAGTACTAGCGTTGTCTGTAGCCAGATGGCGAGCGACAACTGCTAGGCTTAAAGATGCCAGAACACGTCTCTACCTTAGACTACTAGATGTTTCGTTAATGTTTCAATGTTGCCTTAGGTTAATTCAGTAAATTTTAAAGTTTATCTTCAATTTACGTTTCAATTTCAAGGCCCTATCGAATGTTGGATCTCTTAAAACCTCTAAATGAAAACTACATGCCACAAAATATCACTTTTTTCAATGAAGAGCTATCTACGGGACAGTTGAGAGTTTTTCAAATGACCATAAAACGAACCCACAAAAACATCCACTACTGTTTCAAAAGCAAGCTAATGAAACTAAAAAACTTCTCTCTAGAGTTATATAACACTAGTAATGTGAAAGAGCTTTCAATTTTCACTAGGCTAATCAAAATGCAAAAGATTTTTTTTTTGTATTTTTCAATATTTTAGAGCAAATGCACTAAATGAATGAAAAATTAATGAAAACACCAATTCGAGAAATGACGGTGAGAGATCTGAAAAAAACAATTTCACTCAATACAAACATGCACAATCAAGACTCAAACTGATGACGAAATCCCTCAAAGTGAAGGAGAATCTCGAAAGAGACTCAAACAAACCGTGTAATCTAGGCTTGGAGTAATACAAAGCGAAATCGAATGAAAGAAAGGAAAATCACTCAATTATTGCAATGATTCAATGGGATCGAACAAGATGAATGTAGAGAAGAAAAAACAAAATTGGCCAGGCAAGCAAGGACCCAAAACTCCCATGAGAGGCTCAGCACATTGAAGCACTTAGAAGCCCTAGGGCTAGAATGAAAAACTGATAGTAAAGGGAAAACAACCAGAGGACAAGCGCCAAAAACAGTAAAAAATGACTTCAAGTCACTCAATCAATCAAAAAAATGACACCAAGACCAAAACTCAAGCTCAGAGAGCCCAAATGCAAGAAAACCCTAACACCAAGCAGAGTTGACACGCTTATTTAGTTGTAATCTGCGCCAAAAAGGCATTGGCATGGGGGCCTAGCTAGAAACAAGCACCAACTGGCGCGACTGTTAGGAGAAAAAACACACCAATCGATTTTACCCTAGAAAAATAATGAAAATGGACAAATAGAGACTGGATCTGGTCTTCTAAGGGCTGAACAGGGGTTTAACACCAAGGAAGGTGGACCAGAAAAGAAAATAAATCAATCAAAAGCACAAAAACACCCAAGAGAGGAAGGAATAACTCCCACTGAATCCCTAGTGGAGTCACCAAATCATTGAGGAGGTAAATCCCCTCTACAGACAAAGGCGATCCCACTAGCCCTAGATTGGGTCTAGCAACAATCAAATCACACAATGACGTTGGTTCCTAGTTACAAGAAAGATAAAGACTACGATAAGTAGCCTGCCTCAAATCCCACACTGTTGTTGTCGATGAAGAAGCAGTGCTCCTCATCCCTAGCCTGAAAGATCACAATCCTTCCATTCGTAATGTCTGGAGACCTGTACACATGCAGAGAAATGACTACAGACAATGTAATACTTAAAGCATGTAACTATATATCAGTCAGAGAAGATATAATTCGTTGCATTACATAAAAGAGTAAACACAAGAATGGAACCAAAATCAGAGTCGCTAATATTATATATGACAAAAGGGAGATTACAACCAAATGCTCTAACGCTATGATCTTCATTCGGCGAGGCTTGCAGCGGAGCGTGTCTCAACAAATCCTGTCAGGAATCTAGACGAAGCTCTCTCTCTCTTACGAGATTCTCTTCGGCTTAGCTCTGAATAGTTGCTCAGCTATAGTTTCCTTCCTACAAGTTTAGCTAGCTTGCTAATGGAGAGGGCAAGCTTTTATATATGGAGGAAGGGAAGTTGGGATCCCTATAATCATGGGATAGGTCATATCTCTTCGGAAGGTTCCATGAGAGGTGGAAAACCACTTCCTATACATGGAGATCCGGAGCCAAACCACTCAACTCCTTTTGATGATTCATTCTGGAGTTTGTTAGAATCAAACTTCTGCCATTTATTTAAAAAAAAAATCCCTTAATAATCTTGGCGTGAGTGAAGCACAGGGACAGAGCGCCAGTTGGCATGCCCTCTAGTGTGGGTTTCCCCCATTGGCACGAGGGATGAACTGGCTAGTCGCGCCAAGGCTAAAACATCTGATTTTAGGGTTTTTCAGAGGAAATGTTATTCAGTAGAATGTTTTTCCTTTTGCAAGAGGATGCCATGAAGGTGTTTTTAGGACATTTTACTATTCACAGGTCACGGGAATAGTCCTCCAATGTACGAGACGAGGGATTGCAGGGACAGTGAAAAAATGTTGTGTAACAATGGGCCTCTCAAAAACTAGTCTGTAGGTGGGTAAAAATCTAGTCAAAACACACCAAAATAGCTAATGGATATAAATTCGGGAGGGAAAATGATCTAAATGTCAGATCTACTGGAAATAGGTGCAGTAAAACGAAAAAAAATCAAAGGGAAAATTGTTGTAAATGAAGTGGAAAAAGGCTACAATCTGGAGGGAAGAAAAGGGGACCCTAGAAGAAGACCCAAACAAAACTAAAAGAAGTGTTTTGGATGGAAAAATAACCAATATGTAATGGATCTGAAGGTAAGGGATCAGATCTGAAAAATGGCTAAACACACTGAAATTTCAGACGACTTGCAACAGCTATAAATCTTCCATGAAAAGTGGAGGTTACTAAAGCCATAAGGGGCTAGGTTCCCACTTTGATGTGTAAAACAGAACAAATACAGATCCAAAATGGGTGAAGACGGAGGTCAGAAAACCCTAAATAGATGCCCAGACAAACCTAGAAAAATTTCAGAAAAATTCCTGCAAAAAGTTCAGGTCATAGTTTCTGACCTATTTTATGTAGAGGTCTCAGGTTTTGGCCTATTTTGTATGCCCTGGAGGTTCAAGTTGCAGGTTTTGGCCAAAAAAGTGTGACCTACACTTCTGGCACTCTTGAGAGTAGGTTTTAGAAAAAAAATTCGTCTCAGTTGCGACTGATGCATGTCACCTGCATAATAGGTCCGAAAACACATAGAAGTTAGAATTTTTAATGTTTTAGGGTTTTATAGGTTAAAAAAACATCAAGAAAAGAAAAACAAGAAGATGAAGAGAAATCGTAGGCTTTGAAGTAGCTGGATATGCATAGATCTAAAAAAAGATAGAGGTCGTAATCGTAAACCCTTGTGGAGTCGCCAGTTGTTAGTATGAATCTTAATCGCGAGCATACAAAAGACAAGAAAAGAATGTTTTAAAGAATTTTTGTATTTTTTCACACCTGGGAACGGAACATAGAAAGATGTTACTAGTCCCCCTCAATGGGATGGGTTCTTGTAAGTCCTCATCACTTCAGATCTAAAATATCTCTCTCTTGATGGTGTTGAAAACCCAAACTAAAATGGAACTCAAAGGGAGCTCATAAGAAAAATGGTAGCAAAATATGACAATGATGGTGGATCAAAGTCAGACCAAAAGTATAGATCCAGAGTGATCTTTAGGCAAAAAAGGTAGTGAGTGAATGGAAAAACCCTTCTATTTATAACAAAATATTGAGTTAGTCTAGAGATTGGTGCATAGTTAAAATATTATTAACCAAATCAAGATCCAACTTTTATGGAATATTTTATTATATTTTTTGGAGGGAATTTTTTTTTTTGACTTTGGTCAAATCCTTTTATTTGTAAATAATAAATAAATAAATGATTTATTTATTATTTTAAGGATGTGGTTGAATAATAATTAAATAAAGAATGATTTATTCAATTATTTAGAAATGATCTAGTCAAATTTAACAAGTTATATTATTTAAATAATGTTTAAATAATTATTCCTAGAAAATAATAAGATAAATAATGATTTATCTAATTAATTTTCCTGTTTTGGGTTAAATATGACCATTAATATTAATTAAACTATTGTTTAACTAATCATTCCTTGAGGAAAATAAAAAAAAATGTGGATTTATTCAATATTTCCTCATGGGGTTTCCTGTTTAGACCATAAACAACTTCATAAATAAGGATTACTAAGTTATTTTTCATACTGATAACAATTATACTCAGGGTAAAAATGGTCTTACATGGTGTACTTTGGTGCATCTAATAGTAACAGGTTAGATGACCAAAAAATGGTGTAACACGTTTCATTATGCAATGACACACTTAGGATTAGATTGATGGGGTGCTTGACCTAACAGTGCATAGGCACCCTTGAGGATGAGGTGAATATGACCCCATACTCCTCCACAAGCTTGTACATTTGTTGTTGTCATGTGGAGTAGCCATGTATGGAGGTTGTGGCCACAATATTTTTCTTGCCCTAAGGGTGAATCATCAGGAAAACTAATTTCCCATTTTTGGAAATGAGCTTACTGCATTGTTTTGCAATAACCAAAGAGATAGCGGTAGATGGGTGTAACTTTGGTATCCTGTACAACTTATTGCCAAAAGTAGAAATAACAGTGCGAGGTTGGGACTCATACACAATGTGTTTCTTCCATAAGTATGGTTGGCCTAATAATACATCACAAACATCAAGAGGAGAAATGTGACATAATACCTCATTATGAAGGGCTTAATTTTGTAGGGAAGGCGACACTGCTAACTAACACGAAGGTCCCGTCCTTGGTGAAGCCATCCGATGGTGTACGGTTGTTGTTGTGTTGTGGTATTCAAGCCCAATTGCTTCATGGTCTCTTCTGAAATGAGGTTCTTTTGGCTCCCACTATTGACAATGAACTGTATTGGGGAACCCTTTACCCACATCTCAGAGTCTAAGAGACACTCCTCCTTCTCTGGATCTTCTAGTCCCTCCTTCTGGATCTTCGTGGTGGCAATGGTGGCATTGGGTTCTGTATCAATAATATACTTCCCTTTTTCATTCCCCTTCTCCAGTTCTGGTTCAAAGTTGAAGAATACATCTGATTCAGAAGCCCTCATATTGGCCACTAATGATTTCTTGGTCGAAAACTCACTTGTGTTGTGAGTGGAGCTCTTATGGAACTCACACCACTTTCCCGCGTCCTTCTTTGACTTCGCCGTTTTTTTCTTTTCTTGCGACTTTGGCAGGTTGTCCTGGTCCACCATGCCTTGGATTTTTTCTTTGTTCTACAATTTGGAGGCACCTTTCTGTTGCTTTTGATTCACATATCCAAACTCTTACTTCTTCAATTTGAATTTATACTCAATCATGGTAGCATACTAGTATTCTGTACAAAGAGAGGAGATGTCAATGAGATCCATTTCCTCCTGAATATATTTGTGCAGAAAACTAAAGTAATTCAACACCAAAGGTTCCTCAGAATATTTGATACCCAAATTTGTGCGCAAGTTATGGAACAGATTTGTCGACTCATGCACATCTTGATCCCTTTGTTTCTGCAGCATAGTCCATTATATGTACTTGTCATCATAGCTCCCCACAGGATAATATTGTTCCTTGATGATGTCTCAGAAATAATTCCAAGTGGGTATGATCGAGAATAGAGAGGGTTCCCCCTCGTCATTTTTCTCATAGTAGGTTTCCCACGAGTCCTTGACATGGGGGGTAGCTTTGAGAAGTGAAAAAATAATCTTCCCCCAGTCAGAACAGTCACAAATCGAGAAATATCCTTCTAATAGATTCAACCATATATCTATGGAATGTAAATCTATTTGGCCCTCAAATATGGTAATTTCAAAGTTTACTTGCACCTTAAAATGAGTTGTGCCTCCAGAGTGGTCGCTGGAATACAGATGCATCGCCAGTGGGTATTCGTTGAAGGAACTGGGAAAACTTACCCATCATTGCATTCACTTGTTTTTCGAGGGCCTCCTTGAAAAATATTTTGATACAATCTCCTGCCCCCTCATATTTATTTTCATCCCCCATGGGTGGCTGTTGTGGTTTGCAAGTCTTACCTTGCAAAGGTTCAACTAGATCGAGCCCTAACTCCTTATACCCCGACCTTGTTGGGGACATGCAAAGAAGGATTGAGAAAGAGAAAAAATATCTGATACCACTGATCCATATTTATGTAGGAACACAAAAAAATACACATATAACCATAAATACAAATATGTTGTAGAAATAACACTTCATTTCATTAATATCAAAGAATTGAAATCTGTTTACAGATAAAATGGAAATAAACTAGCTAGTGCACTAGTAGCTTATCTCTAAGAAGATATGTGGTGGCTACAGGGCTTTGAACTATGCTACAATCAATATTGAGGGTCTATTTATCATTTAGAAATAATGGAAAACCCTAAACATCGAAAAACCTAACCCGAAGAGATGAAGCACCAAAACTATGGGTCCCATTTGGGTAAATTGGTACATCAACTTCTTGATTACGTAACTTTGGCATATGATCTCTGTTTGACATGAAAAATACCTTGTTAGAAATATATATCTAAGGACTACAAACTTTTATGTGAGGAACATCAAAGGTACTTCCATGTTGCTCCTGGTTTTCCCAAAAAACGTTATTTAGGGCCTCAAAATAGCTCTGGATGCTCAGGACCCAAAAAATTGTTAAAAATAGTAAAATATGCTATAATCAAGGAAAATAAAAGAAACAATGGTGGGCCCCCAAGTAGAATAGGTAGGTGGCCACCAATATCCACTTGGATCACATTTTACCTTCTCAATTTATCCTTTTAGCAGTCAATATGTAGAAAAAGTAGTCAAATATGATACTAATTGTTAGCCAAAATTAATGCTGAAAGGGGGGGTGAATCAATATTACAAAAATATACAAATTAAAATTTCTAAAATTAAAAAATATTCAAAAATTCACTTAAAAACTATATAAAAAGGACATCCACATACACAAGGAAAGCACAAACAATCATAACATGTAGACCCTTAGATTTTAGGTGGAAAAACCCCGCTGAGGGAAAAAAAAAACCATCAAATTGTTTGATTCTTCTTCTTATTATCTATTGCTTCAAAATATTTATGTTTACATACATCAACTAACCACCACTAGTAATGGAGAACCCACCCCTTCATTGAAATGAGAAATGTTGGCTACAACAAACTTGAGCACCCACTCCTATAATAGACAATAACATGCAATTAGCTGGAAGCCCCTACCCCAAGTACAAGCAATTCTTCACCAAGATAATATGATTCAAAACTGAAAATACCACTGCATAGAAAAATAGCATCAAATATGAATAGTCATGCAGCCACAATTTCACACTCCAAATGAGAACAAAATTTCCACACATACTCTCTCCCAAATTATCTTCAATCTCTACAACAATGGAACTCTTAAACAATGTTGATGCATGAATTTTAAAATACATTGCAACAATGAAACTCTAAACCCTCTACAACACTCACTGTCTTGTGCAATTTCTCTCCATTCAAACTCACTCACTCACATTACTAGTGAACTAAAAAATGAGAAACTTTTCTTCTCATATTTATAAAATCTGAAGATGGTTAAGTCACTAAATTCTTCAGATGGTGGAGCTCACCGCAAAACCTTTTCACATGCTTCAAAATTGATTAAGATAATATTCTTTACCAAATCAAGGCCTTTACTCTACTATCCTTTCAATATTTTCAAATTTGATCAACTTTTAGAAGCCCCATGACCTATCTTGACATTTTTTTAAAAAATTCCGACCATGAGCTCTACGCACATGAAATATGGAGTAATTTTTGTTTTTTATTTTAGTTACATGGACAAGCCTATGATATTTTTACTATGGTTTCATGCACAACACTAACACCCAACGATTGAGGCATTCCAGACAGATGCATAGCCCATCATCCATGTGACTAGGGAAGAGCATACTCTAAAACACAAATTATTTCCGTCAAGCTTGCACCAAAGTTTTAGGGGCTCATATAAACCTGAAAAGTAGCCTTAAAAGCCCATAATGACCTTACAAAACTAGTTTCATGACTCAACAAGACTCCAAACGAAACATCAAGTAGAATTCTAGCAAAGTTGTAGCTCAACTTTAAAGGAGGCCTTATTACATCATGAAAATTGTTCAACAAACCTTTTGAGACTATGAAAACACTTTACATCATCATGAAATCCATAAAAAAGTATTGAAAAGACTCAATATGATGCATAGGGACACATGAGTTCATGACTTACAATAAGTGACATCAATGGCAACATAAACATGTCAACAGAAGGCGTCCCCTGAACCCTCAATCTAGATAGCCAATTTTTCAAATGTCGTGATGTAGTCTCATATTGTACCCTTATTTTAAGCTTTGTGAGGTTACCCAAAAAGTGATATTCCTTCTCAAAACAAGCACAAATGGCTTTAGAGAACATATTCAAAGTTGGCTTTCCTATGTAGCATTTATGATACCATTGCCACCACTTCCAGCATTCTTGGTCCAAATAAAGAATTGTCACATGCAGTTTTGTTTCACCATCCCACATATTGTTAAGTTGAAAATATTATTCCATTTGTGCCTCCCAAACTTCCAATTTATAATACTCAAATTTATGCATGTCAATCTTGGGTGTCCTATTGCCAAAATATAGGTCACCCCCATGGAAATTATGATACCCCTTAGATTTATGGTGAACAAATTCACCTTCGATTTTGGCATCGACATGGTTCCCCTCCCCTGGGTGGTATTTATTCTTGAGGATGTGATGTATGGGTCCCAAGGCCTTATTAATTTCCTCTTCTACTTTCGTGGTGATGCTTGCTTCTATATATTCCACCTTTTTCTGGAGGATTTCCATAACTTGAGCCCTCGTAGCTACCATATAGTGGCCCAGGTCATAATTTTTTGTTATTTAATTTTTTTATGATTGTAATGGGTGTGAGAACAAGGATTTTTTTGATGTAGGTTTTAAGTCCCTATATTACTAGTGTAGTCCCTTATTATGTTAGTGTAGCCCCCCTTATTGTTATTGCTGTACCCTTGTAACCCCCATATTGTTATTATTGTCCCCTTACATTATTATTGTTAGGTCGGCTAGGATTACATTGTAGCCCCATGGACTCCTATATATAGAAAGGAGGTTTTGTCATTTGTATCATCGAAGAATTGTTCATTCATGTAACGTATTGGAGTTTGCCTCCTCAAAGTGGCTTATTTATAAGGCGTTGATATCACTTTTATTCTATTTTTGGAGCTGGTTTCACAATATTTGGTATCAAAGCCTTTGGATTCTAGGGTTTTGCTGCTCCAAACAGGTCATCGTGGAATTTTCGCTATAATTTTTTTTCTGAGAAGGTTTAGAAGCTGCAATTTTTAGAGTACAAAGCCGAAATACTAAGGAAAATCATCACAAAATTTCAGAGCTTGGTTCAGAATATGTTAGGAAATATGATCTGTGGAAGTTAGGTAGTTTTGTAGGCTCCTGAATTTAACCTAAATAGGTCATCATGGAATATGTGCTATAAATTTGTTTCTACGATGAGTCAGAAGCTAAAAGTTTCACATACTGAAGCCAAAATATTAAGGAACCTCCTGTAGAAATTCTAGATCTTGGTTCGCAATATTTTTTGAGATATGACCTGTGGAAGATAGGATTATTTCAGGCTCCTGAATTTCATCTCAAAGAGGTGACCGTGGGAAAAATGACATAACTCTCTCTCTGAGTGTTGGATTGGGGTTCTGTAAGATTTTTCCTGAATTACACAGACTGTTGTTTTTAGCATATCAATTTCAGAGTCAAAGGAGGAAACAATGACATGTGGCAAGTCGTACAGGTTCACTCTGCTGAACTAGTCCATAATCAGGTCATCGTGAGAGATTGAACATAACTTTTGCCTTGAAGAATCCAAATCAGGTTAGACCTATGACCTTCAAAATAAGATTCAGAGGGCTACATTAAGGCTGATTTTCAGATATTGAAGATCCGAAATCACATAGATAATTCATTTTTAAAATATAGCAAACAAAACAATAATTGCTAGCAAGAAAAAGCAAGAAAAAGGTGTGTAATTTTTTCTGAATCGTTAAAACAAAATAAAAAAAACATTGTTAAAATGAAAATTTTAAAAGTTTAAAAATCAATTAAAATTTGAAAATGGAAAAAAATAAATAAATAAAAAATATTAAATAAAAAAAAATGAAAAACAAATTAATTTAAAAAAATGTTTAAATAAAAAAAGACTTAATTTAAAATACACAAGTTTAATTTATTTTTTTGGTTCAATTTTTTTTTTCTCTTTAAATTATGTGTTTTTTCCCCCATTTTTTAATATAATTTTCGATTTTTATTTATTTATTTATTTATTTTTGTTTAAATTTTTTATTTTTACAACTTAATTTTGTTTTTTTTTTTTTACATTTTTATTGGTTTTTTAATTGTTTATATATATATTTTTTAATCTGAGTCTTGTTTGTCATGTTTTTCTTATTTTATTTTTATTTTTTATTACCAAAACAAAAATCACCTCTCTAAAAAAAATGGTTGATGCTACATCAATATGTTTCAAAATTAGCATGAAAATCACTAACATTTTAAAACAAATATTCATACTTCAAAAATGAAAATATTAAGGTGTCAAAAATATGCACAAAAAAAAACGGGTGATTCTGCATCACCACTTTTCAAAATCGGGTGTTTTTTTTGCTACCTGAAAAAAGTAAGTACCAGTTCAGTTACCTATTTCATCAGTAACCATGTTACGAGAAGAAAATCCAACTTCTATATACTACAAAATTTGACATCCAATGAGTACGAAGTGAGGGAACTGTGGTAATAAAGGAGTATGAGGTGTTATATATTGTGATATGTGCCATGGACCCAACAATAGTACTTGACCCAATATTTTAGAGTGTTAACTAAGGAATATCAACCATACCCTTAGTTGTACTACAGAACTTCCCTAGGTACATCAGGGTAATCTCCTCGATTGTTATTCTCAGTGTACTATAAAAAAAAGAGGGTCGGCAACTTCTCTAAGGTTGGTTTCAGGGTAACCTTGGGGGGATTTCATTATACCAGAGGTACGTGGAAGTGTATTCCATTTCTAGGTGATGTATGATGTGATACTACTCAAAGGGGCACTAATAAGGGCTACAAGGGAGTCAAACAAACATGACCACCTCTTGTAGTTCAAATTTTTATGCTTCCCAAACCAAAGTTTGATGCACTTAATGACAGATCTCTATAGTTTAAAGATATTGGAACACGTCTCTAGCTTAAATTATTTTTGATAAAATTGGTGGTGTGGATGGCTCACGAAATTATTGTGATACTAATTGTACCATGCTTGACCTATAGAAAATATAAAAGTGTGAAATATGTCAAAGATAGC
Source organism: Pinus albicaulis (assembly GCA_034641835.2). Classification (NCBI taxonomy): domain Eukaryota; kingdom Viridiplantae; phylum Streptophyta; class Pinopsida; order Pinales; family Pinaceae; genus Pinus; species Pinus albicaulis. The sequence goes on from JAXQQM020058409.1 coordinate 328,901, forward strand.
ACATAAAATAATTCACTGTGATCATAAAAATTGAGATATTTTATTTATATCTGCAGCAAAATTATTCACTTTCCTCTTCGAGGGGGCAACCTCTAATAGAGTAGAGCTCAACGACACAACACGAGACATGACTTCCCTTACTATATTCGACAAAATACGGTTCATGAGATCCAAAACCCCTAACTACTCATCATCCCTTGTATAATGCAGAGTCAACCACTTTATTTATTAGCTACAACACATTATAACTAATTATGGTCCCTTTTTTTATAATATGAGCGAACCACTTATAATGCTTCTTGGGAGCAGGGTCCCTTGGGATGCATTTTTTGGTTAGTTTTTTTCTAAGTTTTTGTTATACGCGTTGTGCGCAAGTAGTCAAGGGGGATTTGGGGTGAGTAAAAGTCCCTTAATCATTGTAATGGGTTTAAAGGGAAAAAACATGAGTCTCAAAACATGGTTTGATACCATGGTATGTGCGTGTCGATGATAGTATAAATATGCAAGGATTGATTCAAGTAAGGATATAGTATATTGGATGTATGGTTCTTGTTTAATGTTTTGATCTAATTCTAGGTTTGTCCGGGCAGAAAGGCTCCTACTAGTTGTGTACACGGAGTCCCTGAGTCCGACTGTGTGAGGGCTCGTTGGTTGTGTCCATAGAAGGATTGAAAGTAAAAAGTTGCATACTTCTTAATAAAGAAGAAATTTTTGGCGAACCTAGACTATTATGTGATTTTTTGTTTTGATTATCTGTTATTTTCTTTAATATTTAAATTTTTTTTTGTGTTGTGTATTTACTTTTGTGATTGGTTAATTGCATCTCTATGAAAAATTTTCGATGTTATTGAGTAGATGTGAATGAAGTATACTTAATTATTGTGCACAAATTATATTGAAGTATGCTTCGACAATCTACTGTGAAGGGTTTGATCTATTGACTCCCGCTCGCGTGCATCCGTTATATTATCCGCACTAATTCTTATTAGGGCCACTATATGAAAAGCTTCCTTAGGGTGCGAAAACCCTGGTTCCATCTCCTCCCCATATCGCTTTCGAGTGAGACTTTGATTTGCACAAGTCGGTCACTACCGAAAGGGCCAGTAGTTGGACGGGTTTTGTTGGTTGCGCAATAACTACGAACCTAGGTCGGGACCCCTCAAGCCAAAAAAATGGTTCCATTAGACTCCGACCAAGCCGTGAACCACCAAGGATACATAGGAGAAAGGAAAGGATGTTGAAGCAGAACTCGAGCCTACAACGAAGGAGGAAACAATCAACTTAGAGAAGGATGCAATAGAGAAAAATGGTGAAGGCACCGAGGGTCCTAGAGATGCATACCACTAAAGGCACTAAGTGTGGTTCTCATGCCGCAAGAGGTTCACACAAGAAAAGGAAAGAGTCCAAGTTGGAAAGAACATAGGACTTCACTCTCACTAAGGATGATTTCATAGAGATCAAGAACACAATCAAGTCGGAAATGGAGGATATCTAGACTGACATGGAAGTGCAGTACAATTCCATTCTTGAAGAGTACAGTTGGGAATCTAGGAGCTCAAAATGTAGGCAAACGCGATAGAAGCGAGAAAGCTACAAGCGAGCATGAAAACCTCCAACCTCGGGCAGATGAGTATGCAGCCAATTTTCACGGTGTTTCCATCCCTCTTGGATAGCCACCTACTTCAGATCTTCGCACCAGCCATCATAGCCGAGCCACCTATCTTGCGCACTTCCCCTGTGAGCATGCGGAGAGATTAGCATTGATCTAGTGGTTCTACTCGATGGCAATCTCCATGCGATCCATAACATGATAGTGGATGAATTGCAATACCGAGAGGTTTGTGCCTTGCAAGTAGTAGTGTTGCAATAGAAGAAACAGACAATAAAAGAGGTGTGTCACGCAACTGAGGATCATCGCGCAACATTGGAAGCTATCATTGATCAAGTGTGTGGTGACCTGCCATAGGTCACTATCACTACCTCAACCACTCCAACATCAAAATTGGAAAGCTTGGCCACTACACCAAAGGCATCACACACAGAGATACAAATTGTCCGGGCCAAGTTCAAGAGACATATTTTCGAGCTAGAGATGAAGCTCCAACATGAGACATTGTCGGAGGTCGCAGTGCAATGCGGAATAGAGGTAAAGGTAGCCCACAAGTGGTTTACCAACAGGGAGTGGGCCGAGTGTGGAATACTCCTAGATGAATCTGTGGGTGTCCGGACTTATGTTCAGTAATGACCCAATGGTCTAGCAATTGAGAAACAAGCTTCTCATAAAATAATAATAGTTTATAGAAATATAGATGATGGGAGGAACATTAGTAACCACGTAGAGGCTTGCCCCGACTTCATGAAGGCAAGAAAATTCGGATAGAGATTGAAGACATGTGCCACCGTGTTGAGCGAATAAATCAATCTTGCGTGACAAGATCGATCTCCCTAGTACCAAAAAAGTAATCTAGCAACAAACGACCAAATAAACCTATCTTTCTCTAGACATATGTGATTTACAAAAGAATACTATAAAGGTGTTAAGAACTTACCGTAAATCCAATGCTTGTTCGAAGTAGTTGTCCTTTCGGTCACTTGAAAGGAGTTATCTTTAAAGACCTATAGTCACAAACAAGAAAACATTAAAAAGCACCTCGTATAGTAAATATTATAAATCATGCCTATCAATGTGATCAAGGAATCCATGAAATAAACAGTTAATTAACAACTTATTGAGAAAAAATGAATTCATTTGTATTAACTTTGAATAAAGAAAACCTTACAAACCATAGCCATGATTTTGAACGAGCCTTCCCTAGGTCTAAAGTAGGAATCTCCTCTACTCGACAAGCCTTGCACTCTTCCAACAGAGACAGATAGAGGTATGTGATCTCTCCTCACAAAAATCTCGCTTAAATGAGTCTCGAATCCCAACAACACTTAACCTCAAATAATTCTAAAGCTTGAACTCCCCTTGAGGCTACCCAATGCCTCTTTTTATAGTGCAAAAGAGGAGGTTTCAATTCCAACTATGAAGGGATAGAATCCTCCTTCAAAGGGATAATCTCCTCACATCAAGGGGTTATCTCCTTAAGGTAAGGGATACATGAACCTCAAAAGAGCAGTTCTGCCACCGAAAGATTCTTTCTAGAGGCTTTTAGAATTTATTGAAAGTGAGATTTTTGAGTTTACTTGCGCCTTTTTAATATTTTACAAGGGTCCCCACCTATAACATAGAGAAAGTGCATTCAGGTACGTAGGAGTCATGAACATTAGGTTCGGGACCGTAGGAAAGATGAAGAGAAAGTGCGATACCAGAGTTAAGGAGATTTTTAAGAACTTTTCTCTTATTTTCAAGGCTTGAAATGAAGAACTAATATGTTATACTTGCAAAGGAGGAAGTATGAGTGATAATGAGCTCATACATATAGGAGAATGTCAGAATGACAATTTTCGATGCAACAGCATTGCGCCCCTAAAGTGCAAAGTCCGGAATAGATGAAGTCAAGTCTGTCATATATGAAGAGTGCAATACTTTATCATTTCAAGGATCATCCTATGGACACCCCAATCGGAACTTTCGTAAAAACATTCAATGAAAAATATATATGTGTAGACATATCATCACTGAGGTAGGCATTCCCATACTTATATAAAAAATAACTAGAAACTGATTTATACTATTATGATACGAAATGATTTTCAATACATCAACAATATAGACATGTGTAGACACAGTATGGACATAGCCATTCGTTTATGAATAGTCCATCTGTATAAATGAATAACAAAAATTCCTCGTAGCTTAGATGGTAGAAACTAAATCCGGGGTCTTGATTTCGCTTTCGAACTAGTACGATTCTATCCATATGAATGAATGTGTCGAAGTCGAACATGGTAGAAACCACTTGATTACCAATCAATGATGTAAATCGTTAACAAGTGTGAGAGTAACCACCAATAATGTCAATGGCTCTCAAAGTACTTAGTACAATTCATGAGATGTGAATGAATGAGCTGAAGTCGAACATGTCACGGAATCATTCGATCGAAGGTCAATGATGCAACCCTGTCATCGAAGGTGAGAAACCCTGCCATTGAGACATGCGGATTTCAAAGTACTGATGATTTCTAGATCAACTTCCTAGATAATGAGTTGTCATCGATAGGAAGTGATCCGTCTTAGGCAAGCCCATGACACGAAATCATAGATCAAGTTTTGAAGAAATATATTGGCAAGGAATGACTCAGGGATGGTCAAAATGGATGAAAGATATTTTGTAGATGAATGGTTTATTTGAATTGTCCTCTTGAACACATAAGGACTCTGCAGATGGCTTGGTGACAATTGACACAAAGCTAATACCCGTAAACCGGCTAAAGACTTTCAATATGGTTTGATTAATTGTTAGTCAAAGGATTTCCCAACCCGAGGTGAAAAAAAAGTGTCGTGTTCAAGAGTGGTTAACGACTTTTCGAAATAATCAAAATACAACAAACAAGTTCATTTTTCTCTCTTTTTGCCCCCACCATTTCTCGGCAAGTACCTCTTTATTTTTTGACAAGCTTGAGGAGGATAACATTTGCTTGTTTATAAGCTCATCCTTCGGATGAGTCCAACTTAGTTTAAGATTCAAACCCTAAGAAGGAGTGGTTCATTCTGTTTAAAATTGAACAGTGTCCTTCTATTGTTACATTTTAACGAGTACAATATAGGAAAAAACATGGTGTTTTTTTTCAATTTTAGAGAGTCGAAGAAAAAAACTTAAGAAGACTCCATGGGGGTAATTTTTCATAAATTTAGTCTCTCGAGCCCAAAAAAGGATAAAATAATGTCAGAGAGAACTCTATTGACCGTAATTAGTCAACGTATACCTTTTTTCGTAAATAGTCCATTTCGATCCGTAAAAGGGGTAAACTTATACCGAAGGGACGATCATTCATTTATTTTAACGAGTTCGAATAATCAAGTACTCGACAATATTTTCAATTTTTCGAGAGTCTAAAAAGAGCTTAAAAGAGGACTCCAAGTTTTTTTCTTTTTCGTAAATTTTTTTTGAAAGAGTCCATGTTGGGAAAAAATACTGAGAGTGAATCGCATTTAGAGCTTACTCAAAAAATTTTACTTTTTTTCTTTCTCTAAAACCCATACGCTACTTTTCTAAACAAAACTAGCGTATACACACGGATATCCTTAAGGAAACTCTTGTATTCTCGCAGCTCTTATTATGTAATTGATTCTTTACTTAAATCATTGCATCATTCATTCATCGAAATCTTTAGTAAGCAGTAAGCATGTGTAGTAATAACAGAACAAACCATCACACATAAGCAACACACATGAACATCGTGATTTAAGGTGGAAACCCAATTCGAGGAGAAAACCACCCACTGCCATTGTCTCGACCTTCAATATTTATTATAAAGAAAACATCTTACAACCATGTACCGGCGCGGACTCATACCAAAGCACGCAGGCACCCACCGCGAAGGCTATAACCTTCTCTCGTTTACCAGACCCTCTCCCCGGAAGGGAGCTACAACCCCCTCGCTCTCGTTTACCAGCCTACCACCGGAAGGGAGCTACAACCCCCTCACCGAAGGCTTCAACCCTCAAAGCACCACTATGGACCACGTTTCATCAATTTTCATACTCGGATCCAACAATTTCTACAAAACACACCTTGCGGGGCCTCTTTTCTTCGCATTTTTTAGACTGACCCACTCCACACATTTAAGCTCAACATATATCAAACTCGACACTTATAACCCATTCAATTCATTCATTGAATCATCTGATCTTTAATCATAATCGACCAACAACATAATCGGTGTTCAAACAACCCAGATCCAAATTTCTTCATTTTCTTCAGAAAACTTGTGTTTGGTCTTCCGACTGATTATCGCGAGAGATTCATTGCTTCTAGATCCGGGGATCATATTCACGAGCGCATCATAGATTCGAAACTCGTGTTCAATTGTGCAGATTTATCGAGATTTATTCCTTGTCAACCCTTTCACTTCTGCACACCATACTATCATCCTCTTCTCCTTATATAGTTTTCGCCTTTCTCAATACCATGAGTCTAAAACCACTCAACCGCTAATGGTATTCCTCTGTCAGTATTCACTTTATTTTAACCCCCGGGGCTCTTCGATTTCTTTTTTAATTTATTTTATTCAAACGAGGAAATTCAAATTATCTATATGCGCCAAGCCTTTAACCCAAAGTTTAACCCTTCGGATTTTATAAACAATATCCAACGCTTTTCCATATGCAAGTGTCTTGTTGATGTGGTGAGTTCCGCAAGCGGAACAACCATACATCTCAATCGTTTTGTATTAATAATCGCACCAATACAATTTGAAACCCCAATATTTTTCTCCGCCATATAATATTATAAACATTAATGTGCCACTAACTCATCAGTAATATATATCCATATAACCTTTCAGGTTATTCAAATAATATTCAATCTTCGACTCCAGGCCCACATCGCAGTCGGCCATTTGTGATGTGCGATATTGGCGGATCAAACAAAATGCGATGGTGCGATATGCGATGGCGCGATCAAACAAATGGCGGAACACATGGATGTGCGATATTGCGATCGTGCGATGGTGCGATCACTCATCGCAAATAACGGAAATTGCGATGGCAGAGGGCGATGATTATAATATGCGATGTTGCGATGGCGCGATGGTGCGACAATCGCACATTGCAAATATCCACATAAACAAGACATTTAAACTTCAAAACTTGTGATCTTGCAATTTGCACTAAAGTGGTGGGGACCACTTGTCCTCTCCTTTTCAGAAACTTGAAGAATTTCCGCTATTTTATTTAATTTCCTTCATACTTGGTTGTTGAGGGCTTAAATGCTCGAAATGATCTGTTTTTAAATAAACTCTGCTCCTCCGTAGTTTGGAACTATGATTGTCTTTATTCCATCGTAAAACAAATGCCGCCCATCACCATAATCAACTCTCCTCTGCAATTTGTGGGTCGTGGCCCATGACAAATTAATTCATCCTTATATTTCTCCCATCCTTCTTGAATGCATGTTGTTGTTCACCAAGACTCCGTTGTGCCTTTATATTTTTTTTCTCCCATTCTGTCTCTGCTCCTTCTATTCTTCCTCTATTCTTCTCTGCTCGACCCTTTGCCAATTCCTTTGCCATCAATGACAATATTTCCAACAATCTCCCCCTTTTGGCATTGATGGCAATCACTCTTCCTCTATTTGTCTTATAGAAGCCCTTCTTTGCTTTTCCTCCCCCTTTGACATCAATGGAAAAGGGTTTATTAATATCCTTTTGTATCGACAAGACCATGCTCCCCGGAGATCATGCTGCATAATATTCAATGAAATGACGATTGCATCCTTTCCATATGACAAATTGCTCCCCCCTTAGCTTCGTGCATTCGGTAATGCCCAACAACACCGCACAATCAATTTAGTCTTCTAAATTTAAAGCAGATTCGCTCTCGCGGGAGACTACTCCCAACTTCCCGTCCGAGATATTCAAATTCTTCCCCGGAATATATGAGAGAAGAAAGATAGGACAATGTAGTTTGTGTTTTCAAGTGTCATCCAACAGTTGTAGCATAAGCACATCGGTAACCAAGCCTTCGTGCTCTTTGTAGCATCAACATATTCTTCCGAAGAGGAATTATCATACCAGTAACAACTTCTTCAATAGACAATACATGTCAAACAATCATCCATGAGATCCAATATCACCAAGATCTTCAAAATTTATCATGATGTAACATGTGTAGGAAAAAGGTCTCAATCATGACAAAAATCATCAGCAACAAATTCTCCATGATCTATCCTTATCTCCGAATCATAAGACTTCCAACTCATCCATGTGTGAAAACAAAAGATACTCTTCAACAAAAAGCAAACAGGGCTTATCCATAATCTCATACATAAGAAACCATGTATCATGTCATCATCATTTGAGCATGAGTATTACAAGAACTAAGGAATAGCGGATACAATGCCAACAATGCAATCATTAGCAGTTAGACAGATGCTCCCCCCCGAACCCTGTGTTCCCGATCTTTAAAGCTGTCTTACTCGTTATTCTTATCAAAAAAAGCATACGCTTATGTCTCCACTGGAACTCGCGTGTATACGAAAGATTTAGTTCATGGAACCCGCATATGGAAAGTGAAATACGAGAAAAATTTTCATGGCTTTATCTCCCCCTGAATTTGTACCACATCGTACCTGTCTTTTTCTTGTCACATCAAATGCACCATCGAAATAAACACAACCTGAATTACCAAACCAACCATGGGAATCATCATACATTGCTCTCCCGTGATGATACATCACCGATTCCTATAATGTATCTCACATCACTCCCGCAAAGTCATTATGAGAAGTAAGCTTTAGAAGCGGATGACTGCAGTAGGATTATTATCCCCCTACGTTTTTGACCGGTCCTCCTTCTTTTTCCAGCTTTTGCTTGAAGTTTCTTATTGTGTCATCGGAAATTATCCAATTTCTCGCATCTATTCATCCTGCATTCTTTTTCTACATGTCCATGTTACAAGCATAACATCTCGCGTGACCGTAAAAGTAAGCATAGGGATCATAATGTGTTTTTTTCTATTCTTTCTTCTATTGCAATCGACTGCTTTATGACCATATTTTCCGCATGAAAAACAATATCCCTTAAAGAAACCTCGAGTACCTTTCGTGTAGAATCTATTTGTTTGTGATCGAAACAATCTACTTCGCAATTGGTCGCAACATGCCCATAATTATGACATTTAAAGCATTCAACATTATTGATCAAAGGAGCGACCGATTTCTTTTGAGAGTTCATGATTGTTGGTTGACCTTTTTGTTTCCTTTCAACACTTCAGGCTTTGCATTGATATCCTTTGAATCTTTAGCACTTCCTCGTGAACTAGATTCTCCTTTAACAGTTTCATGAAAACTAAGACCAAATTTGCAGAGGGAGACCTTTGACTACTAAGAATATTGTCCATAATCTTAGTACTATCTTGAAACCTCAAGAGTTTATCTCTTTCTTCTAATTTACCTTTTAAAATGTTTACCTCAACCTCCAATTTTTGGCATTGCTTCTTCATACTTTCTTCTTTCCTTCTTCCTTCTTCTACTTGATCATTCAATTTTAGAATCTCTTCTTTCAACCCATTTTCTTGTTCTTCAAATGTTTGTAGAAGTTCTTCACTCTTCTTATTTTATTTTTCCAGATCTTCTTTCAGAGAGATGATTTCTGCTTTAAGTCCTTCTTCTTCAAATGATTGTAGAAGTTCTTCATTTGTCTTATTTGATGCTTCAAGATCTTCTTTCAGAGAGATGATTTCTGCTTCAAGTCTTCTATTTTGATAGGATTTTTTAACCTGCAGTTTTTGATACATTTCTATTTGTCCCTTAATTTTTTCTATCTGTTCATTCATTCTAGAGATCATATCTTTGTAGATAGATTCCTTCTTTTTAAATGGATCTTCATCATTAATCTTAAGATTTGCTTCTAGATCCATAACATTACTTTCAATATCTTCACCATTGCATGCACAAGAACGTGAATCACAAGAACAACATTCAATACATGTTTCATCTTCTCCATTTTCTATTGCACATGTTTTCTGAGATATCTCCTTTCTTTGATTAGCGTTCTTCTTTTGCTTCCTTCCCATTGTGACGGATCTCCTTCAAGTGATCAAGCTTTTGCAGAGGGACCTAATCTAATACCAATTGTTGGGAAAAATACTGAGAGGGGGGGCGGTGAATCAGTATTTAGAGCTTACTCAAAACATTTTACCTTTTCTTTCTCTAAAGCCCATACGCTACTTTTCTGAAAAAAATAGCATATACACATGGATATCCTTAAGGAAACTCTTGTATTATCAGAGCTCTTATTATGTAATTGATTCTTTACTTAAATCATTGCATCATTCATTCATCAAATCTTTAGTAAGCAGTAAGCATGTGCAGTAAGAACAGAACAAACCATCACACATAAACAACACACATGAACACCATGATTTAAGGTGGAAACCCAATTTGGGAGAAAACCACCGCTGCCGTCATCTCAGTCTTCAATATTTATTATAAATAAAACATCTTAAAACCATGTACTGGCACAGACTCATACCAGCACACAGGCACCCACCTGCAGAAGGCTACAACCTTCTCTCGTTTACCAGCCTCTCCTGGAAGGGAGCTACAACCCCCAGATCTCGTTTACCAGCTACCACTGGAAGGGAGTTACAAGCCCCTCACTGAAGGCTTCAACCCTCAGCACCACTATGGACCAAGTTTCATCAATTTTCATATTGGATCCAACAATTTCTACAAAACATACCTCGCAAGCCTCTTTTCTTCAGATTTTCAGACTGGACCCACTCCACACATTTAAGCTCAACATATATCAAACTGACACTTATAACCCATTCAATTCATTCATTGAATCACTGATATTTAATCATAATTGACCAACAGCATAATCAGTGTTCAAACAACCCAGATCCAGATTTCTTCATTTTCTTCAGCAAAATTGTGTTTGGTCTTCCACAGATTATCACAGAGATTCATTACTTCTAGATCTGGGGATCATATTCATAGGCACATCATAGATTCAGAAACTGTGTTCAATCGTGTAGATTTATCGAGATTTATTCCTTGTCAACCCTTTCACTTCCGCACACCATACTATCATCCTCTTCTCCTTATATAGTTTTCGCCTTTCTCAATACCATGAGTCTAAAACCACTCAACCGCTAATGGTATTCCTCTGTCAGTATTCCCTTTAGTTTATCCCTCGGGGCTCTTCGATTTCTTTTTAATTTATTTTATTCAAACAAGGAAATTAAAATTATCTATATGTGCCAAGCCTTTAACCCAAAGTTTAACCCTTCGGATTTTATAAACAATATCCAATGCTTTTCCATATGCAAGTGTCTTGTTGATGTGGTGAGTTCCGCAAGCGGAACAACCATACATCTCAATCGTTTTGTATTAATAATCGCGCCAATCCAATTTGAAACCCCAATCTTTGTCTCCGCCATATAATATTATAAACATTAACGTGCCAATGACTCATCAGTAATATATATCCATATAACCTTTCGGGTTCTTCAAATAATATTCAATCTTCGACTCCGGGCCCACATCGCAGTCGGCCATTTGTGATGTGCGATATTGGCGGATCAAACAAAATGCGATGGTGCGATATGCGATGGCGCAATCAAACAAATGGCGGAACACATGGATGTGCGATATTTCGATCGTGCGATGGCGCGACGATTGCTCATTGCAAAAAACGGAACTTGCGATGGCAGAGGGTTATGATTTTAATATGCGATGTTGCGATGGTGTGATGGTGTGACGATCGCACATCACAAATATCAACATCAACAAGACATTTAAACTTCAAAACTTGCGATCTTGCGATTTGAACTAAAGTGGTGGGGACCACTTGTCCTCTCCTTTTCAGAAACTTGAAGAACTTCCACTGCTTTATTTAATTTTCATCATACTCTGTTGTTGAGGGCTTAAACGCCCGAAATGACTGTTTTTAAATAAACCCTGCTCCTCCGTAGTCTGGAACTACGATTGTCTTTATTCCACTGTAAAACGGCACTCCCCATCACCATAATCAACTCTCCTCTGCAATTTGTGGCTGCGGCCCATGAAAATTAATTCATCCTTATATTTCTCCCATCCTTCTTGAATGCATGTTGTTGTTCACCAAGACTCTGCTGCACCTTTATATTTTTTTCTCCCATTCTGTCTCTGCTCATTATGTTCTTCCTCCGTTCTTCTCTGTTGACCTATTCCAATTCCTTTGCCATCAATGAAAATATTTCCAACAGTCTGAAAAAGTGATAAAAGTATGCTCTTTGTTGAGAAACGATCAATTTTCCAAAAAAAATCCAAATTCTGCACAAAAACTCGAAACATTACACATACCTGTTTAAGATAAATAAAAATGCTTTCAAAAATAACCTTTTTAAAGTGAAAAATTAAAAAATTAAAAATTCATTTATTCAAAAAAACCTATAAAAGGGATTTTCTAACCTCATTTTTACCATTTGAGTTCAAAGTGAAAAGTAAGAGCTTTTGGGTAAAAAAGTTCCTGTGAAGATTCTGGAAAATCTGCTTGGAGAAATCGAGAAATGTCAGCTCCAGGTAATCTACGACCTCCTTATCTTGCATTTCATCTATTTACATTTCATTTTTAGGCTTTAGATTTCATTTTTAATAGAAAAATATGTACACAAAATCGCCCGTGGGGGTCCAGAGGTGCAACACGCGGGCCCTGCGGACCATGAATTTTTTCTACATAGAAAAAAGTCATGGGTCCGCACCTGTCTCATGGAACCTATGCGTTCCTACACACTATGTATTAGGACAAAGTGCAGACCCCGCACAATTAAATTTCAAACTTAAATTTCTTTAATTCTGCCCAAAATTTTTAAAACTAGATTGTTCTAATATATCTTTTTATGCATTGTAGGATATACAAGATGCTAATTTGGAGAGAACGTGAGCATGAATATGTAGATGACGCCGCAATGATTCATTTGCCTACAATGCAGGCATTAAGAGCATGTGGTTTGTATAAATTCTGGGCCATTTAGAGCATGAGGGCACAGGTAGACCTCCTAACGTGGCTGGTGAACAGGTGGAATGTATAGGACCAGTGTTTCATTATTGGCGGCCACTGGCTCGAAATTGAGCTAGAGGATATCTATTTTTTGACTGGGTTGTCTAAGAGGCGTGAAAAAATTTCTCTGTTTGGAACTAGGCCAGGTGGCCAGTCTGTCACTAGTCTTTGACTAGAGTTCTGTAATGATCAGGCAGACCCCCGGGACAAACGGATTGACATAAAAACTATCATCCATCTGAAGCTTAAATTTATTGCATTTACTGTCACCAAACTGTGTGGGAGCACAACGTTGCATGTGGCTACCGGTTCCCAGATGCGCATTGCTGTAGACTATTTTCGAGGCACCATTTTCAACTGGTGCGAAGCTGTGTTAGCCAATGTAAAAGGCCAACTAACTAGAGAAAAGAACGGAAAGCTAAATAAATTTGGATATGGATCCATTTTAGTCACCTTTGCTCTAGAGAGGATCCCCATTTTAGCTCCGCAGAACATTCTTGTTGATGCTAGACGACCTCAAGAACCTAGGATGTTTCGTTGGATTGCATTGATGGCCCGTCATGTGCTGAGGGTGTCGAGGTTGTTCGATTTCCTTCTACATATTTTCGTTGGCTGGAACGCAAAATTTTTGTCATAGAGGACTTTCCATACGCCAGGATAGATTTCCGTGGTGATCAAGAGATGGCTCTCCCAGTAGGGGAACAGTGGGATGAATCAGGTAAAAATCATTTTCAACAATTTCTAAGTTCTCAATTTTTTTTTTGTATTTTAATAGTCTCAAAACTAATAATAAAAAGTTTGAAATGCAGATGTGGGCCCACGGCGACTAGCCCATCTCCATCCTTATGAGACGAGGCATCCAGCTACCGCAACCCCAGCCCCAGAGGGCCAATCAGCAGATATTCTGTCTGATTTAGAGCATCATCTAGAGCGCCTAAATCTAGACATTCCAGAGATCGACATAGATGATATCCCGCTCAAATTACAGAGATATGTGATTGGTGTCCCAAGACCTTAGGAGGTTCCTATGTAGGGTGGCCCAGGCAATGGTCTCTTATCATGATCATCATCAATGATAGGATGATCGTGTCATAGACTCATATTTTTGATCTTTTGTATATCATTTTTGCCTATCATAAGGTGTTTTCAACCTATGATCGAAGACGATGTATATTTTTGAAAAAATACTTCTATGCTATGACATATTACTATTACCGGCTATCTGTGTACATGTTATTGAATGTTGTTTAATTTATTTATTTTATTATTGCAAATGTCGATTTATCATACTAGAAGCAACTGCATCTGCTAATGTATTTAAATGTCTTGGAATATGCTGATATTCAATGTAATCAAATTCACGTTCCAAGAGAAGAACTCTTAAAAAAAACCATAATAACACTGGATTTCTAATGGCATAAACCCTGTTAAGCTTTAATACAAGTTCAGAATCCAACCTAACAATCAAACTCTGAATTCCAAATGATATGGATTCAGATAATAACTCAATCACTGCAATATACTCTACAATGTTATTTGTTGTTTGACTGAGGCTTACCCCATGCATGGATACTAACTCATTAGAGGGTGAATAGATAACCCAAGCTGGGGAAGAAATGTTCCATGTACTACGACAAGCACCATCAACAAAACCAATGTAGGTTTGAAGAGATGACGACATCTGCAATATCAAGAGTAAAACCCATATAAGCAAGAATAGTGATAAAAACACACTCTAAACTAGGCGCGCTTTTATAATCTAAGACACACCAGCAGTAAAGAAATCTAATCTAATAAAAAATCTCCACACCAAATTTAAGCATAATATCTCGTCAGATAAAGCCCATTTCTGGGTTTATCTAAAGGGACACCGTTGAAATCTATCAGCTCATAGGACCCTTTTGCCAGCTTTCGCTTAACAATGAAAGGACCATGCCACATGGGCACAAATTTTCCAACCCCTAGCTTATCGTTGGCTTGATCGTACACTAAGACTAGGTCTCCTTCTGAAAAATTACCAGGGATAACACTTCTATCATACTAAGCCTTTATTCATTTGACATGAGCCTCGTTTGCTATTGTAGCATTTCGTTGATTCTCATCTAGCTAAGCCAAGTAAAAAAAATGTTTCTCCTCTTCAGACGTAGCTGGGAGTAACTCTATGGCTGATTTCAATGACATAATTTTGCATTCAATAGGAAACACAGCTTCCAAACCGTAAACTAGTTGAAAGGGAGTGAAACCAGTTGATGTTTTTATTAAGGTCCAATATGCCAAAAGTGCTGAAAATAACATGGAATGCCAATTCGACTTATGAATACCAATAATTCGTTTAATCATAGTGACTAAAAATTTATTGATAGCTTCAACTAGACCATTAGCCTGCGGATAATATGGAGTAGAACTATCGGGGTGCAGGCCAAGTTGATCTGTTAGTTAAGTCATCACGATATTTCGAAAATGACTTCCATGATCAGTAATAATGGCTTGAGGAACACCGAATCTAGCAATTATATGATTAAACACGAAATTTGCAGCAGTCTTGCCGTCTGCCAAAAATGTAGGCATCGCCTCGGCCCACTTAGTAAAATAATCTACTGCTAGGATAATATATGCATGCCCCCCGGCCGAGTGAGGGTTACATGTAATAAAGTCAATACCCCACTTTGCGAAAGGACTGAAAACAATTATAGGGTGAAGAGGAGTAGGTGGCGCACGCATTTTACAATCAAAGACCTGACAATTGTGGCATTTCCGGATTGCATAGATATAATCTTTAAATAATGACGGCAAGAAATAACTAGTGCAAAATATCTTTTGGGCTGTGGCATACCCAGACATATGACTGCCACATGCTCCAGAATGGCAGTCATTTAGAACCTTCTTAGCTTCTTCATGAGTAAGATAGCGTCGAAAAATAAATCCAGTCTATGACGATAGAGTGTATCACCAATAATATTGTATTTTTGGGATTAGAAACATATTTTCTGTCACTAATATCGTGAGATTTCATGCCGAAAATATTTGGTTTGGAGATAAAAAATAATATACCCATACCAAGGATCAAGTTTACTGATAAGAAACAAGGATTCGTCCACAATGGGCTACTCCGCCATAGTTTCACTATCAGTAGAGGGGAAATCACACATTAGTTCAGCAAAAACCAAAGATTTCTTTGCCTTGGATTTTTCAAATTGCAAGTCAAATTCCTGTAGGATAACTATCCATTTAGAATACTTTCCCCCCAGCAATTGTTTGGTCAAGATGTACATCATAGGGATACAGTAAATAATTACTGTGGTTTTGCGTAATAATATGTAGTGTCAAAATATTTAGACAGCTTGAACAGCTTCCAAGGCCAATTTCTCCACATGTGTGTATTTGATCTTGGTCGGATGCAGATTTCGACTAAGATAGTAAATGACATGTTCATTGTTGAATTCGTCTTCCTGAACTAAAACCATCCCAATGGTGGAATGAGAAGTGGCGAGGTACAAAAAGTAGTCCTGGTTGTAATTGGGGGGATGCAGTAACGGTGCATGGGTCGACGCATGTTTGAGTGCCTCAAAAGATCGATTAGCGATCTCATCCCAAAAGAATGGAATGTTCTATTTTAACAACCTGGTAAAACCCTTTGTTAACTCGACGTAGTTAGGAATGAACCGACGTAAAAAGTTTTCTTTCCCCTGCAAACTTTGGAGTTGGCGCAGAGTCAAAGGAGGAGGCAGATTAACAATAGCTTCAACCTTCGACGGATCAATGCGAATGCCTTCTTTTGAAACAATAAATCCCATTAAGCGACCCGATTCTACACAAAAAACACATTTGTGTGGATTTAGCCGAATTCGATAATGCCTACATCTCATAAATATTGCTCGTAAATGAGTGAGATGGTTGGCCCTACGTGATGAATGAGCAGGTAAATCATCGAGATAAGGCTGCACAATGTGCTTAATGTCATGAAACGCGTAAGACATAACCCTTTGAAAAGTTGCCCCAGCGTTCTTCAACCAAAAGGGAAGTTTGCAATAAGCAAATTTTCCCCACAGACAAATGAAAGTTGTTTTAGGTTGATCAGCAGGTAGTATGTTTATTAGATTGGAACCAATAAAACCATCCATAAAGGAAAAAATTTCACTACCGGCACAATCATCGATAATTTGATCGATATAGGGGGTTGGATAATTTTCTTTAGGACAAGCTCGATTAATATCCCTATAATCGGTACATACTCTTATCGTTCCTTTTTTTTGTTAACAGGAACAATATTCGATACCCAATCAGTTAAAGGAATTGGATAAATGAAACCTGCACGAAGTAATTTCTCAACTTCGGCTTTGATAGCAACAGCTTTTCTTGGATGTATTTGACGTAAACATTGACGAACAGGTTTGGCATCTGGGTAAGTTTTGATTTCATGTATGACAATTGACAGATCGATCCCTCAAATTTCTTCATATGACCAGGCAAACACGTCACAAAATTCTTGAAATAGGGCTTTATAAGTTTGGATTTCATCTTCCGTACAGAAAGAACCTATATGAATGTTTTCAATTATTCTTGGTTTAACTGAAATGTCAATAGGAATCGTTCAAGAGATATTTTCCAAATTTAAGTCAGAATTAGGATTTTGTAATGGATTCTGCGGTTCTTTGACATATTCATCAGTGAAAATAGAAGTGAAATCATTTTTCAGAATGACCCAGCTCAGGTAAAAATGAAGATCGGTGATGTAGATCTTCCCATGGTAAATCGTCAACAGACAAAAGTTCACGAATTTTCTCATCAGTATAAACAAGATCGGGAAATGTCGTTGTGGCTGAGCTAGATATAGAAAGTGATTCCTCATGGATCCCATTCATTGGATCAATTTTGGTTGAAGAAGGTTCAGAAAGCAACTGTATAGCCTGATATGAAATTTCAAATGGACTCAAAGGCATCGTGCCATCGAGTGAATCTAACTCGAAGTCGGTAGGTACGATCCAAGGATCATCAAACATAATATTATTTGATGAAATCATATGAATGGTTGCGATAGAAGGTGATACATTAGGAGGAGGAAAGGAAAACGTTCCTAGTAAACCATAATCTTTAATGAAACCTACTCCAACATCCTTGTAAGGGATAGCCGTTTTACTGACGTACTGGATTGTTTCTATAGAGGCTGGATCGGAAGAAAAATAAGTCAACGGATCTATTGTAACGATCCTTCCTTGATGTGGAAACTTGATAAGCCGAAAGATCGAAGAAACAACAACAGTCATAGCATAAGACCAACTACGACCCAGGAGAAGGTTGTAATCTAGAGGGGCATCAACCACTTCCACATCTATATTTATGGTTTTGCCTTCGACCCCTATGGGTAAATCCTGCAAAATACCAAAAGGATGGAAACCTCGGCCATCAAAAGCCTTTAGAATTGTCAGAGACTGATTGAGTGTAGGAGAACCAAGCGATTTCCAACATTGGATCTACATAATACACGTTGAAGCTCCCTCATCAATCACAGTCTAAAAGATTGGTCCTTTTTTTACTAATACTTGAATCTAGAAATCCATTTGGTGAGGTAAGTGAGGTGTAATATTCTCTAAATCGAAGATTATTAGGTTCGAGTCTTGAATATCAACAGCTCCTATGGCAGAAAAAATTAATTTACGCTGTGCTGGGCACGATTTCAGCACTTCCAAAGCCGACATTGCTAAAGGGGAAATAGCTAAGTCCGCAACAATGTTGTAATTCTGAGCAGCTCTCGCATGTGGATTGAAAGCTGATTTACGAAGAACACCTTTAGTAGGTGGTTTGATTACTAACTCTGGATTGGGTTTCTCGATCTGTAGCGGACCAGAAACAGGAGGAGGTGTAGTTGATGTCTTTGTACTAGGAGATTCTACTTCTTTACCATCAACAGGATTCTTACTACCATAATCTTGTGATCGCGTCGCAATCCTGACATGAGACATCATTAGAATAGGTTCTTCTGAGGCATTCGAGGTAGAACCAACCATCTTACTATCTTGAGTGGGAAAAGGATCCTTCAAGACAATAGGTTGTTGTAAACCTTTAACAAATTTCGAAACCTCTGCTCGATGTGGGCATTATTTAGTAAAATGATCTTCATTGCAAATGAAAAAGGGATAGCGAGGCTTGCATTTTTTGTCATTAGATTCGTTTTTATCATTTTTATCTTTTGAATTATTTTTGTTTTTATTACCCCCTTTCTTTTTACCGCCAGATTTAGATTTGGACATAGATGTCTCTATGACATGAATGTCGGCAGAAATTTCAGGGGAAGAGTCCTTTCGGGGAATCAGGTAAAGTTATAATAGGAGAATAATTCTTTGAAGATTTCTTCTTGCTTTTAGTATTGACTGTACCAATCATACCATTAGCGGCATGAGACCCTGAAGGAGCTCCAATTATTTGACCTTGTTTTGGAAGATCGAGGATTTTTTCATGTAAAGTACCTGACTGCGTATAGATGAGGTCAAGGTACTGAGCTTGAGAAATGACTTGCTCCTCAATAACAACTCCGACCTTAGCTACATCTTCATTGATTTGCGTAATAATGATTTAACAAACCATTCTGCCAAAATTTGATCTGGAATGTAAACTTTCACCAAACGCCTTCTACGTCGCCATTCATGAATATGATCAGAAATATATGTGGATGTGGATTGCTTTAGCGAAGTCAATAGTTCCGTGCCATTGTCTTATTTGACATACAACTGAAAATGAGTTAAGAAGGCAGTTGCTAACTGACTGAAATTATTAAAAGAGCCTCATGGTAACTCGATGTACCATTTTGCGACAAGACCAATAAGAGTTCTTTGAAAAAGACGTAAGCGAATTGAATCATCAATTATTGAATTAGACGCACACCAGAGGTGATAAGTCATAACGTGATTTGACAGATCTTCTCCTGACTTACCCTTGAATTTTGGTATATCACTAGGCAACTTATGCGGCATTGGCGGCCAATATGGATGATAGAAAATTGGATCATTCATAAGGCATGTCAAATTAGGTAAATCCAAAGTTGCAATAAATGGTAACTGACGGTTAGGGTTGCGAAAACCTTGAGTAACCAAAGCAGTTCTAGGAGGAGGATACCCAGGATAACTGGGAATCAGATTTGTATTAGGAAATGTATAACCTCTCGGGAAACCAGGATTAACATGACCAAACTATGGTTGTTGAGGCTATTGATAAGTATAGCCACGGTATGGTTGATACTGATAAATTGGGTTTTGTGAAATGGGACCGAATTGATACTATCCCTGGTACGGTTGATACATGAATTTTGGTTGACTTGTGACAATCGTACTTGTACCAGCTTTTCCTGCAGGTATCTGGACCAAAGTTTGAACTATAGGTCCTGATTAGGGTACAGATACTTGAGGGATTTGCATGGATACAGGGATAGTAGAAACCAGGGTTACAGATACTCCAGAGACATGTGTTATAGGTTGAACAGATGTTGCAGTAGTTGCAGTAGTTTGAGGCAGAGTCTGAGGTGTAATAGGCCCAGACTTCTAAACAAAACTAGGTGTAGGGGTTTGAATAGTAGGCTGGACAGGTTGCTGGGTTGAACCAGAAACCAAAGGCTATCCAGGTTGAGAAGACAACTGGACATTAGGTTGCATAGTCTGTTGAATTTGGGATGGATCCCACACCATGTTTATTCTGGGGTATTGTCTCGTAGAAGGTTGAACATAAGGACCATAGCCTGGTTGAACATAGGGTTGATAAGTAAGTTGTAAATTTCTAGTTCCTTGTAAAAATGATTGACCAGAAGGTGGTTGGAAACCTTGAGTTGGGTACTGACCTTGAGGTTGATAACCCTGAGGCATGTACTGAATATGGGGTTGATAAGGACCTTGAGGAACATACTGAGTTTGGGCTTGACCTTGGGGTATGTACTGTCCTGAAGGTTGATAACCTTGTGGTATGTACTGACCTTGAGGTTGTTCTCCAAAATAATATTGTGCCATAGTTTGTCCTGGGAAAAATTTATCCTGAGGTTGCCCCCCAGGTGGTGACTGACTTCCTAAAGGTTGCCCCCCAGGCGGTAATTGACTACCCTGAGGTTGCCCCCCAGGTGGTAACTGACTTCCTTGAAATTGTTCCCTAGGCGGTAACTGACTGCCTTGAGGTTGAGGATTCAGAATATTACCAGAAATCATAAATATTTTCTCTGCGTTCGATATTTTAGTTTTAATTCCATTAAGACTAGATGATAATACTTGTTCAATCGGTCGAGGAGATACTCCTAAGAAAGTACTAGAAAGAGCCTGATACCCCACAGGAACAGAAGGACCACCATGTAAAAATTATTCCGGTGTCTGGGAAAACATAGATGACTCTCCTACCATAATGGATGAGGGATAGTAACCTCTAGGCATAGGATGAAATGGAATTCGAGGTGGAGAAAAATCAAGACCCGAGTTTTCTAAAAATTTTGTCAAATATAGATACCAAGCGTCACTCTGAATAGGGCTATAGAGAATGGATTCATGCTCCCTAAGATTTAAAGACTGAGGCGATTCAAGAAGAGATATCTCTTCGTCTGGACTAGCAATTTCTTCAATAGAAATGAGGCCAGATGGAAGATCTTAAGTAACAATATTTCCTACCCTAGGTGAACCAGGATCGCTAGAAGTTGGTGTAATAAATCCCGAGGATGTTTCCAAAACAAAATGTTTAGTGTCAGGTTCAGAAATTTCAGGTTCGTCAGCTAGTTCACTGGAAGGAGAAATACTACCAGTAACTTTGGAAACTGAAATCGGTTCTTGAATGTGTTTTGTTGTGGGTATTTGATGATCAGGATGAACAACTATAGATGAACTTCCAATTTCTGTTGATCTAATTCTACCGCTACTAGATGATACTAGAGCACGTGGCCCTTCAAGTTGATTTGGTGTATATTCAAGGGGCTTCCCCTGAAGTCTCCGGGATTGTCTTGATAATTTTGCCACAATTAAACATTAACCAATCACACGCAAACAAAGAAAATTTCATTAAAAACACCTAAAGTCTCTAAAGAAACAAGCAGTTGAATCACACACCTAAAAATCTAAGAGTTCAAACCACACAAAAATAGTAACTTCTTGTACTAAAAACACTAGTTGGTGATGAAATCCAACTTAGTAGAAATTTAATACAGAAAGGGCAGTTGGAACAGTTACCCTGACAACCTGCTTAATGAAACAGACTGGCACAAGTTTCTTCACAAAACCATCTCGTGTGAAGAGAACCCCCCAGAGAGTCTAAGTGAGTCTAGTTGATGTCTGCTCCAGGTATAGTCAGATCTTTCATTCACCGTCACCTTAGGAAATAATATTAAGCTTATGGACACTAAGGTTACCAAAAGTAACAAATACAACGGGGGGAACAGTCTACGATCCGATTCCACGCGCAAGGGAAGAGTAACAAAGCTCAATCCCCTTGAAGGCTCCTCGACATGGTTAATTCGAGGTTTACCGACAAGTGACGCTAGGCTCCTCGATAATGGTTAATCCGAGGTTTACCATTTGTAATGCGTGCAAATCTTCTATCTTTCCAAATGAAACAGAATTGATTGTCTCAAAGGTTCGGATATGATCTCGCGATTAACACCTTTAAGAGAAGCTTCCCAGTTTGTACCAATTACAATTGGATTTATTTCCTACCACAAGATTTATCTACTTGTTTGTTTTTACTATCTTGGAGATTTAATTACTCCCTACTCCAAGATACTATCCTAAGCTATATTGGTGGTAAGATCCCTAGAAATAAAAATATTACTAGATGAATTTTAATTAAGCGTTTCTTTTATGGGTTGTTCTTTAAGTCAATAGGTATGGAAATGAAACTTCGATGGTGTGAAGACTCGACTTCCAAAAACACTAAAAATTCACCTAAAAATGATAATCAATTCGTTTTCTTTCAATGAAATTCTAGCTAAAGAAAGAGTTCGAGAATGCAATTCTTTTCAAGAGACAATTCTTTCTTTGAACATAAAGAATAACTGGAAGAAAATATTTTTATCTTTTCAACAAGAACTCAAAACGAGACAAATTATCAATGCTCACACTAAAACCCTTTCACTTTCAAGACTTGAAACTACAAAAACAACTTTCCTTCAAAAGAGATCTACAAATTTTAAAAAGCACCCAAAACTACAAAAACTAATTTTGAGATCTACAAACTTTAAAAATCTAATTGAATAAAAGCTTTAAATTTTTTTGAAGAATGTTTTACTTAGTTGCTCAGTAAACTAAGGATTTATTTGTCTAGAATAATAAACAAATCAAAAAACATCCAGATATGTTTCCTTTATAAAAATGAAATTCAAAACTTATAACAAAGTTTTTTCGAAGATTTGCAAAAAAACAACTAGATATATTTCTCAAGAAAGGATGGATTTCACAACCAGGTCAGACTCATCAAGAAGACAAAAAGACCAATGTGATTTGAAGTATTTCAAAATTCCAATCTTTGAGTCACTACAGAGACCAAGTGAAAAGAAATCCAAATATGAAAAACTTCTAGAAAATCATCAAAAACATAAATACTGTTGGAACTCACTCACAAAAGGCTTTTGACAGAAACAATACCAATATGGGCAGATACTAAAACTCTAAATCAAATTAAAGATAATCTAGAAAAAGAAATCTAGAGTTTTTCCAAAATTTTAATAGGGTCCGCAGGCTCCCAGAAGTAACAGGTGCGGTCCTGCACTGGTTACTTAAGGAAAGTGTGAAACTGCGCACTATGCAAAAGAACAAAGTGCAGTCCCCAGAAAAGTTCAAGAAAAACATAAAAGATTTCAAAATTTTCAAAAATAAATAAAACCTAAGCTACCCAGGCAGATATCCATCAATCAAAAAGCAGAAAAATCTTTTCCTCAAATCAAAATAAAGGAAAACCAAAAACAACAAGAAGTTTCCCTAGCGGAGTCACCAATTTGTTGAGGGGATAAATCAATCTGTAGGCAAGATCAATCTCCCTAGTACCAAAAATTAATCTAGCAACAAATAGCCAAATAAACCTATCTTTCTCTAGACATATGCGATTTACAAAAGAATACTATAAAGGTGTTAAGAACTTACCGTAAATCTAATGCTTGTTCTAAGTAGTTGTCCTTCGGTCACTTGAAGGAGTTATCTTTAAATACCTGTAGTCACAAACAAGTAAACATTAAAAAGCACCTATATAGTAAATATTATAAATCATTCCTGTCATGGTGATCAAGGAATCCATGAAATAAATAGTTAATTACTAGCTTATTGAGAAAAATGAATTCATTTGTATTAACTTTGAATAAAGAAAACCTTACAACCTTAGCCTTGATGTTGAATAGGCCTTCCCAGGGTCTGAAGCAGGAATCTCCTCTACTCTGACAAGCCTTTCACTCTTCCAACTAAGATAGATAGAGGTATGTGATCTCTCCTCACAAAAATCTCAGTTAAATGAGTCTGAATCCCAACAGCACTTAACCTCAAATAATTCTAAAGCTTGAACTCCCCTTGAGGCTACCCAATTCCTCTTTATATAGTGCAAAAGAGGAGGTTTCAGTTCCAACTATGAAGGGATAGAATCCTCCTTCAAAGGGATATGCTCCTCACATCAAGGCGTTAGCTCCTTAAGGTAAGGGATACATGAACCTCAAAAGACTGGTTCTGCCACTGCAAGATTCTTTCTAGAGGCTTCTAGAATTTACTGAAAGTAATATTTTTGAGTTTACTTGCACCTTTTTAATCTTTTACAGGGTCCACAACTATAACATAGAGAAAGTGTGTGTAGGTATGCAGGAGTCATGAAAATTAGGTGCGGGACCGTAGGCAAGATGAAGAGAAAGTGCGATACCAGAGTTAAGGAGATTTTTAAGAACTTTTCTCTTATTTTCAAGGCTTGACATGAAGAAATGATATGTTAGACTTGAAAAGGAGGAAGTATGAGTGATAATGAGCTCATACATATAGCAGAATGTCAGAATGACAATTTTCACTGCAACACACTGAGAGCATTTATTGGAAACAACGATGCAAATTTGGGCTGAGGAAGCCCTACAACTCTCGTAAAATCTTGATGGTACCCTCAAATTCCTTCGGTAAACATAGTGAAGCATCAATTTGGAAGTTGATGGGTTGGAAAAAAAAAAATTGGTCAATGAAGCACAGAGAGTTGTCACACAGAGCGTCAAATTCATCTTCCTAATCTGGAGCACTGTCAAAGCATTGAAGGTGAAGATGAAGGTAATCACCTTGCAGTGACTCAAGACGAGTCACAAGATTGTGTTAGGGGCCTGTTGGAGTGGGTTACCCTTGGGTGCATTTTTAGGTTAGTTTTGTCTAATTTTTTTTATACGCAATATGTGAAAGTAGTCAAAGGGGCTTTGGGGAAGGTCAAAGTCCCTTAATAATTGTAATGGGTTTAAAGGAGAAAATCATGAGTCTCAAACCATGGTTTGAGACCATGGTATGTGCATGTCTGTAATAGTATAAATATACAAGGATTGAGTCAAGGATATAGTATATCGGATGTATGGTTGTTGTTTAATGTTTTGATATAAGTTTGGGTTTGTCTAGGTAGAAAGGCTCCCACTCGCTATGTGTGCAAAGACCTAAGTCTTGGCTATGTGCGGACTTTATTGGTTATGTGCAGACTCTGCTGACTATGTGCACAGAAGGATTGAATGTAATGAGTTGCATATTTCTTAATAAAGAAGAGATTTTTAGCGAACTTGGACTCTTACGCGATTTTTTGTATTGATTATATGTTATTTGATCTAAGATCTAAATTTGTTATGTGTTTCATATTTAATTTTTTGATTGGTTAATTTAATCTATGCATGAATTGGTCGATGATAATGTGTATATTTGAATGATGTATACTTAATTAATGTGAGCAAATTATATTGAAGTATTCTCTCATAATTTGCAGAAGGGTTTGATATGTTGAATCTGCCTGCGGGCATCTGTTATATTGTTTGCACTAAGTATGATTAGGGAAACTACATCAAAACCTTGCTCAGGGTGCGGAAACTTGGTTCCAACACCCCCCCATAATGCTTCAGGTGAGAATTTGATCTGCACAAGCAGGTCACTGCCAAAAGGGCTAGTAGTTGGAGGGTTTTGTTGGTTGTGTGATAACTCCGAACAGGGGTCAGGACCCCTCAAGCCAACAATGCTTACTGGATTTATTTATTAATCTAACTAGTCATGACTCTTATGGGTCCCCTTGGGATTATTACGTTAATAAATTGGTTATGGTTGGATCCTAACAATAAAAGTAAATTAAAATGAATGTAATTAAAATATGATTATAATAAACATATAAGGGTCTATATAATAAAAATTTATTGTTATATGCTTATATATGATGAGCATGTATTAAGCAGAGTCTAGCATGTGTCAAGAGGGATCAAATATCTTCACATGAAATCCTATTTTAGAATAGAAAATTTGAAAAATAAAATGCATCCTTGTCATCTCTTGATATATCTCATTGAATCTGTAGTGATTTACTCTATGTATATATAATGCGTTATTTTTCATTGTTTAATAGTATTTTTTAATGTTATAGAGAGTACACAACTTAAACTTGTAATTCCCAAAAAAAATTGCTAGATTTAAGGAAAATTGACAAAAGAAATATACTTGAAAAAGAACTAAAATATAAAATAGTAATACTCCTTCAAACATTATAACCTTGAAAACCTATTTTTTTCAATTGCTTTATATGATATATAGATTATTTTTTAAAACAATATATAGTATATAGATAACTAACATTAAAATATTTTGCATAATATGTTCATTTCCACATACATTTTATCTATAGACTATCATTGTCCACATCAAAATGTTTTCCCTTTGTTATTAATATAGTTTAAGTGTAATTCAATATTATTTAATCATCCATATTAAAATATTTTATTAATGATCCATACTGAATTTTTTTACTATGGTGAATATTTTTAGATATCATATTTTAATCTTATATTATTAATTGAGTGGATTATGCATCTCAGTCTTATTAGGAATATTTTTAGATATCATATTTTAATATTATATTAATAATTGAGTGGATTATGCATCCCCATCTTATTAGGAATCACTTGATACATTAATTTTATTTTGTAACTTAAAAAAAAATTCAACATTGAATATTTTATCATATATAACATTAAAAAAATTCAATTGAACATTTTTTTCTATATGTTCAAAGAAATTAATAGTATTTTCATGTTGGCATAGATTAGTGAAGATATATCTTTAAATAGTTTATTTAAATCACATGTGAAAATATTTTTGAAAAGTATAAAGTTCAAACATATTACTCACATTTTATTTTATCTTATAATTACTCAATATCTTTTTAAACTTGATATTAAATTATATTACATCAATATTTTATATATGACTAACAATGAGTGAAATGTATTTATCACATTGGGCTTTAATATCAACAATAAATCAAATGAAATTAGTAAGGTTGGGATTATTGATGTTGATGTTTTTAAATAAACCTAACTAAACATGGATATTCATTTTTAGTTTTTTTATTTATTATGGCTTACATTGCTTCTTTGTTCACGGAATATTTTATATCTATTTTAAGAGGGACACAAGGAAACTGCACATTGAGCATGAATGTAATCGCACATCACCCTCATACTAAGGTGTATACTTTATAACATTGTCTTTGAACCCATAGGCTCATTCTACATCCCAGTATGAGGGGATGTGGAAGTTTGTTCATCCATATGCTCCCTTTAAAATAAAAATAAAATTTAAATTATATTCTAAATAGAAAAATAATGCCTTCTATAATAAAAAAAAATGAATAGAATTTAAAAAATATATGAGCTACAATTTTCAAAAATATTTCAACAAGAGTTTTAGATATATCATTACAAAAGATTGTGCTTAAAACATTTATTATTTAGCATTCAAAAATACAATTTAAGTAATGAAAAATAACACATTCTATCTTGCACTCTAAAGTAGCTTGCACATGAATAAATTTGATCCCTCTCACCTCATGTTACATATGTACTTAAAATGGATCTATGTTGGTTTTATTATAGCTGAAATTTCTTGTTTATTTAGAGAATATTTTTATTTCATTTTCCTTGTTTATTTAGAGCATATTTTTATTTAATTTTCCAATCAACACGTCAACACATCAACTCTATGTTGAACATGAATGGAATCATGTATCACCTTCATACTAAGTTGTAGAATGTTCCATTGGATGCAATCACACATAATTCTCACACCTACTTATACAATGTGCATCTAGGTGAAATTTTTTTATAATAGTAATAATAATAATTTAAAACAAAGTTATAATTTATTTAACTTAAAAAAAAATCATGACAATGTGAAAGGTATCATCATGTATGTCTTGATGTCTTATGAACTATTTAATTGGTACGATTATACTACTTACTAGTGTGTTCATATAAACTAGCCTAGATCCATCTTAACTCCAGATCTATCAATCGCCAAGAGCGATCAAATCACTAGAGGTGAAAACCTCTTTTTTGAGTGCAAAACTTTAGGAAAGGTTTGCACCTTGAGAGATTTGATCCTCACTCTCGATAGATCCGTAGCACATGGATCAAGGTTTTGCTACTGTGGTGTCGCCAAGGGAAATTTATTGAAGATATGATTAATTTTATCAATAGTATGTAAATATATCAAATATTAATATAATCATTTTAAATATGCTAAATATTTCTGAGATTAACTTGGTCATTTTAATTTTAAATTTTCTTAGTTACCTCAGTTTGTTGAGATGAAAAATATTGTTAATAACTTTAATGATGAAAATGATGAAATAATTTTTTTGAATGTAAAGTGACAATAGTAATGTTGAAAGATAGAAAATGTGAATAATAAGGATGTACTCATGTTACAAATAGATTAATCTCAAACTATTCTCTTCTACTATTCTTATTGTTACCCTTGTTAGTTTTGTCATCTTTTCATATTGATTATATGAAAAAGAAAATTTAAATCGTAAATCATTTAAAACTTTAGCTTGAGCTGTTGTTGTAGTAAACATGATACCTTGTTTCTCTTTCTCTATAATATTAATAGGTTAAATTAATATAACACATAAATCAATGTGCATTGTCAATAACATTTTGTGGTTACACTAAAATCAATGAATATTGTTAATCCAATCACTTTAAAATTAATGTACCATCATATATCCAATTACATCAAATCAGAAATCAACATCTACATTGAAATCAATGCATTTAAAGCAAGCAATCAAATAAGATTAGAAAATAACTTCTACACTGAAATCAATGAATTTAGTGCAAATAATCAAATAGGATTAGAAATAATCTACATTTAAATCAATGCATATATTGAAAGCAATCAAATCTAATTATAAATCAACATCTACATTGAAATCAACACTTCCAGTGCAAGCAATCAAATAGTCTTAGAAATCACCACCTACGCCGAAATCAATGCATCTAGTGCAAGTAATCAAATATCATTAGAGATATATATCTACACTAAAATCGATGAATCTAGTGCAAATAATCAAATAGGATTATAAATCACCATCTCCACTTAAATCAATTCATCTAGTGCAAGAAATATTCTTCCCTCTCTCTACCCTCCATCCATATCTATATCCCCTTCCATCTCTTTTTTTTTTCTCTCTATCTCACCCCTCTAAACACACATGCTATTGCACTCCATATCTATCAATATTTTTGTCACTCCCTCCCTCTCCCCCTCTCCCTCTTCTTCCCTCTCTTCACCTTCCATCTATATCTCTATCTTCCCCTTCTCTCCCTCTGCCTCGCTAATATCTCTCTTTCCTCCTCATGTCCTCTCTCCCTCTCTCTCCATATTCCTTATCACTCTCTCTCTCTCCACATTTATCTCTCTATGTCTTTCTTCTTACCTTCCTCTCTCTCCCCCTCCAATTCCATCTCTCTTTCCCTCCCTCTCTTTACTCTCTCACATCATCTCTCTCTCTCTCTCTCTCTCTCTCTCTCTCTCTCTCTCTCTCTCTCTCTTCACCCACCAAATATTTACTATATCCCTCCCTCTCTTCTTATCTCTCATTCTTCCCCCCCTTTATCTCCATCTCTTCTTCTTTGTATCTGTATCTCACCCCCAAACATACACGATCTCTCTCTCTATCTCTCCCTTGTCACTCCTTCTCTCTCTCCACTTCTCACTTTCTATATTTCTTATTTCCTACCTCTCTCCCCCTCCAAATCCATCTCTCTATTGATCCCTCTCTCTGCCTCCAAATCCATCTCTCTATCAATCCCTCTCTCCTCCTCTCTCTTGTCCTTCCTCTCTCTTCCTTTCTCTCCTGCCTCCCTCTCTCTTCCCTCCAATAATCTCTCTTCCCCCATCATTCTCCTCCTCTCTCTCAAGTCTTCTCTCTCATACTCCCCCTCTCTTCCTTTCTCTCCTACCTCCCTCTCTCTTCCCCATATCTCTCTCTCTCTATCTCTCTGCCACTCTCTCCCTCCATCTACATTACTATATCCCTCCCTCTCTCCTTCTCTCCCCCCTTCTTTCCATACATCCTACTTTGTCTCTTTATCTCACCCTTAAACATACACACTCTCTCTCCATCTCTCCCTTGCCACTCCCTCTCTCTCTCTCCAATTACCTCTCTCTATTTCTCCAACTTCATCTCTCTATCCCTCCCTCTCTCAAATTCTCTCTCTGGTCCTTCCTATCTCTCCCTTTCTCTCATACCTCCCTCTATCTTCTGCCATCTTTCTCTCCCTTTATCTCTTACCCCCCTCTCGCTTTCGCCATCTGTGTCTCCTCTAATCCTATCACTATCTCCCTCCCCCTCTCTTTCTCTCTCTCTACCCTCCATATTTGTGTCTCCCTCTCTCGCTCTTCATTCCTCCTCTCCCCTTTCTTTTAGTTTATTTCCATCTCTCCCTTGTCAATCCCCATATATCTCCACCTCTATCACTCTATATATTTGTTCTTCCCTCCCATATATATCTAGAGTTAATATATATCATGATACATTTATATATAATAAATTTAATATTGTATTAATGGAAAGTTATTAAATTTAATAATATTAATATTATAATATACTAATATGAGTATTAGATTTAATAATAATAATAATAATAATAATAATATTTAAATATTATATTAGGCTTAATAATGTTTTTTTTTTTTGCATTTGTATTAATAATAATTTAGCCCATGGTATTTGGACCATAGGCTTCACCTAAATAAAACCTAGTTTTTGAGTGTTCTTAAATGTAAAGAAGATTATGGAGTAAATATGAAAAAGAGGTTTTATTTACTTACCATACCTCTGGTTTAGTTATATTTTTATTTATTTACCATACCTCTTTTATTTACTATGGTATTTGACCCATAGGCTTGTTATATAATTAGATTTTTATTTAGAATCATCTTTGATATATTTTTTATTTATTTACCTTACCTATTTATACCTCTTTTATATTTATTTATTTACCATACCTTTTTATACCTATTTTATATTTATTTATTTATCATACCTCTTTATACCTTTTTTTTATTTATTTATTTACCATAAATATGGTATTTGGCCCATGGTATTTAGCCCATGGTATCAATATTAATTTGTCCCATAGTATTCGTCCCATGGGCTTCATCTAAATAAAGCCTCATTTTTTAGTTTTTTTAAATATAAAAATTTTTATGGAGTAAATATAAAAAGAATTTTTTATTCATTTACCATACATCTAATTTATATATATTTTTATTTATTTACCATAGCTCTAGAGTAAGTATAAAAATAAGTTTTATTTATTTACCATACTTCCTGTTTATTTAGATTTTTATTTATTTAAATTATTAAATATTGCAATTTTGATGGGTGAATATTTATATCTTTAAAATTTTTAATGTATCCATAGAACATGGGTTTTATTTTAAAAGATTCATTTTATAAATATTTATTTAAAAGAAATATTTAAAGATTTTGGATTTTGATTGTTTGTGTGAATTAACTCTATTCCTTTGATTTAGGTAATGGTATTGACTTTAGTAAAGAGTAAAGATGTTTAAAATTTTACTTAATTTGGGAATTCAATGTGGTAATTTTTTTTGTTAAAGGTAAATTTATGGTCCATTCAAATTCAGGTATATAATAAAGCAATTACTAAGATTATATGAAATTATGTAAAATTAAATATTAGGTTAATTATTTGGCCAATATTAGCAAAAATAATCACGGGCGCAATTAAATGGCAAGTAAATGCATATAAGAAACAAAATATCATATTTCATTATTTATTTTACATTGGGAATATTTAAAAAAATCATAAAAATGAATTAAATTGTTATTATTATTAATTATAAAAAGGATTGTTATATGACCTAAACAAATATACATTAAAAAAACATGTAACAATATTCTTAACAATGAAATTTGACCCTCATTTTATTTTCCTATAAATAGGTTTTGTTACAATACCATGGCCTATTAGGACTACATGCTAGTAAAATTATAACTCATTTCATGTGACAATTGCTTATATGGTTTATTTTAAATTAATTAATTTAGTTAAAAGGAAACAAATAATAATTTATTTTGAAAAAAATCTAAAGATTTCAAGTGCAGGTTAAATCCCTACCATCTACCAAAAAATTATTATTAATTAAATTAAAATTTTAAAAGCCCTATTCCAAAATATAAAAACAAATCAACATAAAAATATATATCAAAATAAATTTATTTACATACATAAAATTTACCTTATTTAAAATTCTTTAAAATTATATATACGTGTTTGTTTATTTAATTATTAGTATTATTATTAAATAAAGAAATGTTAATTATTTAAAATTTAAAATTTAAAAGAAATAAATATATAATTTATTTATTTATTATTATTATTATTATTAAATTTATGTAAATATATATAAATTCAATACTTATATCATTCTAAAAGTTTAACCTATCTAAACATCATTTAACATCTATATATAAATAAAATATGTAAACACTCCTCCCTCACATACACACATAAACATATCTTTAAAGAAAAAATTTAAAATAGGTATAAGACAGTGGAACAATACTCACTTACAAAAATAAAAATATGGCTATTTATATTTATAAATAGAATGCCATATTCATAATCATTTTTATAATACTTTTAAAACCAAAATAGTAATTTTTTTAAGAAGGTGTAGTTTTTCATTAAAAAAACACAAAAACATTCAGCTAAATAAAAACATAAACATGAAAAATAAACTCGTCAAAGTAAATATCTAAATTAAGCTTATGATAAAAATAAGTGTTCTATATGTATCTGTTTCTTCCTTTTTATTACTACTAAGCTTTTGTGGAGGTAGATATCTCATTTAATAATGAATTAATTTTATAATGACTTATTTTATAGATATCAAATTTAAATTAGCTTAAAAAATATGTTTGATAGTCGTTGAAGGTGAATTTCCAATTGTTGTATTAAAATTTAAAATATGTTTCATAATCATTGAATGTATGTTTTGAATTTTTAAATATTTCATGGTCATTGTTATGATTTTTCCTTTTAATTTTGATGGAAAATTTAAATGGATGTGAAAGAGTTGCGGTTGAACTAACTCTTTTAATTATGACGAGTAGTGTCTCTAAGCATCATTTATCTTACAGGAATTAAATATTTGAACACTATCTCACAGACACATATATATGAATCACTGAAATTTAAAAAATTTATATATCTAAACATGATTTAACATGCAGGAATGAGATATTTAAATGCTTTCTCACAAACAAATATACCAATCACCGAAATTTAAAAATTTAACCTATCTAAATGTCATTTAATATGCAAGAATGAAATATTTATAGACTGTCTCACAGGAACTAAAAAATTAAAAGCACAACACCACCTTCAAAAAAATTGGTGTCTTCTCTTGCCTAGATACCAAAATCTCGAGATGGGACCCACAAGTAAATTGCGTTCCAAATTAGCGCAACCTGGGACTCCCTCTGAATCAGTGGGGAGGGAGACCTCGTTCAGATGATGGACTTTGATTTAAACATGGATTGGAATGAGTTATAGCCACTATCACTTTTTTATACTCGATCTCTTTCACGTTAAACTATTACTCTATACTCGGTTTCTTTCATGTTAAACTATTATGCTACCAGGCACGATTTATCAGTTGAAAATACGCTACTTGTTTTATTTTCTTGGGATTAGGTTATTTTACCACAGTGTTTTCTTCCCAAGATTAACTTGACCGTTTCTAGTTGAAGAGATTAACTGGTGAGGCTATAACTCCTATTATCTTATCATATAGATAAAAAATAACATATGTTTTCAGTGCACTAGACCGTTTTCAGTTGAAGAGATTAACTCGTGAGACTATAAATCCTTGTATTATATTGTCATAATGTCTAACATATAAAAAATAACATCAATTTTAAATGCACTTGACCATTTTCAACTCCCAATATTAAGAGATCTGATAGTACGTCAAGCTAATACTTTTAAATAAAATGCCAAAATTGGGAACACCGTTACTTCTAAAGCCCATGCATCTTGATTTCTTCTTTCTTTGCAATGCCTTCCTGTAATTATACGAATCCTTTGTCAAAAATCAAATATAAACTAGAACCCCACACACACATAGATATATATATAAACCAACAATGTATGCATGCAACCAATCCGCAAAGAAAGAATGAACGCTGAGTGGAAACTTACACCGATAATATAGTCGTAGATATTTCTTCGTTGATCGCCCTGCAGACTAAGAACCATCCCGTGATCCTCATCTCTAACAAAACTCCCATTACAACAAATTTTTTTCTTTATCTTATTGATAATCGGTTTGTGCTTTCCATCGTCCGTTTTGATTTTGAGGCCCTTTATTGTCGTGACACGAAATTCTTTGTTTTTTCTCATCCACAGGTCCATTCCTATGTGAATTAGGAAATTAGCCTCCGCCTCTACTGCTCCTCCTCCTTCTCTCCTGCGTTCTTCTAAATAGTGGTAAACAAACGTAGTCGTTAGGCATGATCCCGTAACACAGAAATAAATTCGATAAACTAAAAATTCTTACCATCATGAACATTCATTTCTGAATATCTTGAATTACAATATATGGTCGAACAACAACAATGGAGAGACTGAGATATATATTATAACGTCACACTAAAATATGGTGGAATAACAACAGTGGAGAGACTGAAGTCAACATTTGATCTTCACACAGAAATACGACGGAAATACGACGGAGGTCCAGTGAACCAAGAAAAACACTGTGCGATGAGATAAAAAATAGAGTGGTTTGTTTGACATGTAATTGTTTGTTTGTTTAATTAGTTTGTTACAAATTTGTTTCATTATTTAATTAATTAATTATAAGAGGTCACTGACGTCCACTCCACAACAACTTTGATGGAGCGTTGCACCACAATTCGCACCAAGGGTGAGCGATGTCGGGCCACCGAATCGACAACTTTTGAAAATAATGCTTAAATATTTCTATGTAATGGCTGATATTAGCCAGCAGATTTTATGATTTTCTGTTATTAAAAATTAGTGCAGCAAATTATTAGGATGGCCACTCCTCAGAATCATTGGCAGTGTTCAGAATGAATAATTAGTAGTTGATAAATCATAGAATTAATAATAGGTTTATTATATAAGAATGTATAAACATACATGATTCAATGTGAGATTTACAAGTCATAATGAATAGTAGTTGATAAATCATAGAATTAGTAATAGGTTTATTATATAAGAATGTATAAGCATACATGATTCAATGTGAGATTTACAAGTTGAGCAGTGATCTGATCTGATCTATGTGTTTTTTTTAATTGTCTTTCATTGTTTTTTTATATGTTATAATTATTTTGGTTTATTAGTTGGGTTAAAGAGCAGTGGCCATTTCAAATTTTACAATTGGTATTAGAGGTGGTAAAATTGTTTTGGGTTAAATTTTTATTGTTGGAATTTTGC
Source organism: Pinus albicaulis (assembly GCA_034641835.2). NCBI lineage: Eukaryota > Viridiplantae > Streptophyta > Pinopsida > Pinales > Pinaceae > Pinus > Pinus albicaulis. Next base: position 364,539 of record JAXQQM020058409.1, read on the forward strand.
CAAAGTTAAAATGTTGAATTCCAACATGCCTATTCCAGAATTTGATGGAAACAATTATGGTTATTGGTGCATTAAGATGTTGACATTTTTTATTGGAAAATATTTGTGGGAGATTGTTGAATCAAGTTATGATGAGCCAGATGATTTGAATGCCCTTACAGCCAATGAAAAAACAACAAGAAAGGAAGCAAGGAGGAAGAATGCTCAAGCTTTGTTTCACATTCAGATAGCTCTTGATAAGAGCTTATTTCCACAAATATCAGGAGAAAAAAATGCCAAAGATGCCCGGAAGACTCTACAAGAGGCTTACCAAGATAGTGATCAAGTTAAGGTGGTCAAGCTTCAGACATTGAAGAGAGAGTTCGAGAATCTAAAGATACAAGAAGTTGAAAGTATAAGTGACTACTATGTGAGAGTCAAAGATGTGGTCAACAAAATGGCTACACTTGGGGAAATGGTAAGTAATGAAGTTTTAATAAAAAAGGTATTGAGATCTTTAACACCTAGATGGAATAATGTTTCCATAATATTAGAAGAAATCAAGGATTTGACATAATTAAAGTTTGATCAATTGGTTGGATCTCTCATGTCTCATGAAGAAAGATTGAAAGACACTTTTGAAGTTGTAGAGAAAGCTTTTCCCTTTAAATTACATTACACAGAATGAAAATGCAAGTAGTAGTAATGCAAAAACCAATCAAGATCGAGGTAAATGGAAAAGCCAAATTTTTTCTAGAGGTAGAGGCAGAGGTGGCTCAAGAGGAAGAGGTACTTCCAGAGGAAGAGGTAGAGGTAGATTTGATAAGAGAAATGTTCAATGTTACTATTGTAACAAGTATGGCAACTTTGAAAGAGAATGCAGATTGAAAGAAGGTAAAAATGCTAACTATGCTCAAGAAAGTAATTAGTATCCTCCAGATCACTTATTTTTATCTTATGCCAAAGCTGACAATACTAGTAAAGATGTTTGGTACATAGATTCTGGATGCCTTAACCATATGACAGGGAATGAGAAATTCTTTTTAGCTAAGGATGGAAGTTTTAAATCCAAGTTCAAGCTTGGTGATGATAAATCATTGGAGGTTGTTGCCAAAGGAGCTATGGATATAAAAGAAAAAGAAGGTATAAAGAGTATTCATGATATTTATTATACTCCACAATTAAAGCATAATTTATTAAGTGTTGGGTAGCTATGTGCGAAAAATTATAAGGTAGTATTTGAAAATAAGACTTGTACTATCTATGATAAGATTAAGGGAAATAGGGTGATCATTGTTGTGCCTATGAAAAGAAATAGGATGTTTCCCTTGAGGTTTGATAAACATAGCAACAACCTTGCAAATATGGCTTATGGGGTTTCTTTTTGGTTATGACATCTAAGGTATGGGCATTTAAATTCTCACAGTTTGAAGTTTCTAACCTCAAATGCATTAGTTTCTGGTTTGCTCGAGGTAGAGGAGCATAAGGAGATTTGTGAAGGATGTGCTAAAGGAAAGCATGCAAGGGAAAGGTTCCCAAAGGGAAATTCATGGAGGTCTCATCACCCACTTTAGCTTTCTCATTCAGACATATGTGGTCCTATGCATACTAATAGTTTGGGTAAGTCATCATATTTCATCACTTTTATTGATGATTACTCAAGAAATTGTTGGGTATGTTTTTTGAAAGCCAAAAGTGAAGCCTTGGATACATTCAAGAAGTTCAAAGCACTTGTAGAAAACGAGAAAGGCTACAGGATCAAATGTTTGCGGACTGACCGTGGAGGAGAATTTTTTTCAAAAGCTTTCCAGAGTTTTTGTGATATGAATAGAATTTGGAGGCAACATACTACAACATACACACGCCAAAAAAATGGCATAGTTGAAAGGAAGAATCACACTGTGGTTGAAATGGCCATTGCTCTTTAAGCCAACTAATGCTTCTGTATCTAATGGTTTAACTCCACCAAGCAGCCCTTCATCAATTTCTTCAACATCAAGTTCAAGTCCAACTTCTTCTCCAATTTCTACAAGGAAGGTAATGAGATTGAGTGATATATATCAGAGGACTGCAAATCAAGCACATGAAGAAAACCCAATTGGTGAGACAGTGAATTTTTCTTTATTAGCCAAGGCTGATTTTGAACCATCATGTTTTGAAGATGCATGTACTAATGAGGTTTTGGTGCAAGCTATGCAAGAAGAGATGGATTCCATTCATAGGAATGACACTTGGGAATTGATAGAGCTTTCACATGACAAGAAAATTATTAGCACCAAATGGGTCTACAAGACCAAATTTAATAGTGATGGGAGTGTTGAAAAACACAAATCAAGATTAGTTGCCAAAGGATTCACACAAAAGTATGGAATTGATTATGAAGAGACATTTGCACCAGTAGTAAGACAGGAGACCATTAGAATGTTGATTTCATTAACAACTCAGAAAACATGGAGGATACCTCATATGGACGTGAAAAGTGCCTTCTTGAATGGGTACTTAGAAGAGGATGTATATGTGGAGCATCCACAAGGTTTTGAAGTGGAAGGAAAAGAGAATAATGTCTACAAGTTGAAGAAGGCTTTGTATGGTCTCAAGCAAGCACCAAGAGTGTCGTATGCTAGGATTGATGGATACTTTGAAGAAAAAGGCTTCCAGAGAAGTAAGAATGATCTTACCCTTTACTACAAAGAAGAAGGTATTGATATTTTGTTCATAAGTTTGTATGTTGATGATCTATTGTATATGGGTAGTAGTTCCAAAATGAATCATGAGTTCAAAGTTGCTATGATGAATGAATTTGTGATGAAAGATCTAGATCTCATGAAATATTTTCTAGGAATGGAGGTTTATCAAACTAAGGATGAAATTTTCATTTTCCAGACAAAATATGCACATGATATTTTGAAGAAATTTGATATGCTTGATTGTAATGGATCCCCTACTCCAAGTGCTCATGGAGTTGTATTATCTAGAGATGATGATGTTGATTTAGTTGATGAGACAACTTACAGAGGTATTGTGGGGAGCTTGATGTTTCTAACCCACACAAGACCTGATATTGCATTTTCAGTTTCACTTGTTTCAAGGTATATGACAAATCCATCTGAAATACATAAGAAGGCAGCCAAGAGAATTTTAAGATATGTGAAAGACACTCTAAATTTTAGTATTCATTACTACTCTACTGAAAAGTTTAATCTTGTTGGATTTAGTGATTCGGATTGGGGAGGTAGTGTGGATGATCTTAATTCCACATCTGGAAATTGTTTCTCTGATGGTTCTCGTTTGATTACTTGGAGCTCAAGAAAACAAAGCATTGGTGCCCTCTCATCCACAGAAGCGGAGTATGTTGCAATTACTTCAGCACGTACACAAGCTCTTTGGCTCGGAAATTTTTTGGAAGAAATTGGGGAGAAGAAAATTCAGCCTACAATCATTTATTGTGATAATGTAAGTGCTATCAAGTTAGCAAAGAATCCAGTTCATCACAGCAGGAAAAATCATTTTGACATGAAATATCACTCCATTCGGGATTTAGTGCAGAAGAATGATGTTGAATTAAGGCACATAAAAAATAAGCATCAGCTAGCAGATATCTTCACCAAAGCAGTTGCAAAAGATCAATTTTTGACACTAAGAGATAAGCTAGTAATCCCCCATTAAGAATTAAGGGGGAGTGTTGAGAATAATTCTTAAATATTTCAATGTAATTGCTGAAATTAGTCAGAAGATTTTATGATTCTCTGTTATTAAAAATTAGTGCATCAAATTATTAGGATGTTCAGTGGTCAAAATCATTTGCAGTGGTCAGAATGAATAATTAGTAGTTGATAAATCATAGAATTTGTAATAGGTTTATTATATAAGAATGTATAAACATACATGATTCAATGTGAGATTTACAAGTTGAGCAGTGATCTGATCTGTATGTTTTTTTTAATTGTCTTTCATTGTTTTCTTATATGTCATAATTATTTTGATTTATTAGTTAGCTTAAAGAGCAATGGCCATTTCAGATTTTACAAGGTGCATCGCATTGACACATCACAGTTAGTTTCACGCAACTCCATCGTAAATCATAGATAGGGATGTTTTGCCTTTAAATGGAAAGTAGGTGAAGGCTACGGTGATCGTGTTTTCTAATGATGTGATATTTTTATGTTTCTTTTGGAATGGAAGAAATAAGGTTTCATTGTTTAAATTGTATCTATATTAGTAATTGAGCCAAGAGGTTTTTTTTACAATACAGAATAAGGCACATGTGTAAGTATGTCATTTATTTAAAAAATTACAATCCAGTATGAGGGACATGTATCAAAAATAATAATAATTTTGGATGTTAAAGAAAAAACAAAAATTAAATAACTATATAAATAAACCATTAATATAAAATGGATTAGTACACATATTATGTAATCTTTATAACATTAAAAAATACAATATAAAAACTAATAAATTACACATTGTTTTTTCACTCTTGCAAAAAAAGAAATTTGATCCCTCTAAACTTATATTAAATCAATACTTTAGATAAATCTATACTAGTTATAAAAATAAATTTAATATCTTAAAAAATAAAATATTAAAATTTTGTAACCCAAAAAGTCACCTTGATCTACATATTGGTGTTTAGTTGTATAATAGGTCGATTGGAAGTCCAATATTTAACTAGTTCCTAAGCTTTAGCATTCTCAAACTAGTTGTTTCTCTAAGCTGTGATTGGCTTAAGCATTTTTTTGATGCATTACCTAACATGCTTAATTTCGTCTTTACATTACCATGCTACCATATCGAGTTTGCATTCGTGTTACAAGTATGTACTTGCATTGCAAGTGTATGCCTGGATTACCAGTCTATGGCATGCTTTACATTACCATGCTACCATATCCAGTTTACATTCGTGTTACAAGTATGTACTTTCATTGCAAGTGTATGCCTGGATTACCAGTGTATGGCATGCTTTACATTACCATGCTACCATATTCAGTTTGCATTCGTGCTACAAGTATGTACTTGCATTGCAAGTGTATGCCTCGATTACCAGTCTATGGCATGCCTTCTGGGACTTCGTAGTGCTTCCTGGTTGAGTTTCTTTGCAGTGTGAGAGATCTAGCACAAGCTATCTTGAATATATTTGAGGAAGATGTGAGCAAAGCAAGTTATCTCATTCTAATTTCATGGGTTTATTTATTTCTTAATGATGTGAATGAACCAATAAAAACAAGTGATTTTCTAGTTGTTGATTCTTTCTTGGATAATTTTGTTGTTGCATTTTCTGCATTTTATAATCTTAAACAACAATAAAATTTAGAAAAAATAAAAAAAATACTTCTAATCATGAAATTATTGATCATAGTAATATTTCCAAATCCCACAAATCTAAGATCTCATCACTTTATTTCGATGCCTCTAATTCAAAAGGATTTGGTGTAGGATGTATTCTTATGGATATGAATGGAAATAAGACCTTAATTGCATGTAGATTTGAGTTTGACTGTACTAACAATGTCATAAAATACAAAGCCTTGACTCAAGGGCTCAACAAAACTTCCAATATTGGATCTAGGTTCTTGAAATATTATGGTGATTCTGAGATAATTATTAGGTAGGTAAGGAATTCAGTTCATTACCTTTCAGCTCACTTTAAGACTCACCAATCTGATGTATGGGATTTGATATCAAAAATTTTGGCTTTCCATATTTAATATGTTTCTGGAACTATATATGAGGAGTTAATCTGCTAGACAATGTTGCGATGAATTCCTGCTCTTGAGTTTTTATTTAAACCTTCCACACTAGACACTCCTACTAATTGGCGCGTGTTTGACCATTATAAACAGATAATAAATTTTCTACATATGGAAGGAACCTTTAAGAATTTGGTTATTGATGAAGTCACATATGAAGAGAACCTATTTTTCCCAAATCAACTAACAAGAGCCATTTGATGATCTCTCAAGATGGTAAAATTGATCCCTAAATCTATTATGAGATTAGATCATCTCTCTAACTTACATGATAGGTTTAAAAAGGAAAAATACCTATAAAACTAATATATTTTCCATTCGCACTGAAGTCATATAACGGGAACTAGGGAAAATCCTCAATGTGTCAATTTAGGAGTTCACTATTCTATCAAGTTTTTTAAAAATTAAAAAGATGCATTTTCTTGTACATATGGTGATCTCAAGACCTTCCATCCAAACACTATGCAACATGCCATCCCTATGAACCCCAGACTAAACCCTTTTAGTTGTAATTGAGGAAAATGGACCTTAATCTCGAGTTAATAATCTCCTAGTAGCTAATCATTGTTTTTCCACTGTCACACATTCAATGGGTTGCAAATTTAGTACTTGCTAGGAAAAATAATGTTGATATATCTCATTGCATAGATTTTAGAAATCTCAATATATCTTCTTAAAAGCATCATTATCCACTCTCATCCATGAAACAAATAATTTAGTGTGTACAAAGATATGACACACTATCCTTCTTGGATGTTTTCTATGGCTATAATCAATTCAGGGTAGTCCCTACCAATCAACTTAAAACCATATTTAAAACTCCTTGGGATACTTTCACCTATAGGAAAATTCCCTACGGGCTCATTAACGTTGAATCAACCTTTCATTGAGCGATGGACATTTCTTTGAGAGGGCTTATCAATGAATCTGTGGCCATATATCTAGATGATATCATTTTTTCTCAAAATATAGATATGAACATCTACAACATTTGAAACATGTCTTTGAAATATGTATAAAATTAGGGATCTCCAAAAATCCAAAAAAAAATCCGTTTTTGTTGTTTTTGAAGGGAAACTTTTATTTCATATTGTTTTGAAAGATGGGATTGTGATTGATCTTGAGAACACATGTTATAAATTCCTTAAGTACTCCTAATTCTAGAAATTTTGTCTAATATTTTATGGGAAAAATCAATTATGTGAGACACTTCATTTCTAGTTTTTTGGAGATGTGAAACCCCTTCAGGACTTAGTTAAAAAGACTGATGTTTTTACATAGGGCTAACTGCAAAAACAAGCTTTCGAAACCATTAAAAAAACTATTGCAGATTCACCTAGTATCATTAGTCCTAACTTCTGTAAAGAATTCATTTTGTACACTTTTACTTTAGATACATATTATGCTTCTGTGATTACACACAAGGTTTATTTAAATATAGAAATACTTGTTGTATTCATTAGCTCCACATTCAAGGGATAGTAATTAAACCATGAATTGGTGGAAAAACAAGGACAACAGGATGAAAGGTACCAACAACTTAAGCACAGGTCACAACAATTGGGTAAAAGTGAACATGATGTGGACTACCATCTCACAATAGGTGGTTTGTTTAGATTTAGGGACAAGATCTATGTGTTGAACACAATGAGCTCAAGAAGATTATCTTGAGGGAATTTCATGTAAAGTTGTATTCATGTCACCAATGATACCAAAAGACATTAACAATAGTTAAGAAGGTCTACATTTGCCAAATTTGAAGAAAGAGGTGGTAGAGTTTGTTGTGAGATGCTTGGATTTTCAACATGTAAAAGAAGAGTGTAAGAATCTAGGTACAATATTGTGGTCGATTCTAATTCTAGAGTGGAAAGAGCTCATTTCTATGGATCTCATTACAGGTTTCTTGAGTACATATAGACAGTACGATTCTATTATGGTTATGGTTGACAAGTTGAACAAGGTAACTCACTTCATTCCTGTAAAGTCTACAAATTTAGCTAATAAGGTAGCACATGTCTTCATTAATAATATAGTGACATTGCATGGTGTTCCAAAAAATATTATATCAGACATAGATACTAAGTTCACTTCCACATTTTGGAAAGATTTATTTGTAGGTTTGGGACAAAGTTGGCCTTCAACACAAATTATCATCCATAGACAGATGGATAGAGAGAGAGAGGGTCAACAATATTATTAAGGATGTGTTAAGGATGTATGTCATGCATCAGTAGAAAAACTAGGAATATTATCTTCCACTAGTGGAGTTTGCATATAATAATGGGTATCAGGAATATTTGAAGATGAATCTGTATAAGGCACTCTATGGGCGGATTTTTAATACTCCTATCAATTGGATTGATCCAGTGAATAGGGTATTTACTGGATTCGACATGTTGGCATAGATGGAACACGAAATGTAGGCAATCAAGAAGAATCTAAAGGTATCACATGACATGCAGAAGAGTTATGTAGACCAGCATAGGGTATTTATGGAGTTTCAGGTTGGGGAATAGGTGTACTTGTGCATAAAGCCCAAGAAGATCTCCTTGAGGATTGGATCATGTTCCAAGTTGGCATCTCGGTATTGTCGACCTATCAATATTCTTGATAGGATTGGACCAGTAGCCTACTATCTTGCAATACCTTCGATAGTGAAATTCCATGATGTTTTCCATGTGTCACTGCTTAAGAAGTATGTGAAATATTTTGATCATGTGATTGATTTTTCTGTATTGAAGGTGGAGCTAGAAGGAGAATTCCAACCATAACCTAAGGGAATTTTGAAGAAAAATATGCTCATGCTCCGGAATCGAGCAATCAAGGAAGTTAAAGTGGAGTGGAATCTTTGGGATTGATGAAATTACATGAGATATGGATGATGAAATGTGGACTATGTATCCTTCTCTATTCGCTATTTGAGAGAATGTCTTTTGGTATATGTTTTGATGTTGTGATTTGGTTATGTATATATATATGTATGTTGTAAATACCGAATCGAGTTGCATTATAAATCCACAATAAGTGGTATCATGTTCATGATATGCTGGGTATGTCTTTAGTAGTATGATATGATATAAATGTTGCATCAAGCTCTGTTATCAATCTCCATGGGAAACATGTGTTTTAATGGTTTAGAGGATTCATTAAAAACTAAGGATGGTTTTCCCTATGGGGAGGGTTCTGTAACAGCCCCAGTTAAAATTCCATGTAATAAATTTAATAAAAGAAAAATAAGACCAAGGTCATGGGACACATATTCCAAGATGAATGTTGGGAAAAAACATAGTGATGGGGTGTTGAAGATTGCAACAAGAAACAGTGAAGGAGGCATCCTGAAACATCATTCCTGATCCTAGTTGGAAAGTGATCACCTAAACTAGGTGGGGACCACACAGGTGATTTTTGTCACAAAGTCTATTTTTAGACATGTCGATCATGATTCTATGAGTTGCAGGATGCTATTTATGGAGGGATGGTCAAGTTGGAAAAATAGATGGACTTCTATTTTTAGACATACTGGGTGGAGTCTATTTTTAGACTGCTAGTCTAAAAATAGATTAGTCGAATATTATTATCTCTTAATAATATCTAGACTATAAACATTATCTTATCCTCTTGGAGCACTTTAGTTCGAGCTAAAGATGTGGCACATGTAGCTGACAGAAGGAATTACACTATTCCTAGGGTTTAGTTGAGCTATTGCATGGTTGACTTCAGTTAGAACTTGTTAGGTCTCTGTAATAAGCAATATTGGCAAAGTCTGATCACAGAGTTAACATCATTTCAACCAACTTTGGGATTCTAGGATCTAGCCCTCCTGAATCCGGAGAGGGATCTCTCCAATATGTACAAAGATGGATATTGTCTTTGAAAGCTTACGGTAATGATATTAGGCTAGTTATGAGGTCCAAGGGTTTTGTTTGGTCTTTTCGGATGATTGAACATAATTTCTGTCTGAGGCAGAAAGATCTATATGCAAATAGGTTCAAAGGTGAGAAGTTGCAAGCAAAAGAGTAAGCTTCGATCAAGAAGAAAGATGATGGCAAGTTTTCAGTCCATTGGGCTACGGAGTCATAAGAGGAATTAATTTAAACATTCAGGTTCAAGAGTGATCTATGGGGCAGGTCATCTATGCCTAAGGATCTCTTTAAATTTTGATTTATGGAATGGAATGATACAATAAGAAAGGGAAATGACAGATACAGAACAAAGAGCAGCCCAAGATCTGGTAAGTACTTTCAAACTAGCCAGCCTTTGACCAAGCACTTAAGAAAAACATAGAAGCAAACTAGGATCTGGTAAGTACTTTGAAACTATCCAGCCTTTGATACACTTCCAATAGAATACATATAAAAACCAAGGGAAACTTGAAGGCAACTTTTGGAGTAGAAACTAGGGGGCTGGGCTCACCATAATCCTCTCCTACCTCTTCTTTACTTAGTTACTTCCAAGACGATCACAGAGATAACACAGAATGGCCTAAGATCTGATAAGTACTTCGAAACTAGTCAGCTTTTAACACATCCTAAGGGAAACAATCAAATAGTTGAGAAAACAGGAAAGGGACTCAGGGCTAACCTTGATTTCCTCAATTCATCCTCACACAACATATATTGAAAGTAACATTTAAAAATAACATTTAGCAGTGACAAAAGGATGAGGGAACGCTAGCATCCGTGTACTTAGACTGAATTAAATCATTTTCAAATAACACAGTTGAAAGAAAACATTTAAATAAATATTTCTCAGCCAGAGAAGGTTACTGATATACAGTAGGTCCTAACCCTGTTTAAACTGTTCTTTACAGTGGAAAATGAAACAAATTGAAAACGAAAACAAAATACAAGTTACGGTGAGAAAACCATCACCATCAGCATATACCAAGATCCCATAAATCAACTTGTATTGATGCTTCAAACCGGTTACAATCTTCAGATCCAATGTTTTAATCCATCTCTCTTCACAACCTAACCTATCTGCTACAAGCAGAGCTCCAAGAGCGAATGAAACCACTATTTACAGTCAAGAGTTTTCAGCTCAGTTACATAGAATGCTTCAACAATTACATTGACAACCAACTAATCCAACCCCTCACTCATCTTCTATTGAAGTATTTATAGAAGGATGAGGAGGTGAGATCTGATAAAAAGATCTTAAATACAATTAATGCAGAATTAATGTCTTCCTGGCCCTTGGAGGCTCGATGAAGAAATCATACAGGTGTTCCACTGCATTAATGTGTTTACACTTATGAAATAAGCTCGGAGGGAGCTTTGTTTGACATTTGAGGCTCTGCGTACTATTAGGGTTACTCTGCAAACGTTCTGTCATTAAATATCGGGCATAAATAACTTCTTTGGCTACTTCGAGGCAAGATATCTGATTTGTTCAAAAAATTCGGCCTCTGATTGAGCATTTTGAGGCAATAGGTGGCACTGCGGTGGTTGAGGAATCAATTTGCCTCAAAGTATGGGGGTGGAGGTAGTATGTGTGATGAACACTTTTAGGTTTTCCTTTAATCTGTGTTCTGAGTCGGGGATTAGGCTTTTGATGACCTTCTTAGCTGTAATCCCAACCAATCTGTCCGATAATCTGCTGCTCTGGTTCATTGTTGTCTTCAATATCTGATACTCTTTCTCTGCGTTGATTTTGACGGTATTCTTCAAGCTTTACAGGGATGCGCGGAAATCAAGGCTCATGAAACCTTGTTGATAACATTGTTCTTTACCCTGCGGTCGATCCTCTGGATAAATCGAAAGAACGGGAGTCGTCACCCTCGTCTTTCAGATTTTCCTAAAACACGACGAAAGAACCTTAAACCTGCAAAATAAAAACAAAATGAGAAAATCCTACGTTATATGGACAAATCTGCATTGGAGGGCGTGCTGGAAAACGGAGCAATCAGAGCCGTTGATCGTATTGCGATCAACGATTGGGAGCGTTTTGAAAATTCAGCGGAGAAAAAGGGGAACTGTACGATGGAATCGGGATTTTGCATGAGAACCGTCAATCTATAGAGATCAACGGCGGAGATCAGTTTTTGAACGCATCGGGGGAAGTTAACGGGTAGGCAAGTCCGTTAAAGGCCGAGCAAAAGAGGCAATCAACAACCGTCGGATGGGAGGGCCCAATCCGACGACGGAGGTGGATCCCGCTGCGGGGTTATGGAATAATAGATAACACGCGGGCGATGCGAAAGGACAGTGGTTTCGAAATAGTGGTGGGGGACACGCGTCGGCCGGCGTATGGAATTGCTAGCCGACGGGATAAAACCACCACCCGATGAAAAGTGGTGCGGAATGAAAACCACGGTTTTTGGAAACTGGCGTGCGGGAGGGGGGTCTACCAGGTGGGACTCGCTCCACTCCGTCGGATCTGGGGAGCAGATCGATGGCTGGGGAGGACTTGGGGCAATAAAACATGTTTTTTAATATTTCACGCCAAAACCTTATAACAGACGGGTTTTCGAATGTTCAGAGGAAAAAGAACGAAGAGGGGTTACATTTTGGCTTGGCGACTTAAGACTGAGCGGTCGGTCCTGGCGCTCGGGCATGTGGAGGAAGAAAAGGCAAGGGGCTTAGCCTGAGGGGCCTAAGCCTAACGCATAGAAACATGTGCTTTCTATGGTTTTCCAAAGAATTTCGAAAGGAAAGATAATTCCGATAAGGTTAAAGAATGGGTTTTTAACCTTGGGAAATGAGATTAATGAAGGGATAAGGAATAACATACGGTTTTGTGGGGTTTTTATGAATATAAGGAAATTGGAGAATGAAGGTAAGATGGAAGCAAGGGAGGGGAAAGGAAAAGGGATGCAGCAGTATTTGACTTGGATTTTCGTGGAATATCAGAGGCTGGGAGAAGGAAATGTATGAAGATCTAACCAGCAGTTTATAATTTTACCAAAAGACTTCAAGCACCAACAACTTCAGGACTGAATTTGTTTCTTAAAGGCTGCACAGAAAATTTAGCCACCAGCTGATATAATGTAAAAATATAGGTGGCTAACAGTGTCTCCACTTGGGGATGGTGCCTTCTTGAAGGCATCAAGAATTCAGACTTGATTTCTCTGGGATGCTGACTGGTGCCTGACCCATTGCTTGCTCTTGTTTTTCTTTGACAAATAATATCATTCATAAAAGAAAAATGAATTTCATCAATACTACTTCTACCTACCCAATCCTACTGATCCAACATTTTTTCTTCATTAGAGTGCACTTGGACTGGCAAACTCTATTCACAACATTTTATTCTTTTGAAAGCAGGAAACCTAATCTATTTCTACTCCTTATTTCTCCCTGAACTCAGATTAAATAGTTGAGGTCAGATATTTCTCTTCCTAATCTACTGTCTGTTGGGATTAAACTGTCCAACAGACTTTCATTCTCTAAATTCCACAACAAAAGTTTAAAAACAGTCAAGTCACGATTAAGCTGTTTGACTTGCTGTGATCTATGGCATAAAAACAAGCTGCACATAGTTTATTATTTGCAGAAATTTAACATCAAAAATTGAAGGCTTAAGATCTAAAAGCTTCTTATTATGGCCTTCTCTCTTCTTTTCATAGCTCTGATTTTTCTTTTTTCTGTGAGTTATGTCTTCCTTGATATCTGATTCAGATTTTGGGCAAATTAGAACCAATTTTTCACTTTTATGACTCATAAAATAAAACAGTTTTGAGTCATCTCTCTTTGGAAACTTTGGTTCGGATTTTGAGTTTGTTTGAACCTTAATTTCTATCCTAATCTATCTACTGATGAGCCAAGGTTAAACAATTTGGCAAATCAAATTTGCTACCCTATCAGCAGAAAATTGAAAGCTAATTAGTCAATATTAAATAGTTTGACTAATTGGAAGTGTGTTTTGAGGAGTGGCATTTGAGCTTGCACACTTTCAGATTTATTTCTCTTTTTGGCATGGGGCTGTGCCTTTCTTGTTTTCATTTCCGCCCTCTTTTCATTTTTTCTTTGTTTTTGTATTTTTTGATTTTTCACAACTTTGAATGCAATGGTGGATGAAATATTCACAATGGAAAAAGAAAAATAAAAAGGCTGCAGAACACAAAATGGTTTTAAGAAAGGTAATGCTTAAGCATCCTACCATTGACAGGACCCCCAAACAAATCTGTTCCATTCAGCTCTTGTAAGAAGAATGCATTGTTTCCAACAACTGAATGAATAGAGTAAGGGACAAGCCATAGATTGTCAAATTTACCATGCTTTCCCTTGTCTTCCCTCTTTGAGTCCCACTTTAAAACTTTGTCTCCAATCTTGAAATTGTTGGCCTTTGTTCTTCTATCAAATATCTTCTTGATATTGTCTTGCTTCTGCAATGCTTTGTTGTACACTTCCTCTCTGGTTTGCTGAAGATGAATGGTTTGATTTATTCTTCTGATTATGTCATTTTCTTCAGTCTACAACTCTTGAATTAACTTCATAACTGGTACACCAAGGCTGTTAGGAAAAATTGCATCTGTACCATACACAAGCTGGAAGGGTGACATACCAATGGATTTCTTCAATGTTAATTTGTCAGCCCAGAGTGCATGGATCAGCTTTGTGTGCCAAGACTTCTTGTTGTCCTCCAACAGTTTCTTGATTATGTTCACTAATCTTTTGTTGGAAGATTCTGCAAGTCCATTACCTTGAGGGTAATAGGTTGTAGAGTGTCCCAATGTTATCTGATACTTGTGACATAATTCAACCATTTTCTTTGATCCAAATGCTGCTGCATTATCTGTGATGATCTTGGTAGGACAACCAAATCTGGAAAGAATATTGGTTTCTATGAATTTTATGATAACCGAATCATTGGCCTGCCTACTAGGAATGACTTCTATCCACTTAGTGAAATAGTCTGTGGCGGTAAGAATCCACCTGTGCTGGGCAGAGGAAGGTGGATGGATTTCTCCTATGAAGTCAAGTCCCCATTGTTGAAAAGGAGCTTCAACAGTAATTGGATGTAGAGGAAGGGGTAATAATTTTCTCTTGCCCTCAAACAATTGGCATTTATGGAAAGTAGTGGTCATCTTATGAACATCAGGAAAAAGAGTGGGCCAATAGAAACCAGCCCTCAAAATTTTGTTGGCAGTTGACTTCCAGTACAAATGGCCTCCACACTCTCCTTCATGGAATTCATGCTTAATTTTTTCTGCATCAAACTCAGGCAAACATTTAAGCAATATACCACTCGCATTTTTCCAATAAAAACATTTATCAATAATGCAATAGTTCACAACTTTTAACTTTAGGAATCTTGCCTTTGTTTTAGATAAAACAGGAGGTGTATTCAGATTAAGCAAAACATAAACAATATCAATATACCAAGGAGAATTCACAAAATGATCTTCAACAACGGGAGTTGAGAGTTCTTCTTGGTTATCCAAATCATCGATCATATTAATATCAAGAAGATCACAATTTGATTCTGCCATTAACTTAGCTAGATCTTGGCCTTTGATGAGCTTAGTGGGTTTAATCTCTAAATCATATTCAAGAATAACAGCAATCCACTTACCTCTTTTACCATCTGGGTCCTGTGTTAGAATGTCCTTAACAACGGAATTTGGGACAAAGGCAATGATGTGTGAGTGGAGGATGTATACTCTGAAGTCCTTTAAAGCCTTAACTAAAGCAAAAGCTTGCTTTTCCATGATGTTATACTTCAAAGGGGCATCCCTTAATGCCTTGCTAAAGAATGCAATGGGCTGCTCTTGTTCTTGTGGATTTTTCTGTAAAAGGACAACAGCTATGGTATGTTCTGATGCAAATGAGAAGATATAAAAATATTTTGAAAAATCAGGACTTATGAGAATCGGTGTTTTGGTTAACGCTTGTTTCACCAGCTCAAAGGATGTCTTTGCTTCCAAGGTCCATTTTATCCCTTGCTCCTTCTTCAACATGTTTGTGATATTTCTAAGGAGCTCTACCAAGTTAGGGATGAACCTTCTCAAAAAGTTAATCTTTCCAATGAAAGACTGCAACTCCTTGATATTTTGAGGATGAGAGATTTGCAATATAGCCTCAATCCTCTTTGGATCTATCTTTATACCCTCCTCTGAAATAATGTGTCCAAGAAGCTTACCTTCTTAGAGACCAAATAGTGTCTTCTTAGGGTTTAAAGATATCCCAAACTTTCTACACTTCTCGAAAACTTTTTTCAAATGTTCTAAGTGTTCTTCATCTGTTTTTGAAAACACAGTTACATCATCAAGATAGATAATGATGAAGAAGCCCAATTCTTCCGAGAATGCTATGTCCATGGCTCTCTGAAAGGTTTCTCCAGCATTCATTAGACCAAAAGGCATTTTCACATACATGAAAGTGCCCCATGGTGTAGTAAACGTTGTCTTTAATTGATCATCAGGGTGGACTAAGACTTGGTTATACCCTGAATAGCCATCTAGCAAAGAAATTCTTTTAGACCCCACCACCCTTTGCAAAATATGATCCATCTTGGGTAAAGGGTAGTTGTCTTTCAATGAAGCTTTGTTTAAATTTCTAAAGTCTATACAAAGCTTGATTTCTCCAGTCTTCTTCCTAACTGACACCAGATTAGATACCCACTCAGAATATCTAATAGGGACAATAATACCAGCATCGTGCATCTTCATGATTTCCTTCTTAACCAATGGCAACTGGACAGGGTTGATTCTGCGCAGTTTCTATTTGAATGGTTTTTGGTTTTCTTTAAGAGGGATTTTATGCTGTATTATTTCAGTGTCATAGGATTTAAGATCTTTGTAACTCCATGCAAAAACATCAGAAAATTCTTTGAACAACTCTAAGTATTTGAGTTTAATGTGAGCTGGTAAAGTTTTAGACAGTTTGATCAATTTCGGTTTTTCCTCACTGCCTATATTACATTCCTCCGCTTCAGTTTCTACAGGTTCCAGTTTCGGTTTGTTGGCCACATCATCAAAATCAAACAGTTCTTCTAGAGGGGCCAAACCCCTGGGTAAACTATCATCCTTAGAATGCAGGGTTTCCAATTCCTCTGTTTCAGATCTTGCATTTGATTCTGTTTGGTTTCTAAGTTTGGTAGTCTGAAGGTTTATATCTACCAGTTGTGGAGACGCTTCTTCTTCGCCAAGAAAATTTTCTTCACGTAGTCTGTATCATAATCTGAATCTGAGCTATGGAGTTCAAACTCATTTCTGAATTGCATGAAGTTTTCTATTTGTTTATCTCCATCAAATACCTGCCAATATTTCTTGTTATCAGGGATAGCTGGTCTGAATTTTATCTGAGAGGTGTCATCATATAGCATTGGGCAGGTTCTAGCAGCAAAGGCTAAATTGTGGGCTGCAATGTTTCTTTTTCTTGGGACAAAAGTCAGTGTGGACTCCTCAAATGTTTTCAAAAGATCCATGACATCATTCCTGTAGGCCCTAAGTCTGGGGTGATTTGCATTATATTCCCCGTTGACTTGCCTAATGATTAATTTAGAATCCCCATATACATTAATTCTTCTGGCACCTAGCTTTTTCAAGAGATGCAAGCCTAAGAGAAGGGATTCATATTCTGCTATGTTGTTGGAACACTGAAAATTTAATTTACATGAAATACACTCTGTATGATTATTTTCAGTGTTAGTAATCCAGACACCTGCACCAGCATTCGTTTTGGTGCATGACCCATCAAAATACATAGTCCAAAGAGGGACATTTTCGGTTTGGTGAATGGGCTTTGTATAATTTGATTCCTCAAGTTTTTCATCGGGTTGAGGATTGTCCTCTTGAGTGTCAAGCTTTAAGTTTAATGGACTGATGACTTGTAGTTCAATGTCTGCGTTTAGTTTGCTAGGATTTTGAGACGCAATAGACTGTTCCGGCCGTACAACGTTGTGTTCCTCTTCCTCCGTTTCAGCCATTGATTCTGTTGAAATGATTTGTTCTGTAAGCGCTTCATCATTAAACATGATAAAGGAATCTAGGCTCGTATTAACAGCATACAGAGGAGAGTTTTGAGGCCGGTCTCGACTTGTCACTGTGTATTGCATGTGGGACTCCCTGTAAAGTCTTCTAGTTTGATTAAAAATAGGGATAGTCGCATAGGTCATGTCCATTTGCATAGTTCCTTGTAACTTAGCCCCCCAAGATCTTGATAAAAGCATTCCATACTTTGGGGGTACATCAGCCACAACAACATCCATGACTAAACATTTGGCTGGAATTTGGGCTAAGTTAAGACAAAGATCTTTTATCAATCCTAGACATTTAACTCTGCTTGAGTCAAAGGAGTACAAGTCTTTGTAAGGTCTGGTAATTTCAAGACCCAGGCTTTCCATTACAGATTTTGGCATTAAATTATGGGAAGCGCCTGAGTCATGCATAGCATTGTGCAGAATTTTATCATGAATGTTTAAGCTTACGTAAAAGGGAGGGACAGGACCCTCTTGAAACTTTCCTTCAATCTTTGGACCAAAAATAAGCTCTGGTTGGTCATCATTAAGATTGAGTGAATCTTCATTATCTTCTAAGTTCAAAGCTTTCAAAATTTTGGACCTATATACATGTTGGGCAGCTAACTCAGTCAAAGGAACAGAAATTTTGATCTTTGAGATTTCCTGTTCCAGGCTGAAAAGGTTTTGACTCTTTAAAGCATTAATTTCAGCCTTGTTTATTGCCACTTTATCAACAATAACAAATTGCTGATTTTGTTTATCTACAGTTGAAACAGCGGTTTTACCAGGAGTACTAACCGGGGTGTTAATACTGCTAATGTTTGCACTCTGTTTTTCAATATTTTGAGTGTCTTTCTCTTTACCACTACCAGAATCAACAACCACTGTTGTGTCCTTTGGTTTGATTATTTTAGACTTAGTTGCAGTGATGTTTTGAGAAGGCTTGTCAGAGGTTTTCTTGTTGGGGGTTTGTTGATTAGATCTACTTCTGAGTTCATATTCCTTTGAAGGCTCTATGACAGCGTTTTCCATGTTTGAATAATAATTCTCATTATCATCTCTTTTGTCATCGTAAGGTGTATAAAGACCTTTTTTTTTATCATAATGAACCTCAAATTCATCATCATCTACCCCAAATAAGTTTATATCATCTTCCTCTGTTATATGAGCTGTTTGTTCAACCTCACTTAAAAAGTTTTGATGAAAGGGAGGAATGATCTGCTGATCATCTTCCCTAGGTCTGTTTGGAGGCTGATTTCTTCTAATATTCTGATTTTGGTTTTGGTTTCTATTTTGAGGAGTGTTCTGATTTAAACTTGCTTGCGCTCTCTCTAGAATGTTCATTTTCTTCATCATTTCTTTCATCATTCTTTCTATCTTTGAACTTGAAGTGGAAGGGGTGGATTCCTCTCTAAGAGATACTCTCTTTTCAGCTTTCATCCTTGCTCTCTTCTCCATAAGGTTAACTTCCACAGAAAGAGCACCTCTTTGCATATCTTCAAGGGTTGCAAAAAATATTTCTCTGAGCGAATATGTCATGTCAGGATCAAACCCTTGAGGAAATTTGTTTAAAGCTGAGCCCTGAGGAGGTTTTAGTTCTGGGGAAAGTGCGTTGTATACACTGTTGAATCTGGTGCAGTAGGCTTGCACACTTTCCCCTGGGTTCCTATGGAGATTGTTGTAATTAGCAAGAACTTGGAGAGGGTTCTTCCTCACTTCCCATTTGTTTAAGAATGTTTGATGGAAGCCCTGGAGATCGTTAATACTATGGGGGGCTAAACCTTTAAACCATTTTCTTGCTTCTCCCCCCAAACTTTGAGCAAATAGTCTAAGTTTGACAGAATCATCATCAATTTCATTTCTGTCAAAGTAGTCATTCATCTTGTCCACATGTTGAGATGTTGTTATAGTATTGCTAGAATCATATAAAGGAATTTTGGACTAATAGTCCTGTGGAAGATTGACTAATGGTACAGGAAGGACTAAGGGAGCATACCATGCTGCCATGATACGTGGTGGATTTACAAGAGGAGGTGTGGTTTGAAGTGGAGTGGTTTGAACAGTGGATGACGGGTGAACAAAAGTGGATGGAACAACATTAGATCTCCGAGCTGATCTTGGATGAGAGGCACCTAAATTGTGAAGGAAATGTAAATTAGGAGGTTTTTTTTCTCTGCCACCAGGATGTTCACTTGTTTCAGGAGATGAAAGTGAAGACTCAGAGTCTAACTGGATTATATCATCAAATGACCTAGTCCTAAATGGATTCACTAAGTCAGCTTGTGATTGTTGCAGAGCTGAAATATTTTCAGGGACTGAATTAGCTCTCAAGGGTGATCTGAAAACAGTTAATAATTTAACCTTAGGAGACTTCCAAAGGATACTTTCCGGATTATCAACTATCTCAGGTGGGTTAGGGTCTGGATGGGCTCTAGTGTGAATCTTTTTAGAAGCCACTATGCTATGTTGTTTAGACCCAAATAAACAAGAAAAGTTCAACCAGATATGACAATCTTGGAGAGGTTAACTAATCTGTTTTCACAATTTAAATCCTACAGACCTCTAACTGAATTTGAATGATACTATAATGATAAGGGTTCTTCCCCGTGGAGTATTAAGGTCTGTTTAAGGATTGTGGAGTCGCCAAGTGGAAATTTTTAGCTTCTTTCAGAGGTAAAAGGTCTTATGGTCCACCACCATGTTTATTTAATTCCAATCTGAAATATTTTTAGGTTTTTCTAAGTCATTTTTCAGTTTTGTGGTTGTTAATAATATCCTAACTTTGTTTCAAAACTTAGCTAACGTTGCGAGACAAAGGCAGTCTACTCTTATGGCTAAGCCAACTGATTTTTCAAGGTTAGACGAAGTCTTAAGAGAAACCTAGGGTTTACCTAGTTTGTCACTGATTCAAACAAGTTTCATCATAATTACCTATCTTAGGCAGTGCTTGAAAAGGCTGCTTTTTACTCTCAAAGTGTTCTTGAATAAAGGGTTTTCTGAGGTATTAAAACACTCGTCACCAGCGGAGCTGCCAGAAATTTTAGGTTCTGGTGGCTCTAGTTGGTTAATAAGGCAATTCGGGGTTCCTTCCCCAGCGGAGTCGCCAGAAATATTAGGTCTCCGTAATAAGCAATATTGGCAAAGTCCGATCACAGAGTTAACATCATTTCAACCAACTTTGGGATTCTAGGATCTAGCCCTCCTAAATCCGGAGAGGGATCTCTCCAATATGTACAAAGATGGATATTGTCTTTGAAAGCTTAGGATAATGATATTAGGCTAGTTATGAGGTCCAAGGGTTTTGTTTTGTCTTTTCGGATGATTGAACATAATTTTTGTCTGAGGCAGAAAGATCTATATGAAAATAGGTTCAAAGGTGAGAAGTTGCAAGCAAAAGAGTAAGCCTCGATCAAGAAGAAAGATGATGGCAAGTTTTCAATCCATTGGGCTATGGAGTCATAAGAGGATTTAATTGAAACATTCAGGTTCAAGAGTGATCAATGGGGCAAGTCATCTATGCCTAAGGATCTCTTTAAAGTTTGATTTATGGAATGGAATGATACAATAAGAAAGGGAAATGACAGATGCAAAAAAAAGAGCATCCCAGGATCTGGTAAGTACTTTCAAACTAGCCAGCCTTTGACCAAGCACTTAAGAAAAACATAGAAGCAAACTAGGATCTGGTAAGTACTTTGAAACTATCCAGCCTTTGATACACTTCCAATAGAATACATATAAAAACAAAGGGAAACTTGAAGGAAACTTTTGGAGTAGAAACTAGCAGGCTGGGCTCACCATAATCCTCTCCTAGCTCTTCTTTACTTAGTTACTTCCAAGACGATCACAGAGATAACAAAAAATGGCCTAAGATCTGATAAGTACTTCGAAACTAGTCAGCTTTTAACACATCCTAAGGGAAACAATCAAATAGTTGAGCAAACAGGAAAGGGACTCAAGGCTAACCTTGATTTCCTCAATTCATCCTCACACAACATATATTGAAAGTAACATTTAAAAATAACATTCAGCAGTGAAAAAAGGATGAGGGAACGCCAACATCCGTGTACTTAGACTGAATTAAATCATTTTCAAATAACACAGTTGAAAGAAAACATTTAAATAAATATTTCTCAGCCAGAGAAGGTTACTGATATACAGTAGGTCCTAACCCTGTTTAAACTGTTCTTTACAGTGGAAAATGAAACAAATTGAAAACAGAAACAAAATACAAGTTACAGTGAGAATAACATCACCATCAACATAGACCAGGGTCCCATAAATCAGCTTGTATTGATGCTTCAAACCGGTTACAATCTTCAAATCCAATGTTTTAATCCATCTCTCTTCACAACCTAACCTATCTGCTACAAGCAGAGCTCCAAGAGCCGATGAAACCACTATTTACAGTCAAGAGTTTTCAGCTCAGTTACATAGAATGCTTCAGCAATTACATTGACAACCAACTAATCCAACCCCTCACTCATCTTCTATTGAATTATTTATAGAAGGATGAGGAGGTGAGATCTGATAAAAAGATCTTAAATACAATTAATGCAGAATTAATGTCTTCCTGGCCCTTGGAGGCTCGATGAAGAAATAATACAGGTGTTCCACTGCATTAATGTGTTTACACTTATGAAATAAGCTCGGAGGGAGCTTTTTTTGACATTTGAGGCTCTGCGTACTATTAGGGTTACTCTGCAAACGTTCTGTCATTAAATCTCGGGCAGAAATAACTTCTTTGGCTGCTTCGAGGCAAGATATCTGATTTGTTCAATAAATTCGGCCTCTGATTGAGCATTTTGAGACAATAGGTGGCACTGCGGTGGTTGAGGAATCAATTTGCCTCAGAGTATGGTGGTGGAGGTAGTATGTCTGATGAACACTTTTAGGTTTTCCTTTAATCTGTGTTCTGAGTTGGGGATTAGGCTTTTGATGACCGTCTTAGCCGTAATCCCCGCCAATCTGTCCGATAATCTGCTACTTTGGTTCATTTTTGTCTTCAATATCTGATACTCTTTCTCTGCGTTGATTTTGACAGTATTCTTCAAGCTTTACAGGGATGCACGAAAATCAAGGCTCATGAAACCTTGTTGATAACATTTTTCTTTAACTTGCGGTCGATCCTCTGGATAAATCGAAAGAATGGGAGTCGTCACCCTTGTCTTTCAGATTTTCCTAAAACACGACGAAAGAACCTTAAACCTGCAAAATACAAACAAAATGATAAAATCCTGTGTTATATGGACAAATATGCATTGGAGGTCGTGCGAGAAAACGGAGCAATCGGAGCCATTGATCGTATTGCAATCAACGGTCGGGGGCATTTTGAAAAGTCAGCGGAGAAAAAGGGGAACTGTACGATGGAATCGAGATTTTGCATGAGAACTGTCGATCTGCAGAGATCGACGGTGGAGATCAGTTTTCGAACGTGTCGGGGGAAGTTAACGGTTAGGCAAGTCCGTTAAAGGCCGGGCAGAAGAGGCGATCAGCAACTGTCGGATGGGAGGGCCCAAATCCAACGGCGGAGGTGGATCCCGCTGCGGGGTTATGGAATAATAGATAATGTGTAGGCAATGCAAAAGGACAGTGGTTTCTAAATAGTGGTGGGGGACACGCGTCGGCCGGCGTATGGAATCGCTGGCCGACGGGATAAAACCACCACCCTACGAAAAGTGGTGCGGGATGAAAACCATGGTTTTTGGAAATGGGCACGGGGGAGGGGGGTCTACCAGGTGGGACTCACTCCGCTCCGTCGGATCTGGGGAGTAGATCGACGGCTGGGAAGGAATTGGGGCAATAAAACACGTTTTTTAATATTTCATGCCAAAACCTTATAACAGACGGGTTTTTGAATGTTCAGAGGAAAAAGGACGGAGAGGGGTTACATTTTGGCTTGGCACCTTAAGAATGAGCGGTCGGTCCTAGCGCTCGGGCATGTGGAGGAAGAAAAGGCAGGGGGCTTAGCCTGAGGGGCCTAAGCCTAACGCATAGAAACATGTGCTTTCTATGGTTTTCCAAAGAATTTCGAAAGGAAAGATAATTCCGATAAGGTTAAAGAATGGGTTTTTAACCTTGGGAAATGAGATTAATGAAGGGATAAGGAATAACATACGGTTTTGTGGGGTTTTTATGAATAAAAGGAAATTGGAGAATGAAGGTAAGATGGAAGCAAGGGAGGGGAAAGGAAAAGGGATGCAACAATATTTGACTTGGATTTTCGTGGAATATCAGAGGCTGGGAGAAGGAAATGTATGAAGATCTAACCAGCAGTTTATAATTTTACCAAAAGACTTCAAGCACCAACAACTTCAGGACTGAATTTTTTTCTTGAAGGCTGCACAGAAAATTTAGCCACCAGCTGATATAATGTAAAAATATAGGTGGCTAACAGAACTCATGTGGCAGAGTTTGGTGGAGTTGATGAGACAGTTGATGGAGTTGTGTTCGATTTAACTTAGTTTAACTAGTTGTATTTAGTATAACTGATTAATACAATAGTTATGAGTCATTTGAATTAATTATTAATTAATTCACTAATTATTAACTCATAAATCAACTAAAGAATACGTCGGTTAACTGCAGTGCATGGACAGTTCAGTGGAGACCAGTGTTAGAGGTGGGTGAAAGGGTGAGTCTACTATCAGTTGTGACTATAGCTATGCATGAGATTTGCACACACATTGATTGAGATTGCCAATGAGGATTGCGCAGTACAAGCCAGTGGGATTCAAACTTGGATCTCATTCTTTCTCATCTTGTATTGCGCAGTAGAGGCAGGCAGACAGTGGAGGAGATTTGAACCTGTGACTTGTTCAGATCTGAGCTAGTTTGTTTAACTATTGGAGATAGTATTGAGTACTTGTGAGGAGTATTGTACTATGATTGTTACATGTTCTCTATCATTATAATATATAGATATTTTGGGGTTTTCAGCTGTAATCTTTCCCCATTACATACTGTGTTTATATGTGTGATTGATTAATGTTTCTATGTGCGCATGCGATTGTTTTTAATTCCACAAATTGATGATCAATAGTAGAAGAGGTTATGTATTATGCATGAAGCTCAAATAGTGTGTAATCAGGATAATCTTGGTGAATAAGTGATCTATTATTCAAATTTCTACATGGTATCAGAGCGAAAATTGATCATCGGATCTATTACATTGATTACATTTTATTTCGGTAGACAAAGTATGTAAGCGGGCCAGGTAGCCTCTAGATCCATCCTTTCTTTGAAAGGTGATATATCCAGTAAATGCCCCTACAGTCGATCTCTGTGCTAGAAATACTTTTTTCTCACAGATCAGAAGCAGTTGATTTTTGAGCTGGTGGAATTCGAATTTGGTGCAGTGTTTTCTTGGTGTCGTAGCTGAAATGTCTTTCAACGGATTGCGATTGGAGTATGCCCTTGAGGGCAGCTCGAATTATATTTCATGGAGAGACAGGATGGAGGTAGTGTTAGATGATAATGGGTTGTTGGAGTTCATAGAGAAAGAAGTTCTAAAGCCTACTTTTACTGATGCTGCTGTAGTTGAAGCTTCGAAAAAGAAGACAGCAAGGTGTCGAAGGATTCTGTTGGAGGGCGTGAAGGATCACATAGTATCCAGCCTGCATGGTAAATCTTCTCCATTCTTGATGTGGAAATCTTTGATAGATTTGTTCCAAAGAAAGAGTGACCAAAGGAAGTTGGCGCTCGAGGATAAACTCAGGAAGATAAAGATGGAGAAGAATGACACTATTCCGGTATACTTGACAAAGTTTGTCCATTGCAGGGATGAGCTTGGGAGTGTAGGAGTTAGTGTGGATGAAAAATAATTGGTGAGCTTGGCTCTCCTTGGGCTTTCAAAAAGTTGGCATTCCTATGAGGACTCTATCAATGGTTGGGATAAATTGCCAGGATGGGAGCGACTTTGGTTGGATCTTGTGCAAGAGGAGATAAGGCGGAGTACCAGGGATGGATCTTCATCAAAGGCATCTGATGAGGAGGATTGTTCTTTGGCTGCCAAAGCAAGGAAGGGGAAGGGCAAGAAGAATTCTTCTCAATCCGGTGCGGATGGTAAAGAGCGTGACATGTCCAAAGTGAAGTGTTTTCATTGTCACGAGCATGGGCATTATGCCCTGAATTGTCCACAAAAGAAGAAGAACAAGCAGGCTGCTGCAGCTACAGCTGGTGAGGCTCTTGCCACATAATTTGAGCTGGAATTCTCATTGATCACATGCATGGTGTCTAGTGCATTGGGATCGGGGTGGTATTTTGATAGTGGCGCTTCCTTTCACATGACGGGAGATGTGAATATTTTCAGTGACTTGGTGGAGAAATATCTCCAATTGCATGTTGAGTTGGGCGAAAATGGATGATACAATGCGATCGGCATTTGTACCATAACCTTTCAGAGGGAGTCAGGTAAACTCATTCTTTTACAAGATGTAGTGCATGTTCCAGGTTTAAAGAAGAATTTGATCTCAGTCGCAATGTTATAGGATAAAGGGTATGATGTTGTCTTTAGTGAAGGAAAATTTTTCCTTCGGTACAAGGGAACAGGACAAGTCAATAAGGTTGGGATTCAAGCCAAGAATCTCTACATACTTGAAGTAGATGGGATGTCTACGGAGCTTCCTACTATTGGGAAGTGCGAGAGAGACATGCAATTGATGCTTGAGAGGGAGCAAGTTTTGCATGCAAGAAAGAGTGAACCTCGGTATGTGGAGTAGCCACAAGATGAGGATCATGGAGTGTAAGAAACCACTCATGCAGAGAAATTTCATGCCAGATGGGCAGAGGGAGTGCATGTAGCTATACCACCAGGTGAGAGGTGGGCTGACATGCATGATTAATCCCAAGAGGAGATTTCTGGGCAGGATTCATGAGATGGTGTGGATCTCATGAATTGAACCTGGCTATGAGGTGCCCACAGCACAACAGTAACATGATCAGTTGGATTGATGCAGGTAGATCAAAGTGATAGTGTCAGATATTAGAGAGAGAATCAGAGTTGACAACAAGTGCAGAGTGCATGGGTGAAAGAGTTCAACAACGCACTGGTTCCTGATGACATGTGCAGTTGGTACCAGCAAAATTTGAAGACTTTGATGATAGATGCATCAAACTAATTGAGTTATTTGGAGCCTATTCAGTTTCAGAAGAGTTGCAGAGCAGATGCATGGAGTTGCATGGCGCTTGTGAAGGTTGCAGGGCGAATGCATGGAGTTGCATGTCGCATGCAAAGACAGTCCTTTCTTGTTGAGAGGGAGTGTTGAATATTGCAACAAGAAATAGTGAAGGAGGCATCCTGAAACATCATTCCTGATCCTAGTTGGAAAGTGATCACCTAAACTAGGTGGGGACCACACAGGTGATTTTTGTCACAAAGTCTATTTTTAGACATGTCGATCATGATTCTATGAGTTGCAAGATGCTATTTATGGAGGGATGGTCATGTTGGAAAAATAGATGGACTTCTATTTTTAGACATACTGGGCAGAGTCTATTTTTAGACTGCCAGTCTAAAAATAGATCAGTCAAATATTATTAGCTCTTAATAATATTTGGACTATAAACATTATCTTATCCTCTTGCAGCACTTTAGTTCGAGCTACGGATGTGGCACATGCAGCTGACAGAAGGAATTATGCTATTCCTAGGGTTTAGTTGAGCTATTGCATGGTTGACTTCAGTTAGAACTCATGTGGCAGAGTTTGGTGGAGTTGATGAGACAATTGATGGAGTTGTGTTCGGTTTAACTTAGTTGAACTAGTTGTATTTAGTCTAACTGATAAATACACTAGTGATTAGTGGTGTGAATTAATTATTAATTAATTCACTAATTATTAACTCATAAATCAACTAAAGAATACATCAGTTAACTGCAGTGCATGGACAGTTCAGTGGAGACCAGTGTTAGAGGTGGGTGAAAGGGTGAGTCTACTATCAGTTGTGACTATAGCTATGCATGATATTTGCACACACATTGATTGAGATTGCCAATGAGGATTGCGAAGTACAAGCCAGTGGGATTTGAACTTGGATCTCATTCTTTCTCATCTTGGATTGCACAGTAGAGGTAGGCAGACAGTGGAGGAGATTTGAACCTATGACTTGTTCAGATCTGAGCTAGTTTGTGTGTAACTATTGGAGATAGTACTGAGTACTTGTGAGGAGTATTTTACTATGATTGTTACATGTTTTCTATCATTATAATATACAGATATTTGGGGGTTTTCAGCTGTAAGCTTTCCCCATTACATATTGTGTTTATATGTGTGATTGATTAATGTTTCTATGTGCGCATGCGATTTTTTTTAATTCCGAAAATTGATGATCAATAGTAGAAGAGGTTATGTATTATTTATGAAGATCAAATAGTGTGTAATCAGGATAATCTCAGTGAATAAGTGATCTATTATTCAAATTTCTACATGGGGATCACTTGTGCCTAATAAATGTCTGTGGAAATTGGCAAAGGAATTGGCAAATTCAAAGAGGCATTAATTGGAATTTTATTTATAAAATAAAGGAAATTGGGAGAAAAGGAAGGTGAAAGGTCAAATAATTGCATTAGAGGAAAATTTAAGGAAAAATATAGGAAAATGAATAAATTGGAGGCCTCAATTATAAAAAGGCCTATGAGGATCAGTTCATGGCTTTTTTTAGCTTGGTATTTATCACTCTCATTATATTATCTCTCTCTCTCTTAATCTTGCACACTTAGAGTTTCCTTGGAGCACTCTTGGAGGATTTTTGGATACTTTGGATTTGGAGAAAGAAGTCAAATGAAAAGCAAGAAAGCGCAAGGGGATAACAGAATCATCAGCTACAGTGGTTTTTATTTGTAGGTACTGATCCAGGTGGATATTGGTGGTCACCTACCTATTCCACTTTGGGCCCCACCATTTTCCCTTTTATTTTTTCAGTTTCGGCACAACTTACTATTTTTAGCAGATTTTCAGGTCCTGAACTTCCAAAGTCGTTTTGAGGCCCTAAACAACATTTTTTTGGGAAACCCGAGAGAAACATGGGTCCATGGATTGATGTTGCTCACTCAAAATTTGTAGTCCTCATATATATCTTTCTAACGAGGTATGGTTCACGTCAAACAAAGATTGTATGCCAAAGTTACATCCCCGAGAAGTTGAAACACCAATTTACCCAAACGAGGCCCATAGTTTTGGCGCTTCATCTCTTAGGGTTAGGGTTTTGGATGTTTAGGGTTTTACATTGTTTCCAAATAATGAACAGGCCCTCAAGCCTCATTATAACTCATTTCAGAGGCCTATAGCTACCACATCTCTTCTCAGAGATAGCTACCAGCACCCTAGCTAGTTTATCTCTATTCTGTCTGTAAGCAAATTTCATTTCTTTGATATTAATGAAATTAAGTGTTATTTCTATTGCATCTTTGTATTTATGGTTATATGTTCATTCTATTGCTTCCTACATAAATCTGGATCTGTGGTGTCAAAGCGGTCTACTTTCTCTCAATCCTTCTTTGCATGTCCCCAACGAGGTCGGGGTATAAGGAGTTAGGGCTAGAACTAGTGGAACCTTTGCAAGATCAGCCTCACAAACCCCGACGGACACCCATGGGGGACGAAAAGAAAGATGAGGGAGCAGGAGATCCTATCAAAATATTGCTCGAGGAGGCCCTCGAAAAACAAAGGAATGCGATGATGGATAACTTTTCCCAGATCCTTCAACGGCTGCCGATCGACGGCGCATCTACATCTAGTAGCCACTCTAGAGGTGCGACTCCTTTTAAGGTATAAGTAAATTTTGACATTCCCATATTTGAGGGTCAAATAGATGCAGATGCCATAGATAGATGGTTTAATCTCTTAGAAGGATATTTCTCAGTTCATGACTTTTTCGATCGGGAGAAGATTATTTTTGCACTCCTCAAAGCTGCCCCCCATGTCAAGGACTGGTGGGAAACCCACTATGAGAAAAAGGATGAGACAGAACCCTCTCTATTCTCGGTCGTACCCACTTGGAATTCTTTCCGAGACGCCATCAAGGAATAGTACTATCCTGTGAGGAGCTATGAGGACAAGTACATACAACGGACCACGTTGTGGCAACAAAGGGATCAAGATGTGCATGAGTTGAAAAATCTGTTCCAAACCCTGTACACAAAGTTGGGTATCAAAGATTCAGAGAAACATATAGTTATAAAGTATCGCATTTGTCTACACATATACATTCAGGAGGAAATGGATTTCCTCGACATCGCCTCACTTGGTACGGCATACCAGTATGCTGCCAAGATTGAGCAGAAATTCAAACAAAAGAAGTGTGACTTTGGATCTGCGAATCAAAAGCATGGGAAAGGTGCTCCCAAACTGCAGAACAAAGGATAGAGCCAAGGCATGGTGACTCAAGACAACCTGTCGAAGCCACAAGCAAAGAAAAACACCGAAAAGCCAAAGAAGGACATGTGAAAGTGGTGTGAGTTCCATAAGAGATCCACTCACAACACAAGTGAGCGTCGGGCCAAGTAGTCCCTAGTGGCCGAGATGAGGGCTTCTGAGTCAGATGCATGCTCTGACAAGGGGAATGACGAAGGAAAACATGTTATTGATGTGGAACCCAACGCCACTGTTGCCACTATGAAGATCTAGAAAGGGGAACCGGAAGATCCAGAGGAGGAGGAACGTCTCTTCCACTCCCAGATGTGGGTAAAGGGCTCCTCGGCATAGTTCATTGTCAAAAATGGGAGCCAAAAGAACCTCATTTCAGCGGATGCCGTGAAGTAGTTGGGCTTGCCGGCCATAGCTCACCCACATCCATACACCATCTAGTGGCTTCACCAAGGACGAGATCTCTGCGTCAACCAGTAGTGCCGCCTTCCCTATAGTATCAAGCACTTCACGGATGAGGTATTATGTGAAGTTGCTCCTATTGATGTTTATGATGTATTATTATGACAACCATACTTGTGGAAGCGTCATGCTATGTATGAGTCTCGGCCTCACGTTGTTATTGTTACTTTAGGAAATAAGTTGTACATGATACTAGAGGTACCACCTCCTGCCGCTATCTCTTTCGTCACTGCAAAACAATGCAGTAAGCTCATTTCACAAACCAGGAAATTTGTTTTCCTATTTATCTGCCCCCAGGGCAAGAAGAAGATTTTGGACATGACCTCCAGACAGGGCTCCTCTACATGACAATGATTACACCCTAAAATACAAATGTTGTTGCAGCTACACAAAATTCCAGAGGACCATGCCTGCGCAGTCATTAAGAGAGTAGTAGCTGTTGAATGTGTAAAAAATGATAATGATGCTGAAGGATACAAGAAAATATCCCAATAACAAAGAGATCGGCTGAAATACAAGATTTCTAGCCAATCTATGAGAGATTGCTAGAAATTCCAGAGAATACCAAAATGTGACAAGAGACTTGTCACTACAACAGAACCCAAACAAGAATGAGGCTGTGGCTGATCTGAAATCTGATTTCCCTCCTCTCATAATGTCTCCAAGCAAAGAAATGATCCCTTTATCTTAAAAACACTCCTCCTTTGAAGCTCCAAAACCCCTCTCTCACTGCCTCCTCTAAAATAACACAGTTTCCTCCATGGACTGCGTAGTGGGAGATGATGGAATGTTGGCCTCATGCAAAAGATGTATAATGAAGCTTGGGAATCCTCCTTGCAGCTCCTCCAATGGATAGATCACTACTCCACTGGAGAAAACAACTCAAGAGAGACTCCATGAGTTCCTCTCTTGCTGCACCCAGCAACACAATGTCCTCTCTACTGCGGAGCTAATGCTGTAGGTGATGACTGTAGCTATGGTCAATGCTGGATTGAGGAAAATCAGTTCAATATTCATCCTTATTTGAGGAAGAGGTAGGGATTCCCGACTGGGAACACCCTAGTGCCCGAGGGCACCACCACCCTACTAAACAACTCGGGGATGCAAGCCTTTACAGACCCAAGTCTAAACTCCAAAAATAATGAAAATGGGATGCCATCTCCTCCATATAAAGAAAGGGAAATTTTTCTCCACCATGGTCCCACCAATTAGGGTTTCCACCCTCATGTGAGTGTCTTCCTTCCAAAACTGCGCAGCTTATCTAGGAAGCCTCTCCTCCTTGGGCAGCATTGTCGACTTTAGTCAAAGATGAGTAAATCAAGTGAGCTGGGTTCCATTCACACCCTTATGTTTTTTATTCTAGCTACTTATTCACCTCCTTTTCACATAAGGAGTGTTATTTTTTCATTAGAAAGGGGCTAAGGTGTCTCCTTCCCCATTTTATTTAAAAAAAATAAAATGTGCAACTATAATGTTCCATTTTAGCTTGAGGCTAAAAATTGGGAACATTACAATCTCTGTTTTATGCGTACAACACCTCTTTATAAATATCTGTATGAGGAATACATCCAAGGATCTTTCATGATGCTCCCAGGTTTCCCAAAAAATGTCGCTTAGTGCCTCAAAATGACTCTAGAATTTCATGACCTAAAAAACTACTAAAAATAGTAAACTATGCTACAATTAA
This sequence comes from Pinus albicaulis, assembly GCA_034641835.2. Lineage (NCBI taxonomy): Eukaryota > Viridiplantae > Streptophyta > Pinopsida > Pinales > Pinaceae > Pinus > Pinus albicaulis. Next base: position 396,680 of record JAXQQM020058409.1, read on the forward strand.
GGAAATTGAACAATTGAAAGAAACAATGGTGGGGCCCCAAGTGGAATAGGTGGGAGGCCACCAATATCCATTTGGATCATTCCTCCCCCTTGAGGAATCAATGGTCCCTATTGCGTTGAGTTCCTCCATGAGATGAGGAAAATTCTACCAAACTTGTTCTTCTAGTGAACCCCTTGCCTTGTTGCAGGAGTTGGCAAGCTTTGAAAACCTGATACAGTTGGATCTTCTGCTAGAAAAAGTTATTTATTTGCATGTCCATGATACAATCTGTGGTGGAATTTTCCATGTAGTCTGGGTTTAACTCTGTTGGTGTTATTTTTTTTGCAATGTCGGAGGTGTCTAGTAGAGGTGGGAAGTAGGGTCAAAGGCGGTCCACATTGAATACTGGGTGTAGACCAAGGAATGTTGGAAACCGAGCTCAAAGGAATTGGCCCCTATAGCCTTGGTGATGGTGTATGACCCATATCAGAGCGAGTGAATCTTGCGGCAGGGTCTAGTGAGGCGCTCCTTCTCCGAATGTATCCACACTTTGTTGCCCACTTGAAAGTTATGTGGCACCCAATGTTTATCATGTCGTTGCTTGTACTTAGCATTGCCTCTATCCAATATATCATGAAACTGTTGGAAGATATTATGCATGTGCTTAATGAAGTTTTTCTCTTTGTCTGCTTTAGACTGCACATGAGCCGAATCAGCCTGAGTATCTGCAAATGGCATGGCTACGTCAATGTGACATAGTGGATGGAATCCCAAGCCAACCTAAAAGGGGTTGTGAACAGTTGAGCTGTGGAGAGCTTGATTATAGTTGTGTTGTACATATGGAAGGCTCTCATCCCATGTCCGTGGATGATTTGAATTGCACATGCGTAGAATGTGTACAATCATCCCATTGACGAAATCTATTTGGCCATCAGTTTGGGGATGGAAAGTTGTGGACTTGGTGAGCTTGGTGTCCAACATTGACTAGACGCTGGACCAAAATGTGTTGAGGGACCTGCTATCTTGATTTGAGATGATAGACGGTGGGATACAAAATTTCACCCACACTTGTTCAAAGAAGAGTTTAGCAATGGCTTCTTCTGTGATATTCTTCTTGCAGACCGCCATAATGGCCATCTTCGAGAATCTGTCGACAACCACAAAAAAACAGTCATTTATGTGCTTAGTAGAAGGAATTCCCAACATGTAATCGATGGATATGGATTCCCAAGGTCGACTAGGGGTAGGTAACAGAGTATAGAGGCATTGCTTCTTGATGGTAAATTTGGCAATGATGCAAGCAGTGCAGGATCTGATGTAGCTTCCAACATCCTATCAAAGTTTCGACCAATAGAAATACTTCTATAGTACTGCCACTATTTTATTGACCATAAATTCCCATCTAATAGACTATAGTGCGCCTCCAAAATCATATTTGCACACTCGCTTGAAGGAACATAAATTTGTCGAAAGTGACATATCAGTGCATCCTGGAGGTTAAAATTGGGAACTTGCATACCCTCTAAGAGTATCTTGTATGTGTGGTTGAATCCTGAATCACTCTTGTAGAGAAGTGGCCAATCAAAAGTTTGTTCCCACAAGATTTGAGAATGGTGGTTAGCGCCACGATCGATGGTCAGATGAGGTCGTCTGCAATATTATTGGTGCTTCCCTTCTTGTACTTGATGTTCGAATGAAACCGTTGCAGATATGTGGAACACTTCTGATTGTGATCATTCTGCAACTCCCCTTGTGTTTGTGTGAACTGCAGGGGTTGTTGGTCTATTTGGATGACTATTTTCTTCCCCAAAATGTAATGCTTCCATTGTTAGCAAGCCAGCACAATGGAATACATTTATTTTTCATAAGTGGGATATTTGTAGACTGTGTCATACAATGTCTCACTTTGATATGCAACTAGATGATCCCGTTGAGTAATAACTTCCCCAATAGCATACCCAAAGGCATATGTATTTATCTCAAATGTTTGTTGCAAGTTTGGTAATGTGAGCACTGGAGCAGAGAAAAGGTGATGTTTCAATTCTACGAATGCCTTCTGTTGATATTAAAACCAAAAGAATTTTTATTTCACTCCTCCCTTGGTGAATTGACTCAAGGGCCAAGTGATACAAGAGAATCCCAACACGAACCTATGGTAGAAATTAGTAAGACCTAGAAATATGTGAAGCTCTGTTAGAGTGGTTGGGATTTTCCAATCCCGAATGACTTGGATCTTGGTTGGATCCACATGCACACCCCATTCATCAACAATGTATCCTAGATACTGAGCCTGGGTCATGCAAAAAGTTCACTTCTCCAAATTGGGAAACAACATGTGTTGTCGCAGTGTTTGGATGACTTCTCGGATATGGTGTAGGCGCTCTTCCCAAGTCTGGTTGAAGATCAAGATTCCATCCAAGTACACTACTACAAATGAGATGGTGAATAGCCACAAGATGTCATCCATCAACCTCATGAAGGTTGTGGGAGCATTCTTCAACCTGAAATGCATGACCAACCATTGAAAAAGGCTTGCCTTGGCTTTGAAGGTAGTCTTACACACATCGGAGGGTTGAATTGGTACCTGGTCATACTCAGACATCAATTTGATCTTGCTGAAATATTTCACCCCTTTGAGTTGGTCTAGAAGGTCATCAATCCATGAGATATAATACCTATTCTAGACAGCGATCTTGTTCAACCTTGATAGTCAATAGAGAGTCTCCAAATCCCATAATTATTTTGCACCAACATGATCAGACTCTAACAAGGTGATGAACTCGACTGGATGTGTGTAATGTTCCTTTTTCAAGAATGTCAGCAATTAGAAATCTATTCCAGAGATTTAATGAAGGGGTATTTACTGGATGTGTCACCTTCTCAAGGAAGTGTGAGATCAGGAGGCTATCTGGCCCTTTTCAGACTCTGTTTATAGAGCTTCTTGAAGAATCCCACTCAAAAGTAAGCTATAGCAATATGCAAACACATACATGAGCATACCACGATGAGACAACGTTATTTTATGATTTGTGAGACAAGAAGATGTATGAATAGCCAAGAATAATGTTATAGCAGTAAAAGAGTACAAGTTTTTGAGGAAACAACCTCTCAAGAAAGGAAATGCAAGCCTCAACAATACATGTCCATGGAAATGGAAGTACACTACTATTTCTGCATAAAATCAAGCTTTGAGGACATATTTTATGATAGAACACTACTACAAAATGATATCAATACATGAATATGGCAATATATGGCTCAAATACAATAGGGGAGCAAAGCTCTAACCCTTAGAAGCAAAAATGCATCAATCCTCCAAGGGATTGGCTGAAATATACAAAATGGAAAAAAATGTCGGAGTTGCTGGGTAGCTATTGCAACTCAAATATAGAAATAAATAGAGAAGGTTGAAGAAGATGAGAAATCTAAAGTAAACTCTCTCCAATGGATCTCCAAAGTGGAAGGCTGATCCTTACACTTTAGCTCTCACCCTCCAATCAATTTGCAAACCCTCACTGCAAATACTCCATGAAAATAGCGCAGTCACTAAGAGGGACTATGTAGTGAGTGGAATAGAACACTTTGGCCAAGTGCCAAGATCTACAAATCAGATCCAATGCTTCCCAACTAATCCTCCAAAGCTAAGAAAGACTCTCCCTTTGAAAAACAAGCAATGGAAGAGATGTTCTGAAGTCTCCACTGCAACACGCTACAACACAATATTATGCTGCTGCAGCAATAACGATGTCCTGGAGAAGGATGCTTTGGCCTTCAGCCAAGAGATGTGGAAAATGAAGAACCAACCTTCAAGGGGCCTCTCAAGAAGGTGAGGAAATCCTAAACAGGAGTTTCTGAGCAATTCTTGCTAAACAACAAAGAATGCTCAATGTCTGAATAGACATGAAATCATAAACATATGCATGAATAGCAATGGCTCTCCTTCTCTCCATATATAGCAAGTGAATTCTCTCCATGGGCCCTACTTTTAATTAGGGTTTCCATTCCTCTAGAAGCTCCCCTCCTACATTGTCCCATGTAGTGATTTCCACCTCATATCCTGTGCTGGTTGACTTGGTCAAACCTCTTTGCAAATATCTCCTTTCACACATGAGGGTGTGAAATCTGGTTCCATGGCTGATCCCTTTCCATACTAGAGGGATTTTATTTATGTTTTTATTATCATTGGGCCTACTTACACAATTATTCACCTCCTAAATGAATTTAGACAACATTTAATGTTCCAATTTATTGAAGAAAAATTTGGAACATTGCAGTCCTCCCCTCCAAAATGTTTCTTGTCACCAAGCAACTGCAAGGATAGAACTGAAGAATCTCCACTCAAAGCATGGAGGCTGAAATATAATGAGGAACATTTCCCCCATGTGGATCCTCCCTCCCCAAGCAATCATCCAAACAAAATGAGCCACCTCCCAACAAGGCAACTCCTGAAAATCCCCTTCCACCTCAAGCTCCGAAAATGAAGGTGGGCTGAAAATATGAACATGGTAAGAATCATAGCCTACCCCAAGCTATCCTTCTCTCCACTTTTAGTAAGTGTAGAGTGTGTGCTGATCCTGGGCTGCAAAATTATTTCCTTCAAGTGGAAAAGTGAAGAGAAAATATCCAAAGAGTGCTCTTCCAACAACGAAGAACAAGCTAGCCCAAAACAATCCATCCATGATGAATAGGACATGATCATCATAGAGTATCCCAATGAGAATTTTTCTGCAAGTTATACATGATGATACATGATACAAACAATGGTTCACAAGGATATAGTGTAGTTTCATCCACTGCAATCTCTGAAAGTTACATGGCAAGTAATGTACAAGATTCATCACATCTATTAAAGGATAGTAAATGGCTGAATGTAACAACAACACATGATCAAGAACTTGCCCATGGCTGTACAATGGATGCATATCAATCTCATGGCCCACCTCAAAAGAGAATAAATAGTTGGCTGTGGTGGCCATATCTCCTCCCATGCTCCCATTAGAACATGTAGGGCAGAAAATGTGGGAATTCTCCCTACTCAAGGACACATCCATCTCATGTGTCTTTCTCATAATCATGCTCCCTTTGAAAATATGATCTATATCAGCATATGAAGTCATGATTAGAAATAAAATGAAGAAAATTCTGAAGGTTTCAAGTGATGCAAGAAGGTACCAACAACTTCCAAAACAAGTACAACGCAGTTTTACAAGTTGTTGCTTGAGGAAAGTACAAGGAAAAATGTTTCTTTCTACATGGTTAATCATGCATGCCTTCATATGATACATGTTATAGTGAAGAAAATGAACATACATGTGATGATCAAACATTTTCTTAAGGTCACAAAAGATATGGCTGCCTCCATCATGTAGATTGGCCCAATAAAACTCATGGAGCAATGTGACAAGCTTGCCCTCTTGTGAGGCAATGCACTGCATAAGAATGGTAAGAGTGTTCAAATCAATGAATGTATATACAAACTTCTCACCATATGCTGGAAGTAAGATGGTCATGGATCCATGAATGAGTCCTCTATAGTTTTTTCGTATGCTATGAAGAAGAATGAACCATGTGCTGCAAGAAAATAATCCTCCTCATGCTTGGAAATCCAAGTTAAGAAGAATATGCCATAGTGATAGATGTCTCTATCATCATTACCTCCTCTTTTCTCATCAAGTGCAACAAATATGAAATGATCTTGGGACCTGTGGGTATGGATCCACCACATTTCCACTAGGCACACTTCATCCATAAGTCTCTGCTCCAAAGTGACAACGATGTGAGCTTATGCAAATAAGCCCCTGTCAATACAAAACTATGTTCTTTGACATGCTCCCTATCAAATATTCCTCCAATAATGCTGCAAAAAATATGGAATACTCCCCAAGATGGAAGAGCTTCCAAATCATCTAATACCAAGGATATATTTCAATCTCCTCCTCCTGCAACATCATGCAAAGTGTGAGAGAAAATCTGCTCTTACTCTCCCATAAACAAGCAAAGAAACAAAAAAAATTTCTGCCCCCCCATACCTCCATCATACCAATCATGTGATGAAGTCATACTGAATGATATGAGTATCATATCAACACCATGCATCCATACTCTATGTTTCTCAATGATGCAAGTATCCATCCTCTTAGTCTTAGGAAGAGTGTTTGCCAAGTGATGGCCAAACTCTTTCAAGAGTAACTAGCATAGCCAAGCCTCCTGCTGCACGGTATCATAGATCTGTAAGTAGCCCCCTAGCTCCTTTCTCATCAACCACATCCACGCAATCACTTGTGGATGCCTCCTTCTTCTCCTCATCTTGGCACTCCTCCCATGAGGGCTACCATCCTCCCAAATCAAATTCCTGTCTTTGCACTTCATGGGATTTTGAAATGCAATCTTTTCAAGGATCAATGAGACCCTATCAAGACACAAATATGTGGTAGGAAAAAACCTCCCATCATGATGTGTATGGCTCAAGGGATGTCCAACACAAGAATGGGAGATGTTATACATCCTAATATGTCCTTTATCTTCTATCTACTCTTGTGAGAAAGGAAGAAAATCTTTGCACTCCATGATGTGTTTAAGTGCACCTCTAATGAGATCCCTCCTTGAGACCTCCATCTCATAAATAGTTTTCCAAAACCAATGAGGTCTTGGATCTGGAAGTAGAAATTCATCTTTGAGCTGAGAGGAGCTCATTGAGAAAGTGTCATCTTGAAGGGAGAAAGGGTTTCTCACTGCAATATGTCTACTATCATCCTTCAAGTCTTCAAACCCCAACCACCAATGTGATGTACAATGTAACAATGGCTCATGAGAATAATGGTTTGATTCCTTCTTGAGTGTTTCCATGTTGCACAGCACAGTGCAACCAAGTTTCACTATGATAGCAGTGTGATTTGACCCTTGGTCATGCAAAAGTAAATATGCACATTGATCAAAAGGAGTTGTTGATACAATGGAATGTGGAAATATTTTCATACCTTGATGTGCATTTGGAACTTCTTGTAGGGTTGCAAGATTTCCTTCCTCCAAAGTTTTGGCTGCTCCAAATTTTGATGCATGTGGCTGCTCCTCTATGAGTGTGACAGCGTTATCACAAGGCTCCTCAAGTAGTGATGTGATCTTTTCTTTCTTTTCCCCCTTATCGTCAATGGTTTTGATCAACCCTTGGATGAAATTTGCAAAAGGTTTCACCCCTTCATGGATCAAGTGGTTTCTCCACCAATCATAGGCTTCACCCTTCAAGTGCAGCGCTGAGATTTCAACAGATTCTTTCTCTATCACAGGATGTATAAATAAGAATGCTACCAACTCTTTCACCCAAGTTCTTGCAGTAGATCACCCATCAAAGGTAGACAATAGAAATCTATTGCCTTTGATTTCTTTTCTGCTACATGGTCTCTTCTCTTTCTTCAGCTGGATGAAATGAGGAAAATCTAGAGTCTCCTTGAAGGCTCTAGGTTGAGATCTATACTCAACAAGGTAATCACTTAGAATCTGATAATCCAAGTGTCTTCCATGCTTAATGTCTTCTTCTTGATGAGAATAGGAAGTGCATGGTACTTCCTCTTCTTCTTCTTCAATCTTCTTGACCTCCTTGGAGAGGTATCCTCTAGATCTAAACATAGATGAGAATAAACACATCTTCTTCAACATTCTAATCTTCTTGGGCGTAGACTCACAGGATGAGCCAAGAAAGATGCTTTGATACCACTGTAATGTTCCTTTTTAAGGAATTTCAGTAATCAGAAATCTATTCCAGAGATTGACTGAAGGGGTATTCACCAGATGTGTCACCTTCTCAGGGAAGTGTGAGATCCAGAGGCTATCTGGCCCTTTTCAGACTATGTCTATAGAGCTTCTTGAAGAATCCCACTCAAAAGTGAGCTACAACAATATGCAAACACATACATGAGCATACCATGAAGAGACAACGTTATTTTATGAGCTGTGAGACAAGAATATGTATGAATAGCCAAGAATAATGTTATAGCAGTAAAAGAGTATAGGTTCTTGAGGAAACAACCTCTCAAGAAAGGCAATGCAAGCCTCAACAATACATGTACATGGAAATGGAAGAATATTGTTATTTCTACATAAACCTAGGCTATGAGGACGCAATATATGATAGAACACTGCTAAAAAATGATGTAAATACATTAATATGGAAATATATGGCTCAAATACAATAGGGGAGCAAAGCTCTAACCCTTAGAAGAAAAACTACATCAATCCTCCAAGGGATTGGCTGAAATATACAAAATGGAAAAAATGATGGAGTTGCTGGGCAGCTGTTGTAACTCAAATCTGGAACTCAATAGAGAAGGTTGAAGAAGATGAGCAATCTGAAGTAAACCCTCTCCAATGGATCTCCAAAGTGTAAGGTTGATCCTTACACTTGAGATCTCACCCTCCAATCAATCTGCAAACCCTCACTATAGATACTCCATGAAATAAACGCAGTCACTAAGAGGTATTGCACAGTGAGTGGAGTAGAACACTTTGGCCAAGTGCCAAGATCTGAAAATTAGCTCCAATGCTTTCCAACTGATCCTCCAAAGGCAAGAAATACTCTCCCTCTGAAAAAAAAAAGCAATGGAAGAGGTGTTGTGAAGTCTCCACTGCAACACCCTACAACACAGTATTATGCTGTTGTAGCAATAATGTTGTCCTAGAGGAGGATGCTTTGGCCTTCAGCCAAGAGATGTGGAAAATGAAGAACCAAACTTCAATAGGCCTCTCAAGAAAGTGAGGAAATCCTAAAAAGGAGTTTCCTGGAAATTCTTGCTAAACAGCAAAGAATGCTCAATGTCTGAATAGACATGAAATCATAAACATATGCATGAATGGAAATGGCTCTCCTTCTCTTCATATATAGAAAGTGAAGGCTCTCCATGGGCCCTAATTTGAATTAGGGTTTCCCTTCCTCTAGAAGCTTCCCTCCTATGTTGTCCCATGTAGTGCTTTCCACCTCATATCCTACGCCAGTTGACTTGGTCAAACCTCTTTGCAAATGTCTCCTTTCACACATGAGGGTGTGAAATATAGTTCTAAGGCTTATCCCCTTTCATACTAGAGGGATTTTATCCATGTTTTTATTATGAATGGGTCTTCTCACCCAATAATTTATCTACTAAGTGAAAATATACAAAATTAATGTTCCCAAATTTATTGAAGAAGTTCTTGCGAACATTACAACTACTTATTTGCTATTCTTCGTGTAAGCATTTTTTAGTATTTTATTTTAATGAAATAAACTGTTATTCCTGATGCATATTTGATTTTATATTTATTTATGTATTTTATTTCATCCATGTATAAGTCCGAATCAGAGTTACATTAAGATAAAGTGGGATTTAATGAATATGGATTTGAGTCGATTATGTCATCAACTAATGAAGGATTCGATGAAATTTTTTGATAACCATATTGAAGATGTTTTTGAGAAGCAGTAACGGTTTCCAACCTTTTAGACGCTGCATATATATAAGTATTGGATTCTAAAATGCCTCCAAAAAATAATTCCACACCCATTCAGTCCTCAAAAAAATATACTATGATGCATGAAGAAGAAGAATTGTGGCACGATATATCATAATAAAGGGATCAATTGAAACATATTTCACTCTCACAAAGGGAAACCGAAGATGAACTAAAAAATGACATGGATGGTTTAAAACTAGGAATGGAAGCTAATATGGATGATTTGAAGAATGCCATCGAAGCGAAGATTTATAGTATAGAAGAAAAACTTGAAGTTTTGAATGAAGGTTTGACAAAATTTCTACAAGAAAAGCTTCCTAATGGTGAAAAGGTAGTAGAGGAAACTCATGATGAGAACAAAAGAAATGTTAATCAAGATTTCATAGACTCTAACTTTGGATTGAAAATCCAGCATATTCCAAGATCAATATGAGAAATTTTAATGGAAAAGATCCCATAACATGGATACTACATATGGAGAAGTATTTTGATCTCCATAATATGAAAAACACACAAAAGGTACATATTGAAAATTTATATTTATAACCAAATGCATGTGTATGGTATTGATGGCTTTTCTCTCATAAAAAAATTCTCACTTAGTCAATTTTTACGGAGGAAATGATAGCACATTATAAGGATACAAAGAGCAACAACTTCTTTAGCCAATTGATAAATCTCAAACAAAAGGATTCAATGGTGGAGAACATTGAGGATTTCCAAAAAATTAATATAATGGTAACTGATATTCTAGAGTAATATAGGATTGATGTCTCCATAGGGACTTTAAAGGATAAAATCCATGATCGGAAATAGATCTAATCTAATATTCAAGTAGAACTGATTATTTGCCAACAATGAATTGGTTGTTAACTCGATTGCTTAATGTGGAAGGCTGAAGGAAATAAAATGATTTAACGACTTAAACCAGAACTTAAGAATCATAATAAACATGAAATTGTAGAAAATAATAGAGATAGAAAACATCGAACATTAATTACGGAGTTTTTCCCTGGTGGACTACGTCTTTGGGTCCGCTTTCAAGATGGGCATTGATTTTATTAAGGATTGATCCGAGGAAGTATTTACACACCAATTTCACCAAAATGAAAATGATTGTAGGCACTTTCGGTCTCTCTCAACATAAGTATCTCTCTCCTAGCTTTCCAATGCATGTCTTCATGCTCAATTCCACCTCCAAACGACCAAGAAACAATGAAAACAATAACTACCTCTCTCTTCGAGAATATGAATACAATTCTTCAAAATCGCTCCTATTCCCCTTCATTGTGAGAAATGGTTGTTTTATAGGGCAGGCCAGGTTTAGGTCAAACCTCCTCGGCCAAAAATGGTAAGTGGTTTTGAAATGAATGAAAATTTTGCTCTCAGTGCAGTCAGAATTGAACACCTAATGGTTTAGGTACATGGTGGAGAACTTTTATACATAGCGCAAAACAAATAAAACCGAAAATAAAAATTTAGTCTAAAATTAAACCGTGAAATTTTTCAAACGACGCGGAGTAGCAGAATGGTTGCATGTGACATGCTGCGGTTTAACCATTAACAGACACCTGGTGGTCAGGTCCCTGGCAGCTTCACAACTGTGTGTTGACTCCTCCATGTGAAAAATCCATTCCTCCAGTGGTTGTGGTTTGAGTCAACATCCAACTCTGTGTTAACAATTATTTAAACAAACTCCGATCACATGCCTCTACCTTCGGTCTTCCAAACTGTGTGGTCCCGACTGCTATCAACCTTTGTTGATACACGTGACCTTCTTCCGCGTAGTTAAACTCTCTGTTGCAGTTAACTGTGTGTATTATATAGCTTTAAAATGTTTTACAATATAGTCTGAATCGTTGAATAAGGTTTACACCATAGTTTTTTTGCTAGGTCTTTAAGAGTTAGGATTAGACCTTAGTGCTAGGTCTTATGAACTTAGGTTTATGACTTAGTATTATAGTATAGGTTCTCCACCATATCATTACATGGGTTTATGATTAGGATTTGACCATATGTTTATCACCATATATATACATTTTTCCACCACATGAAATCACCATGAAGAAGTAATCCTCATCGGAAAAACTAGAAACAATGAACACGAGCTAGACTTCTCATTAGACAAACTGGAGATGAATTGGACCTCATTTTCGATCTAATATCAAGCAATATCCTCCTCAATCAATCCTCTCCACTTGAAAGATTTTGGACTAGAAAAATTTCGATTTAATAAAACATCAGGTGAGGGTATAGCTCCCTCACTTTTTCGATCTCCATCCACCTCGCCTTGCTCAGATTCATGCCCTTGAGTCCCACTGGAATATATTAAACATCTCCTCACCTAGAAGTGCAAAATTTCCTATCCAATATGTCATGTTCCTGAAATGCATTCATATAATCAGCTGCTAACTCATCAATGGTAGGAATTTGTGTATCTTCCTCTGGATCAATGATCATCAGAGGTTATTACAACTTCTAATTTTATACATTTACAACTGAATAAATACGCATGTAAGGAGGTAAATTTAACCAGAATGCATTATTTCCAATATTTTCCACAATATTGAAAGGACCATACCTGATGGATTTTAGTTTCTTACCTTCATCTTTCAACATGTCTTTACTGATATACGACCATACCTGATCATCGACTTGAAAATGATGATCCACTAAATGCTTGTCATGGTGCATTTTTTACTTTGCCTGACTCTCCCTAACTAATCCTACACTGCTTCACGTATCCTAACTTGAACTTTACTACTTTATTTGAATCGTCATGTCTCTCCACTTTATCTTCTTCACCAAACATGAAGTCCATCAGTGACTTCGGTAGATACCCAAAATATGTTTCAAATGACAATCGATTAGTCGAAGAATGTAAGGCTCTATTGTAATCATGCTGCCACATAAGGTAAAGATTCATCTCACAACTTAGGATGTTTGTTGCAGTAACATAAAAGAATATGTATCATTGTCCTGTTCACCACTTATGTTTATCCATCGGTGTGTGGATGAAAATTTGTGCTCTTCTTCAACTTTTAATCCATGAGTCCCCACAAAGTGGACCAAAAATCTCCTACACAGTGAGTGTCTTGATCATAAATAATGGAAGTAGGTAACCCAAAACGAACCCATACTTGTTGAAAGAACATATGTGCATTTTGTTCAATATTCACTTGCTTTTTGCATGGAAAAAGAATGCACATCTTGCTGAAACGATCAACCATGACATACATGTAATCATGTCCTCTCCTGAACATAGGAAGTCCTCCAAAAAAGTCCATGGAAATGATGTCCCATGGCTGCAAAGGAACTGGAAGTGGCATATGCAAACCAATATTTCAATTTCTAGGCTTACTTGTCAAACACATAACACATCCTTTAATATACTTAAAAAAAATTTCATACATGCAAGGTCAGTAGAAATACCTTTTAATTTGCGCCATAGTCTTGCTTACGCCAAAATGTCCTGAAATGCGAGAAGAATGTGCTTCCCAAATAACATGCGCCCTTTATGTTTGTGGTATTCACAACTTACCCAGATGATATAACAACCTGTTATGAACATGAAAATTGATTTTTTCCACCTAAGTACCATGAGTTAGTGATTCATAAATATCTTTGAAATCAACATCAATATTATATTGTTTTAAATAACTTTCAAGTTTTAAATAACTATTTTGCAGCACTACTGAAGCATTCAAATATGGTGTAGACAACATATCAGCTACTTTTTTTGTTACACCTTCCTTGTACTTAATTACTAAATGAAATTGCTAAATAAATACCATCCATCTATACTAGAGATATTGTTGCAACTTATTATGAGATTGAAGGTACTGAAGCAACTGATGATCTGTTTGAATCATTGTTTCCTTACCCATTATGTAATGTTTCCATTTCTTTACACATTCAACCAGAAAAAATTTCTTTATCATATGTCAGATAATTTATAACTGCCTTAGAAAATTTTTCTTAATGAAAACAAATAGGGCTCCCATTTTGAAGTAAACTGCACCCATTGCATAACCACTAGCATATGTTTCAATTGAAAATGGTTGTTGAAGATCCACTAAGCTAAGATTGGTGTTGTGAAAATTTTATTCTTAAGATAATCAAAAGATTTTTGTTGTTTCCCTCCCCATTGAAAGGAAACTGTAGAACATGTTAAATCATGTAACAATGCTGCAATTAAAGAAAACTAAGAAATGAATTTCCAGCAATATTGAACTGCACCTAAGAAACTCCTAACTTCAGTGACATTCTGTGGTCTTGGTCACTTAACAATCACATCGATTTTAGTTGGGTCTATATTCAAATGACCACCTCCAAATATGTAACCAAGATAATTCATAGAAGTTTTCTCAAACTCACATTTGGATAGTCTAAGGTACAATTTATCCCTTTGCAACACTTTGAAGACCTGTGTAACATGCCTAACATTCTCTTCCATACTCGAACTGAAAATCATGATATCATCTATGTAGATTATGACAAACTTATCAATGTTTGGATGGAATACATCATTCATAACCCGCATGAAAGTGGCCGGAGCATTACACAAGACAAAAGGCATCAATAAACATTCAAATAATCCCCACCTAGTTTTAAATGTAGTTTTCTAGTTATCATTTTCTGCATTGCGAATTTGATGATACCCACTACACAAATCCAACTTAGTGAAATAAACAACATTTTTCAAATCGTTAAGTAAATCATCCATCTTGGGAAGAGGATACCTGTTCTTGATTTTTATTTTATTTAAGGCCCTAAATTCGACACACATTCTCCATGTCCCATCTTTCTTAGGAACTAAAATTATGGGTGAACCACATGGAGATGAAGTGGGTCGAACAAAACCTTTCTTAACCAGCTCTTGGATTTTTTTCTTTATATTTTCATTCTTTATAACTGACATGTGATACATTCTGACATTAGGAAGAGGGGCATTAGACATCAACTATATCTCATGTTGTATTTCTTGTTTAGGAGGCAGATGTTTTGGTTCTTTAAATAGACTTTGAAAATAATCTACAACTTTAACCAAAGTATCTTTCAACTAAGATTCACAAGCTGAAAAAGAATCATGTTGATCCTTATGTTGTTATTTTACAACCATGATTACATATCTCTTACTTGAACTTATTAGTCGCTTCATCTGATTAGCAGTAACTAAATCCAAGTGTGTTTTTATTTTATGTGCCCCGACAATGTATTTAATTCCATATTTGTTAAGATGATATTTATGCTTTTTCCTATGAAACATTGCATCACGATCATACAGATAAAAACTTCCTAGAACTATTCCACATATGTCTAATGGTATCACAAATAAAACGAATTCATCAATGTAATTAGACGTGATGGAAAATTTTAAATGAATTTTTTTTGTGACATTAATCGAAGTCTTCCATTTTAGCCAATGTAATGGGTATGGTCGTGAATGATTGTGTCTCTCCAAACCCAATTTCTTAACTAATTGTAATATTCCCAAATTTTCACTTAATATTTGGAATATTAGAGTTATTAATTTTCTTAATGAATTAAATAAATCAAAGGGTGGAGGGACCGATAATCCTCAAGATGAATAAATATCCACTTTTATGTGTGAATGTTGATTGATTAAGCCTAGATCTATATAATAAGGTAGTGGAGCCACTACTAATATGAATGGAATTGGATATCATGTCTCATTAATGAGATAGATCATGGAGGTTGATACAGTCAACTAAGATCTTTGAAGAGATCAAACAAAAGATCATGGGGAAATCATGATGAGGTGATGGAGGATTTTGTGCAATTAATGCACACATGATGGAGAGGGTGTACATTGCACCTAGACATTATGGATTTCTTGGAGAAACAACGCAGTCAAACTTGGAATATCTTGTCCACATGCACAACAAAATTTAGATGAGGGCCAAGGCATGGTAAGGCTTTAGAAAATAATATGCTTAAACTTATACCTAACAATTAGCATGAGTTTGTTGACATGTGTAGGCACAAAGGAAGCTTCCAGGGCATCTTTATGTGGCCTTGAATGATCAAATTCGAATTTGATAAGATAAGCCTCATGGAAAAGATCATGGAGGAGATCATGGAGGATAGGGTTATGTGTCTAAGATGGTTGAGAAATGTATGGCACTAAAAGAGAGATTAGTGGATCATCATTATGAGTTTGTTATCTCATCTCATTGTATAAATAGGAGTACCTCCTCCATTCCAAGAGGAGGACTCTTAGAGCATTGTATCCAATTAATGATGGAATATAATAAAGCTCATTTTTTATATATTTCCATTATGTAGTTTTAGATGTAAATTGTGTTAATGTAGAATATGAATTTATGGAATTTATGTCATTTTAGATATAAGTTTCCTTAATGTAGTATATGGAATAATTTGTCTTGTTCTTAAGGGAATTGAGCTCACTCTAAAAGGATGAGAGAAACATTTTATTTCATATTAGATTTTGTTTCATTTCATTGCTTAGATGTTTAAGGATTTGTTTGTGATTGATGAATGGGTTTTAAATTAGAATCTTATCAACATGTGAGAGGATATCCAAGGGTCTAAGTTAGGCTCTCTCTCTATCTGAATTGAGCTCACTCTAAAAGGATGAGAGAAGCCAATTTTCATTCATTGTATTTCCATTCATGGTATTCATTGTATTTCACTTGAGGACAAGTCAATAAATAAGGCTGGGAGGAAAATGTAACTTCTATATTTTGTATACCTTCCAAGCCTTATAGATTTTCAGCCATATTCAGCAAACTCATCATATTCATCATCCAGCAGCAGATACAACTTTCAGCCATGTTCAGCAGACTCCTCAGATTTTTCATCTTTTAAAGAATGATCCCTGGTACCGATACGATAACACAGATCCATCTTTCATCCACCATATTCACAACAGTTTGCAGTCACACATGCACGACTCTCACCTATTTTTGGAAGGGTAAGTTAAGGTATGCTATTTTCTAACTTTTAACCATTAAATTCCTTGAAATGTTAGAATAATAATTTTTGGAAAAAAAAAAAGTATAATAATGTTAGAATAATAATTTTAGATATAAGTTTCCTTAATGTAGTATATGGAATAATTTGTCTTGTTCTTAAGAGAATTGAGCTCACTCTAAAAGGATGAGAGAAACATTTTATTTCATATTAGATTTTGTTTCATTTCATTGCTTAGATGTTTAAGGATTTGTTTGTGATCGATGAATGAGTTTTAAATTAGAATCTTATCAACATGTGAGAGGATATCCAAGGGTCTAAGTTAGGCTCTCTCTCTATTTGATTTGCATGATAATTGAAATTCATTCTTTTGTTTTTATGTTTCAAGTCATTTCATTTCTTATGCTTATGAATGAATCTTAGTTTAGTTTGGATTAGTACATGAGAGGACAATCAAAAGACTAAGTTAGTCTTTCTCTCTCTTTGAATTTGAACAACAATTAAAGTTCATTCTCTTGTCTTTATTTCAAGTTTCTGGTTTTATGAATGATTTCTCTATGATACTGTAGGGAAGGACAACCAGGACCTCCTTAGTTAGGAGCCTCTTCCCTTGCATATTATATTGAATCATAAATAATTTAGTTAGACATAGAGTTAGTTGCCTACTCTTGCATATATATTGCTGGCACCATCACAAGCTCACGAGTTTCCCTGGTCGATAATTTAATGCAGCAATTTGTTCAAATAAATTGCCCAACATTTTTGGCGCCGTTGCCGGGGATGGTGCTAAGGGATTAGGCATTAGAAATTTAATTTAGTACTAGCATTTTCCTTTAGACAAAATAATTTGTGAACCCTGGTGACAGCAGGATCTTCACAAAAGAGTTTAAGTTTGAATTTTCTGATGTTTTAATGTTTAGCTAGTTTTAAATTTCGTCATTTCAAAAAACACCCCCCCTGCATAAATAAAAACAAATCAAGCGATGAGTATGCTCTCTTCCTGCTCTTCGTGCGATCAGGAAGATCAGAAAATCTGTTGATTTTGTTCAAATAAAAATACTCTTGCTATAAAATTAATCTACGATATGACAATAAAGAATTTTGTGATAAAAAAAAAAAAAAAAATTAGTTTTCTTTTAATTTTAGTTTAAAAAAAAAATAAAAAAAAAAATTCCCACAAAATAATAATAATATGTATATCATATATATTATTATTAAAAAAAAAAAAAAAACAAAAAAAAAAACAAAACATTCACGGGGCTATTTGCGTTTGTCATCGTAATATAAAACAACAAAATCTCCTGGTGAATCCACACACAGATCAGTTAAAACTTTGCGATTTTGGCAGTACGAATCCGTATCATATTTCACCTTTTGTCGATTTACTGAAGCAATCTTTCTGTTTTTGGTGGCTACGATTCAAACCTGGTCCTTCCTCTGTAGCGGATCGAGGAGCAAGAAGAAATCCACAGGAGGAAGGCAGCTGAGGCAATTAAACGAATGGAACAGTGGAACCTGTTTGCAGATGCATATGAGGATACACAGAATTACACGGTTGCACGGGATTCTTTTCTTTCTCACCTGGGTGCCACTTTATGGGGATCTATGAAACACATTGTTGCACCTTCTAGTGCTGAAGGAGCATTTCATTATTATGAAAAGATATCATATCAGCTATTTTTCATCATTCAGGAGAAAGTAAAACATATTGATCTATTGCCCGTAGAACAAAATGCTATCAAGCAGGGACTAGCCTCCTTTATTGCACCTGGTCAGAAGGTTCAGTTTCATCCTCACATGCTGGCACTTTCAGAAGATCCTGCTTTAGCTATGGCATTCTCTGTTGCACGACGTGCAGCCACTGTCCCAGTTTTACTTGTGAATGGAACATATAAAACATCTGTTCGAAGCTATCTTGATTCCTTTATTCTACAGCATCAGCTGCGAAGGCTAAATGGAGGTGAATTGCTTAGAGGGGCACATTTGCCGGATTAATGTTCTAGTGTTTTCAGCATGGAGCGCCTATGGATGGATCACCGGCTTCAGCCTGGAAATCAACTGAAAACGCAATACATTCATATCCTGCCTCAACGAAGAAAACCTCCATTTCGCCTTCAATACCCATATCCCTCATGCCTCTGCGAATTCTGTGGCAACACGTTAGCCTCCTCTATCTAAAATCAATCACCATGATTTGGGTTTAATTCAGATGCTAATCCTATTGCAATTTTTTTTGATGCTATCGATAATCCACTTGGGGGCACATTTTAAGGATCAGATTTCGTAAAAAGATTGTGTTTACCAATCTTATTTCATTCTCATCCAAAAATAGCTAGAATCTCAGATGGTTTAAATTGCCCAACATTTTGGCGCCGTCCAATATCTTACCAACATCGATGTCAAACCTTATATTCATAGCTTTAGATGGTCTTGGTTATTATCGCGCCGGAGAATATCGTGACCATGTGTTGTAACGCGTCCATTCATTAACCTGGAATCACACTTTTAACTCTTCGCAACGTGTCCATGCACGTCATGCCGCGCTTCTAATGCACCAAGGTTTGACCGCTATATATGTGTATATCTGCGCCAATCATGGTTGAAGGTTTTCCTACGTTGCACCATTGTAGTATTCGCAGCCACGTCATAGAATATCTCCGCTCTAAACTCCGCCATCGGGCCTTGAATATAAGTTTCGATATTTGAATTCATTTGTAATATTTTATGATATCTTTCCTTCCTGCCTCTGGATGGTGCGCCTCAGACAGTCAACATTAGAGAAATAATTGCAGCAATCTTGTCGATTCAGAACCTTAACTCCAGCTGGCTTATTGAACGTAGGCTTCGTGCAACACGGATATTAAACGTTTGGCGTTGGGCTTGATACGTAAAGTTGACAGCTCCATGCAACGTCCATATTGCACGCTGGCGCTATGCCACGTTGGACTACATATAGTTATGATCCACATATCAAACGTAACTTTGACCATCGAAACTGGGGTTTGGTTTTATTAGATGATCGCAGATTTGATTTTGTTACATAACAACATCACCCTTCCCAATCGAATGTGCGCCCTTCGTAATTTAAAAAACACCCTTTTGCAAATGTTTTATATCTTCTCTAAAGACTCAACTCCGCCCCCATGCTTTACTATGTTCGCCATAGAAATATTTAGGCGCAAGTGCAATGTGTTTTCCATTTGTGTTTTTTTTGTTATTAAAAAAAAAAAATA